>LR750207.1:609804-696634 GCA_902729485.2 Mus minutoides | reverse complement strand
TCCCTTGGCTTGCTCAGCCTGCTCTCTTATAGAACCCAAGACTGCCAGCCCAGAGATGGTCCCACCCACAAGGGGCTCTTGATCACTAATTGAGAAAATGCCTCACAGCTAGATCTCATGGAGGCATTTTCCCAACTGAAGCTCCTTTCTCTGTGATAACCCCAGCTGTGTCAAGTTGACACAAACCTAGCCAGTACAGAGCATCTACAGAGACATGAGGAAGGCTGGCATTCCTCCATGTTGGGGTGAACAGGACCCAATAGCTTACTCTGGTGAGGGAAGGGGAAGTGTAGACTTAGCTGTTGTCCTGACTAAGCCTGTGGCTCTGAGGAATCACAGCTATTACAAATTACAGAATTAGAGCCTACCTGGGGTGGGGTCTGAGCAAACGCATATCTCACGGTCCCCGACGTTTGCTTTTGTTACCTCTTGGCAGGTTACCTCTCGGTATGATGTTATAGTCACCTGCCAGTCCTTCGAGGGCAGTGGCTGATGGCACTCTACAGTCTACTTTGGAGCCTTGTGCTTGGGGACCCTGGGTGGCTCGCTTGTTCTGCCCAGAATATGGGAGACTGGTGCTGCAGGTACAATGGCCAGAGCCAAGGACCACTCTTCTGTTTTGACATGCATCCCAAGAATGCATTCTTGCCACAAGTTCTCTCGCTACCGGCAGTTACCTTCCTAGACCACAATATAAGTCACTGCAGCCTCATTCCCTTGAATTCTACCCCTCCACAGCCTCTGTGTTCACCAGTCTGAAGAAAAAAAAAAAAAACAAACCCAGCCTAGTGTCCCTGTGGCCTCTCAGCAAGCCGTCGCCATTCTTGGTCACCCCAGATTTGGTCTTCTGGACTGCATAGCAAAATGTCACTTTCATCCCAGCCACTAGGGCCAAGGGAGCCAGCTGAAGGGCACCATCTGCCCTGCAGAGTGCCAGCAGAGTACGCAGAGTCCTGCCAGAGTGACCAGAGAGGGTGGGGCTGACTGGCTGGAGCCTCCGGGTATAGGCTGTGGCCTGCACCTGTGGGTCTTACTCTCTTTGTTAAAGGGAGTGGGGCAGAGCAAAAGGATCTGGCAGCATCCTCCCACAACACACACCAATAGTGGGGCATGCTGTGCACCGGCTGACAAGGGACAGGCACAGCCTTCTTAGCTGACCAATATTTGGGCCGGCCAGAGGGAAACCCATCCGAAAGGACCAGTTTACAAAAGGCTTTGGGTTGGTGATTAAGACTAGATTTAGATTTGGTTTATAAACAATGCAAATAGAAACCAAATTTTCTGAGTTTGGGACAAATGACGTTGGTATTTTTTTCCTTCCTTCCTTCCTTCCTTCCTTCCTTCCTTCCTTCCTTCCTTCCTTCCTTCCTTCCTTCCTTCCTTCTTCCCTCCCTCCCTCCCTCCCTTCCTTTCTTCCTTCCTTCTTTCCTCAAAGGCACAATTGTTATGGCTGGCACTAGGTGGGGACATGGCACAACTAGACAGCCAGCCATCCTGTTAAAAACTTGGAGTTTCTCGCGAGGGAAAGGGAAAGACCAAAAAGAGTGGAAAGGACAGGAGCGAGGCACCACCCCCAACAGCCAGGAGGGGGCGCAGAGCCCGGCGGGAGTGATTCTAAGGCTGCGAACAGGAGGGCGTGGACTGCGTACTGCACCCCCTGGAGCCCCCTGGAGCCCCCTTTCTTCTGGTAGAGGAGAGCAAAAGGGAACATGAGGCCATGCCGTAGCTGGGCTGGACCCCTATTTGGTCTCCCCAGATGGATATGGGGCCTTGGATAAGAGCACAGCTCTCTGGCTGAGAGCGCAGAATCTACTAGGGCTCCTCTCTTGCAATCTCCAGAGAGCTCCAGGCACGTCAACTAAAGCTCTGTAGGTGCTGGCTTCCAAGTACCCGTGAGCAAGAGGACCTTCTAGAGACTTCTGTTGCCATGCTCAGGAAGACACAGCGATTCTGAGTCCCACTGGAGGGACTTAGATAGGACCCAAGGGATAGGAGGGGGCGCACAGTGGCTGGTCCTAGTGGTGTTTGCTATATTCAGGATCTATTATTAAAACTTTGTCGCATACAGCCTCACAACGTGTATGTCATCATCATCATAATCACCACCCCCATCACCTCTATCATCATTGTCGTCGTCATAGTCATCATCATCATCATCACCGCGAGGAGAGGGAACACTGTGCCTAGAAAAGTCAAAGAACATCCTTCCAGAGTCACACAGCTGAGAGTCAAATCAGACATAACAACTGAGTCTCTGTCACATGCCCCAAAAGCCTCGTGGCTCTGATTCAAGGCCACGTCTGACCTTCAGAGTGGCCCATTCTCCATCAATGAAGACTGTGAGTGAGAGTGGAAACAAACTGGAAAGTTCTGAAATTTTTCCTGGCCAAGGGCAAGACAGGAATGGAGGACCAGGTACTCCATGCCTGTCTAACTGCTCTTACAGGGTCACTACAATATACTTCGCAGCATTCCTGGCCCGGTACAGCATCATAGGTCAGAGGGCGGAGTTAAGATCTTGAGGCTCAAGGTGGGGGTGGGGAGCGTGAGGGGTGCCCTGGGTGAAAGCAGATACAAAAGCCATACAAATGTGCTGACCTGAGTTCAACCCTCAGGATTCATATATAAGTGTGAGATGAGAACTCATTCCAGAGAGTTGTCTCTCACCTCCCTTTGTGTGCCATGCCAGCGTGGCTGACCATGTAATGATAGAAGGATGCTAATATGTTAAATAATAATAATGAAATGGTATTCTCAGAGGCCCCAGTTCCTCGCCCTTGGGTCTGGCTCCGGATCTGTTCTGTTGTTTCTCCTCTGATATCTTTACCCACAGCAGTCCATACTGAAAATGCCCTGTATCCCTAGCCACCCTCCCTGCCCCACCTCAGGCCCTGTGGGCTTCTGGGACCCTGGCCTTAAAGATTTGAGTGTGAAGAAGCTGCAGAAGTGGTGACCTTGGTAAGAAGGGGCTGGACTTAAAGCCCAGGCCCTCTCCTGCTCCTGATACCCAAGGCAGGGAGTGGCCCCGCCTTTGCCTTCCTCAGAGGTCCTTCTAGGAGGCTTTGCAGAGCAACCCCCTCCCTGCTTGGCTACTCTTTATTTCCTCAGATGAGGAAAGGCCGGCAAGACTTCTTTCTTCCCTCTGTGCTTCAGCCACCAGAAAGCTCAGAACTAAATGGAGTCTTGACTCACACAGACCTTACCCCTTTCTCCGCTTCCTCCTCCTCGTGTGCCAGTTTTTCCATTTTCTCGGCCCGTTTTAGCAACTTCACTGTGCACATGTCTTTTATTGGAAGCTGCCTCTGGTCTTTTTAGAAGCCGACAGGGTATAAATTATAAATAAAAATAACGGCTGCTGAAATCCTCCCGTCGCTGCTTTCTTATTTCGGGAGGTATCTGAAATCCTGACTTGGCATTGAAGATAAATTCAACACAAAACATCTTGTGCGCCAACATATTTTTAAGTTTTCGTTTCTATAAAAGATCCGGGCTTGCTGCAAGCCCAGGCACCTAACTTCTCCAAGCAGTCAGTAAACAGAGGCAGCAAGCAGACTCCTCCGCAAGGGCACACCTCTTCCTTAAGCAAGCGCTGTTTAAAATCCTGGATTAGACAAAGGATTAATTTCACCTGAACTGGGGAAATTAGCATATGAAAAAGCATCTTTGTCTTTGTCTTGGGCTGTTATTATTTTATTTTGAAGTATTATCTTATGAGGTTAGACATTTCACTATTTCCCATGAAGAAACTGTACATACTCACCTGTACTTGGGGGCACACACAGGCCTACCTCCAATCAGGTATGGCTCCTGTAGGCTATCATGAAGCCCTGCTTACTGTCCTGACCACAATCCAGAAGGCAAGTTCAGCTCCGAAGAGTTGTTCATAAAGTTTCTTTTTAATTTTTTATTTTTAATTATGTGCATATGCATGTGTTTGAGTGTGGATTTGTGTACGTGAGTGTAGCGCCCTTAGAGGATGTCCGATCCTTGCCTACAGCTGCCTAGAGATCTAAATAAAATCTTTAAGCAGTCCCTGTTCCCACCCCTACCACAGGGAAGCAGAAGCACCTGTATCCTCCTTGCTGGGTCCCCAACTCAAATATTGCCTCCCATGGGCCACTCAGGCTTCCTGGTCACGAAGACCCTCAGTGTTGGTCAGCCCCCATCCCCATCAGTACCTCCTGGTTGCATGCTGGGCATATCTGCTATGTTTGAGGTGAGACTTTGAAAGTCTTTGTAAAGTCCCACCCCTCCTTTTTTTTTTTTTTTTTTTTTCGAGACAGGGTTTCTCTGTGTAGCCCTGGCTGTCCTGGAACTCACTCTGTAGACCAGGCTGGCCTCGAACTCAGAAATCCGCCTGCTTCTGCCTCCCAAGTGCTGGGATTAAAGGCGTGCGCCACCACCGCCCGGCTTCCACCCCTCCTTCTTATAACCTATTTTAGAAACAGGAGCATTTTAGATATAATAAAATTCGGGTGAAGTTATATTTGATTATTGCAACAACGACTGTACTAACAAACAGAGAAGCATAGATCTGCCCAGGGACAATGCCGCGCGGAGACCGACGTAGGAAAACTGCGGTGAAGGGTCTTCTAGTGAACCTCCCTGGAGCCTTCAGAGTGCTCTATGAACACCTTGACTTTGGATTTGCATCCACTAGAAACAGGAAATAATTCATTTCTGAAAATAACACGATCTCCAAGCCTCTCAGTTTGTAGTACTTCAGCGAAGCTGCCTCAAAAGAGCATCCCTGCTTCTGTACACCAATGCAGGGTGCTTGGCACACCAGCTGGGCTTGTTGAGCAGGTCACTCACAGACCCACTGGGGCCTTGGGACAGGCAGTCATCCTGTCGCGCTCCTCGGAGGCCCCACGAGGACATTCCAAGTAAGCTAACCTTCCCTCTCAGGTGTGTCCCCCTTTATCATTGTGCCCAGGTTTTCTCCCTGTGTTTTCAAGGGCACAGAGCGGACTTCCTGATAAAGCTGCAAACGCCAAGTGTCATTCAGGCTTTCTGCCAGAAGAGGGCGGCCGAGCTGCGGGCCAGCTGCTGTTGCTGTGGAACAGTACGTGGGGCTTCGGGCCAGGACACCACCACGTTAAGACCGACAAGGGATGCTGTCCCAGCCCAGAGGCCGGGAGCTCTGGCTGTGCTCTACTCTTTCCGTGAACCCTGAAAATTAAGTCCAACAGAGCATTCTAGAGTCGCCCAAGACACATTCAACTCTGATCGTCCTGTGGGCCCGGTGATCACACTGCTGAGCAGTTCTTGACCACACCCAGATCCTCCGCACAGGCCACTCCAAGCGTGGGTGTAGGTACTGCTGGAATCCATGACCTGGAGAGAGGGGCGGGCCGTGTCCTCCCAGGACAAGCCTCTTTGGTGACACTCCCGTCACCCTGCTGAGTTTGGGTTCCCTCTCATCTCATGCTCCCGCAGTATGGATCCTCCTCCATAGTAACAAATCTGTAGGGCGAAGGCCTTTGCCACCAGGGTGGCGCTTCCCCTTGGGATCTCTGTGAATGACTATCACCTTGGTACAAACAATTCAGTTTCCAGCCAAAATAAATGGGAGGGGGGGTGCGTGTCAAGCCAAACTAACAGTCACCTTTACTCCATCAGTAATAATACTGGCATTTTGCTATGCATGTCCCACATTCTCCTGTCACTTGCATGTGTGGGTGTCTGCTCTTCCCCTTACCTCAACACTGTAATTTGCTTTTCCATCAAAGGGCACTGAAGGGACACTTGAGAGTCCCCAAACGAGCTCTGGTGGGGTAGCTTATATGACAAAGGAGCTTGCCACCAAGGCTGGTCCTCAGTTCCATCCCTGGAATCCATGTGGAACCCCTGGGACAGACTCTTGCAAGCTCTCTGACCTGCGCACTTGAGACATGGCAGATGGGTACATATGCAGAAACACAAAAACGCAACCACACACACACACACACACACACACACACACACTAATGAAATTTAAAAAAAAAAAAAAAAAAAAGAGCTGTCCACTCTGAAAGGAAAGCGAGTAGGGAGCAGGCTGGCTGGCAGGCCAGGGACTGTCCCTGTCACCCCGAGTCATCTGAGGGCTTGTCCCTAGAGCAGGTTGTTTTGTTTTTTTTTTTAGAGGAAAATCCAATTCCTATCCCTGCCTGGTCCCTCTGCAGCTCCTGGGTATCTCTTTCTGGTGTGAATTTAAATCTGAAAAGATGTAAAATAACTCTGTATTGACACACAGAGAACTCCACACCTCCTTTTCCTCATGCTGGCAGAGAGCCGTGGAGGGGTGGGAGGGTGACTGCCTCCCCCAGACAACATTCAGTGATGCCTGGCTGGAGACATTTTAGTTGTCACAACTGGGGAATTGCCATGGCTGCTGGCGGGTAGAACAGAACCCACTCCCCAAGCCCCCCCCCAAAAGAGAATTATCCACTCCAAATGTTGACAGTCTCCTATTAAGAAATATTATTCCAGGTGTTCCTAGACACTCCCTTAGGGCCCAAGAGACCCTAAACCTTGATCTAACTCGGTACCACCAGGTAACAATGGCCTTGACCCAGAACCCCCAGGCCTTCCTTGTCCCTTGGCCCAGGACATAAAGAGTTGGTGATGAGGGCAGGCAAAAGGTTGCAAGGCAGGTCTGCCAGGTAGTGTGTGGGTGTCGGTCACTGGGGTTGGCTCCCTGTTTCATCCTCTTTATTGGGCATGGATTCAGGCCAGTTCCTAAGGTGCTGGAGGAAGATGGTACCTCATCCCAGGAGTCTTTTCTTCCCAGGTGCTCTATGCAGCACAGCACCAACAAACCTTCCTTACCTTACCTTACCTCGGACTGCACTTTGAGAGCTCAAAGGAGCCTTGGGTGTTTTCATTTGCCACCGTCTTCTTTTCCCAGGTAGGAGTCCAGTTTGGGTTCATGCAAGGCCTCAATGCCTCAGTTTCTTTGTTAGTAAATTACAAATAATAACATCTGCCGCCTGCCTCAGGCACTTTCACACACATTATCTCTCCAGCTCTCAACACCCTGGGAAGAGAGAGGCTCGCCCACTCGAAGGCACCTGGGCTCTGACTTCAGGGACCTTTCCCCAAGCTACAGGACCAGCAGAGCAGGTTCTGAGGAAGGCAGGCAATATAACTCGGATTCCCTCATGCTGTGAGCAGGCTGCATGGGCCAGCCACTAAATCTTGGGTCTGCTGCCAGATTGAATCACTTATAATCCCCTGCAAAGTCAAGATGCCTTAGAACTCTAGTGCTTTTTGCATCTGAGATGCTCAGATACTACAGTGGAGGGTCTTTCTACTGCAGAATCTGAGAACCTTGGTCCTGAGTACACATCTCTCAACCATTCACACATATGCGAGGCTCAGGACAAGTCTGTTCCAGGAAATGTTCAAAGGGTTAGCATGAAGCCCAGTTAGAGTGACTGGCAATCACACTCTAGGCCTTAGGGCTCAGTCTCTAGCTACAGCATGAAACTGGGTGCGGTGACACAGCCTGAAACAGCAATACTCAGGAGGTAGATACTGGAGAGGCAGGAGTTCAAGGTCATTCTCAGCCTTGTCTACATGAGATCTTGGGGGTGGGGTGGGGGTAGGGAGTGAGGGCAGGATGTCAGAAAAGGTTGATGCCTGTAATTCTGCTGCCCAGAATCTTGAGTTTGGAGACAGCCTGGACTAGAGAGACCCTATTATCTTTCCGGTGCTATGATAAAACATCATGACCCAAAACAACTTATAGAAAAGGAGCTTATTATAGACTTGTGTTTCCAGGGGGATAGAACCCCATCCCGGAGGGAGGGAGGGATGTCACTGAGTGGCAGTGTGACAGAGAGGACAGAAGCCTGAGAAACCATGTAATAGCATCAAACATGAAGGAGAGAGAGAACTGGAAAGGGGTGTAAGGCTACAAAATCTCAAAGCCCTGCCCCTGGTAATATCACTTCCTCCAGCAAGGTTGGTTGCACCACTGCCCCTAACCGGACCCATCAACCGGGACCAGATGTTCAAACACTTGAGGCCAAGGGACACATTTCTCATTTCTCATCACACTCTACTCCCTGGCCCCATAATCTTGTGGCTAAACCATGATGTAAAATGTTTTTACTTAACTCCAAAAGTCATCATAGTCTTTCAGTCTCAATACTGTTTTAAAATCCAAGTCTCTTCTGAAGCTCAAGACAGTCTCTTAACTATAACCCCCTGCAGTGTCAAAAGGCAAGTCACATACTTCTGACATAAGAGTGAAGAATGGGGGATAGCCAGGAAATTCCGGGCCAAAGCAAGACCAAAACCCAGATGGGCAAACACCAAATCTTGTAGCACTATATCCAGTGTTTGGGGCTTCAAAGTCTCCACCCCAATGGTTTTGCTATCCATGGCATACATCTCTCTTGGCCTGGTTCCATCCCATATATGCAGCTCTCTGTGGCAGATGTCCCATGGCTGTTTCATAGCTGTAGCATCTCCAACATCGTGGGGGTGGAGCGCCACTAGAGCCCAACCTTTATATTCATAGCCCCGTTTGTTGGTCTCTCTGGTCTGTTGCTTTCTCAGGGTCTTCATACCATCCTCTGGCTGGCCTCGGCACCTCTCTGAAAACTTTGGAGGAAGAACCCATGATCCCTTTACTCCCGAATCCTTCATCACATGGACAACACTGTCAAGTTTAGCTACCAGCCTGAGATGGACCTTGGCCCACCTCACATTAGAAACAGCTTCCTTTCCTTCCTGCCTTTCTTTCTCTCTCTCTTTCTTTCTCTCTCTCTCTCTTTCTCTCTCTCTCTTTCTTTCCTTCCTTCCTTCCTCCCTCCCTCCCTCCCTCCCTCCTTCCTTCCCTCCCTCCTTTCTTTCTTTCTTTCTTTCTTTCTTTCTTTCTTTCTTTCTTTCTTTCTTCTTTTTTTCCTTTCCTTTTTTTTTTTTTTTTTTTTTTTGCCTTCAGCTGTGTTCCAGGAGCAGAAAACCTCTCTTAAGCTCTACTTCCCGGGTTGGAGATTTGGCAGGGTGTGGTCTTGTTCTCTGATACCTTTCTTCCTGTCCCAGTAACGAGCAGGTCTCTCCGTAATGGCACTAGTCCCTTTCACAGTCACAGCCCTCCTCCTCTCTGCACACTCTGGCTGCAGCGTAAAGCTTGCTGCCTAGTGCTCTTTTTCTCTCCAAACTGTACGTTTGAAAAAGTTTCTGCCTCACTTGCTCCTATTTCAGTATAACAATCATGTCACAGATTCGACAAGATGATATCGTGAACTTCCCTCTAGCAAAGAAATTAGCCTGTTTCTCAGGCAAGTTCTCTGGGAAAGGGCAAAAGGCAGCCAGTTTTTTGAGGTTGTTGTTGCTGGTGGTGATGGTGGTGATGCTGGTGGTGATGGTGGTGATGCTGGTGGTGATGGTGGTGGTGGTGGTGGTGGTGGTGGTGGTGGTGGTGGTGTGTGTATTTCTTCTCCCAAATAACACAAGAATGGCACCTAGCCTAGTTGCTAATATCGCTTTCCTCTGAACTCTCTCAAGTCAGGTCTCTACAACCAGCATTGCTTCCTGCACTTCTGGCTTACAGGCTCCTACCAGAACAGCCCATTAAACTCTGCCTACAGAATTCAACTGCTTTTCTAACTCAAATATCTAAAGTTCCCCACATTCCTCCTTTCAAGAATATGGCCAGGCTCTGGTACAAACTTTGGTATTGGTTACTTTTCTATTGTTATGGAACTACACCATGACCACAAGCACAATCAGGGACTGGGGCGGGGTATTTTGGGTTTATGGATCCATCTCCATGAGGGCAGCATGTCAGCATGCAGCAGTCAGGAGCAGGGACTTCAGCCATGAAGCAGAGAGACGGGGCCCTGAATGACTGGTGAGGTCAGCATGCGGCAGGCAGGAGCAGGGACTTCAGCCATGAAGCAGAGAGACGGGGCCCTGAATGACCCACCACCCCCAGTGATGTAGCTTCCTCCAGCAAGGGTGCACCACCTTCCCAAACAGTGCCATCTACTGGGGCATCTACCCTTTCTTTCCCCAAGACAAGATGGCTCAAACCCTGGGCTCCACTCATCTTCCACGTAGCTGACATTGCACACGTGTCCTTGGTATCTGGCCATATCTCCCACTGCTTTGGCAGAGGTTTTTACATGGAAAGGGTTTGACCCATTCTGTGTGAGCGGCTCTGAGGGTATCTGCATGAATGTGTGGGTGAGCTCAGATGCTGCAGTCATTTCCAAGGACCATCCAGAGCCATACCATGGACCAGCAGGAATGTGAGTTATCCCGTGCAGCCCTACTGAATCAGAGCCCTGGGGTCAGACCAGTAATCTCTCTTCATAAGACCCCACTAACACTTTAGTACAGCAAAGTCTAAGAGCCTCTCACCTCTGGTATAAACCAGGCCTCACCACACACTCCTCACAGTGAGCTGAGGGGAACGTGTGCCTCTGTGTGGATAGTCACATACCGGAGCAGCCTTGTAGTGGCAGGTTTATAAACACGTCATGTCATGTTTCTATCTTAGCAAACAATGGTGTGTGTGTGTGTGAGTGTGTGTGTGTGTGTGTGTGTGTGTGTGTGAGTGTGCATGCATGTGTGTGAGCGTGCATGTACGTGTGCATGTGTGTGTATGTGTGTGGGTGTGCATGCATGAACGTGTGCATGTGTGGGGTGTGCATGCATGTATGTGTGCATGTGTTGGGGTGTGTGCATGCATGTGTATGTGTGTGTGTGCATGTGTGTACATGTGTATGCATGTGTGTGGGTGTGCATGCATGTACATGTGCATGTGTATGCATGTATGTGTGGTGTGTATGCATGTACGTGTGTATGTGTGTGCATGCATATATGTGTGCATGTGTGTGCTTGTGAGTGTGCATGTACATGTGCTTGTGCATGTGTGTGTGTGCATAGATGTACACTTTCTAACTCTGAGCTCACTCTGGAGAGTCCTCTTGGTGTATGGCTTTTATCCCCAGGGATATTTTGTCACTGAGCAAAGTAACCCTGAATCTCACTATTTCATACTAAAGTAATATGAAGAGAGGAAAAAAAAGGAGTGGCTGAAGAAAAAAAAAAGAAGTAAAACCGCAGAAATAAGGCTGAGATGGACGAGACATGACGGTCATGTAAACAGGAGGTGAAGGAAGGCAGCAGGACCAGGTACCAGTGGTGGTAAGCTGCTGATGGTGGTGGGCATGGCATTGGTGGAGAAGGTGAAGGTATTAGTGGTGATGTTGACAGTGGTGCTGACAGTGGGAGGAGGGAAGTGTTGGTGCTGAGGTTAGCATCATGACGTTGTTGGCAGTGGTAGTCTAGATATGGCGGTACTTCTGGCATAGGAATGGTACTGTTGCTAGGTGGATGGTGCTTGGTATAGTTTTAACAGCAAATGTTCTACATATGCTCATGTGTTAAAGTGTAGGTTCCCAGCTAGTGGAGTTACCTGGGGGAAGTTCTGGAGACTTTAAGGGTGGGCCTTAGCTGGAGGAACCAGATTATTTAGGGCAGGTTTTTGAAAATATTTACTGTCTTGTCTTCCTTTCCGTACTTTCTGCCTGCCACAAAGTGATCAGGAAGACAGCACCCTGCCACCTGTGAACACAGGGCTAAGCAGCCATGACTGGCCACTCCAAAAGTGTGAGCTTTTCTTCCTTTAAGTGATTTATGTTCCACAGTTGTCTCAGCAACTGTAAAAGCGGCTAATCTGTTGTTGGTGTGGGCGACGGAACAGGAAGGTGGTGGTGGTGTGGTGTTGATGCTGGTGCTATCAGCTGGGGTGGGTAGGGTTGCTTGGGTGTCGATGGCATGGTGGCGTTTACGGTGTTCCTGGTGTTGGTGGTGATACTGTTGCCTGCGGTGATGGCATTGTTAGGATGAGGATAGTGTAGGTAGTCATGGGGACAGTGATGACGGTATTATTGATGCCAGCAATATTATTGTTCAAGATGGTGCAGGCAGTGATAGTGATGATGATGGTGGAGGTGATGTTGATAATGATATATTATTATTGGCTGAGGTGGTAGTGGTGATGGGTGTAACAGTGTGTTGGCTTTAGTAGTAATGGCGTGGTGGTGACGGTTGTGACTGATGGTGGTCTCAGTTGTAGGGGGAATGATGTCCATGCCGCATCCATACCAGACTCTCAAATCATATCCCTTCTTTTCCCACTTTCCCCCCAAAAAGGTCTGTACTGCTGGCATATGGTGCATGTCTATATGGACGTGGGTGAGTATGTATCCAGACATTTTGTCTTTAACATCTCTGAAATTTACAAAACTCCCAAAGTCTTAAAATAAAAATAGGGTTAAACCATTTGGATCTTCTGGTTTGTTTTTGTTTTTGTTTTGGTTTGTTTGGTTTTGTTTTTTTTTTTATTTATTTTTTTATTTTTTTAATGAATCAGCCAACTGTAGTTATAGGCAATTAATGTGATTCTGGGAGGGCTCCGGTGCGAGATAATGGAAAAGCTGATTAGAAATGAGCCAGGGGTAATTAGGGAGGTCGGAGAGGTCCCTGAGCTCTGAGGGAGAGAACTCTGACTCCAGCTGCTTCCAGCTGCTTCCAGGCGCTGGGGTCTCTCCACAGCAATCTGGCGGCCAGAGGTGGGAGAGAGCTAACCAGGGAAGGCTGAGTTCAGCCATGTGTACAGGAGGCAAGGTGAGGACGAGGGAGGACAGGAGTGGGGCCTCTCCGTGGTCTCGCAGCTTCAGAAAGGAGACAGCTAAAAATAAACCCAGAGAAGGGCAAGGGAAATGAGGGCAGGGGGGAGGGGCCTGGGAGAACAGAAAACAAGACTTCTGGCCTGGAAAGGCACCATTGCCAGACTAAGGATGGGAGCCAGGGAGGCCAGAGTCCCCACCCCCATGTGGACACATTGGCACCCTCTGGCTCCTTCAGCAGCCCCCCTGACTTGCATCCCCGCATTCTGAGTTTATCTCCTCCTCTGGGTCCTCTTCTTCTTGCTCTCCTGAGTCTCTCTGATCTATTTTGAATGTTTGATGTTTGTTCAGCTTAGATGCTATTGCATAGTCTTTCCCTCCAGCAAGAAGCTGAGTGACCAGACCAATGAATCCAGCAGCAGCAGCAGCAGCAGCAGCAGCAGCAGCAGCAGCACTTCCCGCTCTAAGCCTCCTCCAGGAGCAAATCACCTGCAGTTGGAGCTGAGCTAGAACAAGTCTCCAACACCACAGAGAACCTGCACGGCCTGCCTAGGGATCTGACCAACGCTCACAGAGTCTTGGTTGCTGTTTTGGCCTTATTGGCTCTCGGAGGGCTTCTGTCTTCCATGGCGTGGTTTTCAGATCAGAAGAGCTCCTTCTTGCACAGTGTAAGGAGCTTCCAGATCCCAGAAAAAGGCTTCTTCTCTTCAGGGCACACAGGGAACAGCTAGACCATTCTGAGGATAATTGCTTCCCTATAAACCTAGTTGTATCACATGGGTCTCGTCAGTAATGTTATGTTACTTTCTATCCGGGAGACTGCTGTAGGTTACAAGAATGCATTACAAAGAGACAGTGTACATTACAAACTAGAGAAGGCTGCCTGTTCTGCAGCCAGGATGCCTGCCTGCCTGCCTGCCTATACAATCCCAGCTCTTCCTTCTCTTCCTCCTCTTAGTCCTGTCTTCTTCCTCCCGGCTGTGGGACTGATGTAGCCTCTTCTGAAACCAAAGCTCTCATCTGTCCATCAGGACTAAACCTGCCTCGCAGGGTTACTGTGAATGTTTAAACATTAAGGACTTACTGTGCCTGGTTTGCCTTGGCATGCTGCAAATGATCACAATGATCACTTTTATTAGTGTTATCTCCCATGGGCAGCAGTCAACCATTGGCCCGATAGCCTTCTGGAGAAATGACACCATTAATGCTTTATCATGTCTCAAAGCAGAGGCCAGTGGGAGCTACAAAAGCCTGCTGTGCAGGACCTGTGCCATACAGACGGACGGAGCCCCACACACAGACTTAAAGAGCCCTGCCATCCTGGGGGAAATTTGACATCCCGGCCTTAGGAGTTTTGACTTTCTCACCACGAAAGCAGGATCCACACCCTTCACAGCTTGGGTTCAGATGCCACTCCCCAGTCACCACCGTGCAAGCCTCGGCTCAGGTGGTGCCAAGGAGGAACCACTGTGCCAGGGGTGGTGCCAAGGAGGAACCACTGTGCCAGGGGTTCCTTTTGCTGGCGAAGGGCAGAGACAATCAAACCTGGGTTCGGCTGATAAAAGGGACCCGGGCCACAGAATGGGAGGTGCCAGGTCCTCATCTTGTGTAGATCTTGTGGGATATCTTGTGTAATCTTTCTTGTGTAGCATATTAATGGACATGTGGCCCACTGAGGCAAGTGCCTGCAGCAAAGGCCAACACCTATGTTAATGCAACTTAAAAATGTTTTTTTTTTTCAACTAAAGTGTTATCATGAAAGCTGAGCATGCTCAGAGTTGTTCTCGTTACCATTATTATGTTGTGTCTGAGCATGCCCAGAAGTATCCCTCAGTTCCCTTTGAACCTTTCAAATACGTGCTCTATGACCTTGAACTAAGTAGGTCCCAAGTGTGAAATTTTTAAAAATTGCTAATTCTTTGAGAATTTCTTACATGTATACAACATATTTTTGTCATCTTCATCCCACTTCTTGCTCTGACTCCTCCCAGATCCAGCTTTTCCACTACCCACCCCTCCAAACTTCCTGTCTCTCATATTCTTATTCATATTTTTATTATCTGTCTCCCTCCCTCCCCTATAATTCTGTCTCTCTCCTCGTTCTGTCTCTGTCTCTGTCTTTCTCTCCCTCCCTCCCTCCTCCTTCCCTCTTCCCCCTTCTTCTCCCTCACACCCCTCCCGCCCTCCCTCTTCCCCTCTTTCCCCTTTCCCCCTACCACCGGCCCCCACCACCCCTCTTCCCTTTAAGATAGAGTCTCATGGTGGCCTGGAACTCGCTATACAGACCAGGCTGCCCTTGGATTCACAGGGACCCCCCCTGCTTCTGCCTAGCAAAAGCTGGGATTAAAAGCGAGTATCGAGCTGGGCGTGGTGGCGCACGCCTTTAATCCCAGCACTTGGGAGGCAGAGGCAGGCGGATTTCTGAGTTCGAGGCCAGCCTGGTCTACAAAGTAAGTTCCAGGACAGCCAGGGCTACACAGAGAAACCCTGTCTCAAAACCCCAAAAAGAAACAAACAAACAAAAGCGAGTATCATCATGTCCCTGCTGAGTCCAGAAAGGCATCTTAAACAGAGCATGCTCAGTAGTGGGTTCCCTTCCTGAGCATGGCCAGGAGCACTTTCCTTTAAAGTACTTCCTCAATTAAACCACTGGTGTCCCTTGTGGCAGAGGGCAGTGCTTTGGAAATGCTCCTGCACTCTCCCCCTCCCCACTCTTTTTTTTTTTTTTTTTTTTTGGCTTTGTCCTCACCAAAACCCGAGCTCACCACACACGGACTTAAAGGTGCAGCCGTGACTGCGGGGGAGTTGGAAACCTCGTGTCCTGCTCTCTGGCGCTGATCGTGGAATCAGCGCTACCCTTCACCTGTTTCCTTGCCACGCTCCATGAGTCTGTGTACCACCTAACACAGCAATTCCCTTTCTGCCTAAACTAGGCAAGATTCATTCTGCTGCCCAGAACGAGAATACCGACGGAGAGGCCCCGTTGACCAGAACTTTGTCCACATCTCTTGACATGGTGGGAATGGAAGCTGCTGGCTTTGAAGATTCCAGCTGCCTCGGGCCATGTTCAGGTCAGGTTGTTTGGGGCCAGTGTGGGCCTCTTTAGTGAAGGACAATTTGTCCTTAAATTGGAACCCTATTACAGGCCTTATTTGGCAAAGATGGAGTACTGAGGTGACGCTGGTCCTGATTCCGGAGCCTCTCCAGGACCCCCTAGTTCAAACCTGACCAGGGCAGCAGCAGAGTAGAGGCTAAGTACAGGCTTCCCTACGTCATCACGTGCCTAAGAAGCTGACTCCGAGAGAGGTGGGGGCAGATAGTGTGGAATTCTGGGCTCAGGGAAGGCTCTGCGATTTGCCGTTCATGCGCCTGCAGGACCCATGAAGGGCACGGACGACAGCAGAGAGATCTGAGGTACCCTCGGCTTCTGAGATATTCCTGGCCCCTGATTAAGACCTGCTGTGTGGCTGCTGGACCAAGGCTGGACCTGGAGCTGATGGATCACTGTAGAAAGAACAGCAGATCGCAGGGCTCTCTCTTTCTCTGAAGATGTTTGCAAGCTTGAGGTGCCATCAGACAGGCCAGCAGGAGTGTGGAACTGCCACCTGTCTGTGGGAGCAGCGCCTGCCCGAGCAGATGCCCTTCTCTTCTCCCAAAGCCGGCTCCAGCATGTGGCCAACTCTAATGCTTGTCTGGAGACCCCTCACAGTCAGAGGCCATGTTGCCAGATGCTAAATCTGCCCCCATAAGACATCAGAAGACAGAATTACAGCAGTCACTGTCCAAAACCAATATGTACAGAACAGCGCAGAGCACTGCAGCCAAGCATGTTGACTTTGGCAATGCTTGTGCGTGTCTTGTCATGGAGTGAGAATTTATTGAGACAGGAAACTGGGGAGAGATGGCTCTGCAGGGCTGTCCTTGCCAGTGTCATCCGAAGTAGAGGGTGAAGGGTAAGTACTCCTGGAAGACATGGCCTATTACGGCACAGTCGAGCATCCTTCAACTGGGGAGGTGGCTCAGCCACACAAGAATGAGGACTGAGTTCAGATCCCCAGCACCCACATAAAATGATACGGGTGGCAGTGGGTGCCTGCAATCCTCACTTTTAGACAGGCAAAGACAAGAAGATTCCTAGGGCTTTCTGGCCAGCCAGGCTAGCTGTCGGTGAGCTCCAGGTTCAGTGAGAAACCCTGACTCAAAAATAAGGCGGTGAGATAGTGAAGCAGACACATGCTGGCGACTCCTGCCCTCCGCAGACACACACACACACACACACACACACACACACACACACGAGCATGCGCACCACACGAGCTCTGCCCTTCCAGCTCTTAGGACGCTCCTGAGATCTACAGCCAGCCTGGTGTGTTCTGTTTTTAGAGCAGAGGGAAGGATCCACAACTTTGGGGGTCATTTCCACTTTACACTACTTTTTTCCTGTTCTCACTTTAGTCTGCTTTAATGTTTAAATATAATGATTTTATTGTTGGAGAATTTCAGACATGCATACAATATATTTTGATGGTAGCCACCCCGGGTTTTCCACTTCTTCTACCAGACCTACCCTCACTCTTGCCCCTCCCAATTCTGTTTTCTCTTTCTCTTTCTTTCTTTCTTTCTTTCTTTCTTTCTTTCTTTCTTTCTTTCTTTCTTTCTTTCTTCCACTGTGTTCGGTTTCTATTGTGTGGGGAACCACCCATTGGCGTGTGCCCAACCTACCAGGAGTCACAGGAGCCTTAAGGAAAATTCTCTGATTCAGAAGTCAGTCAGTTGTCAAGGGCCCCTCAGCTAGGGAGAGGGCTTCACCCCCACGCTGGCATGCTGTCGGATACCAACAAGACATGACACTTCCTGTGTAGTACACGACTTTGTTTCTCAAGAAAACAATTCTGTGATGTATGCTCATTCTACTTTTCAGACACTGAGCATGGAACTCAGAGAACTCAAATGGTTGGCTCAATATAGATAAATTATGACTAAATTAAACACCAGTTGAGATCCTGGCAGCTGCCCATTAACCTCCAGCCCACCTTTCCTGTCTACTGTCACCTTATCTTTATGGCAATCTGGCTGGCACAGGGGGATGAATTACCATCCATCTTAGCTGTTTCTTCCAGCTAGTACTTGGCATGGAAGATCATGCGACCTATTCTGGCCAAAGAGATGGAAGAGAAAACTGGAGGTGGGGGGCTTATGAGAAATGGTTTCTTTCTGATAAGGTAGGAATGGGAGAGGGGCGTACTTCAGGACAAATGCCCTCCCCGAAGTTCACTGCTCTTTTCTGCCTTACATGTTGTGCACATGTAAGTAAATATTTAAGTAAGTAAATAAGATTGTCACAGGCAACCTTCGTAGATGCTTGAGGTGACACAGACAAGGTCAACAGGCTGAGGAGTCATTCCAGCTGCCCCTGCACCTAGCAGGGAGCAGCTGAGCTTCTCACCCTACCCCAGCCTGGGAATGCCACTCTCAGCCACGAGCAGCTCATGACCAGGCAAGGAAAGTCAGGAAAGAGTGGGGCCACAGAGGTGTGGGACCAGCCAAGGAAGGTCAGGGAAGAGTGGGTGCACAGAGGTGTGGGACCAGCCAAGGAAGGTCAGGGAAGAGCTGGTGCACGGAGGTGTGGGACCAGCCAAGGAAAGTCAGGGAAGAGTGGGTGCACGGAGGGGTGGGACTTCCACCATCGCATGAATTGCTTTGTTACATCTTTGATGAGAGACATGTTTGGATGTGGTATGTTAGCTCTGGGGGATCTTGTGGCTAAAACACAGTAAAAAGCCAGATATAGGGGCTGTGCTTATAGCTTAGTTGGTAGAGGACTTGCCTAGCATGCACAAAGCCCTGGGTTCAAGCCCCAGACCAGGAATGGTGCCGCACTGGTGTGATCCACACAGTCAGAAGGTTACTACAGTCATCCTCAGCTACATCGTGAGTTCAAAGCAAGCTCATGCGACACTGCTCAGAGTTGGAAGGCAAGAAAACCTGGTAGACTTGGTGATAGCTATGATGGCAGTAGTGATGCCAATTTTGGTTATGGAAGCATGACGCTGGTCATGGGAGTGGTGGTGATGACAGTGGTGGTGGTAGTAATGGTGATAATGGTTATCATGATGATGGCATGATACTAGTATTGGTGATAATAATGGGGGTGTTGATGGTAATGGTAGTGATGACAGTGATAACTAGTGATGGTGGTGATGATGACAGGGGCAATGAACATCATAATGGTGCGACAGTGGTGACTGTGGTGGTGGTGGTGACGGTAATGATCACAAACTCTCATGATGTTAGTGTGAGTGATAATGGTATGATGTTACTTTTTCTTTCTTCAGAGCACTGGATTGACCCTAGCTTCTCCAGGGCCGCACCTAACCTCTCAGTCCTCTGGCCATGGAAGGAATGCGTTCTTTCCAGAAAAATCATGGTGCTATAGAAAGCCTGAGGTTTCCAACCAGAATCTTCATCTCCGTCCAATTAGGCAGCAGCTGGCTCGGGCCCTCGCAGATTTCTCTAATGGTGTTTACCTGCTCTTGGCATTTTGGCTAATAAACACAAAAGATAACTTTTCAGAAAAATTAATGAGATTATCATGGGAAATAAATAACCATCACAGAGAGGGGTGGATTAGAGTCGCTGACAGGAGGAATATTTCCATCTCTCTGTCTCTGGAAGGAGCCTGAAGTCTGACAAAGGACAAAGCAGTGACAGGCAAACCACAAAGCTGGGTTCCCTCCACGACCTCGGAGGTTTGGGGGGCAGGTTCAGGCTCTCCTTTCCACCCTAGGCAGCCAGGCTGCCCTTCCTTGGATGAGGTGATAGGGAGGTGGCCTGTGGGCGCACCAGAGAAAGTGGGGCCCTCAGAGGGACTGGCTGGATCTACTCACTCAGTCCACAGCAGGGTCAGGTCTGGAGAGACAGGCGAGCAAGCGGGAAAGAATGCTCCCCATCTCATGGACTCCTCTTCACAGTGAAGCAGGAGGGTTACATGCTAACTGCATAAATGCAAAAAAAAAAAAAAAAAGCCAAGCATGTCAGGTGTGGTGTGGTACATAATGTCATCCCAGCAACTGGGAGACTGAGGCAGGAGGATGGTCACTAGTCTGAGGCCAGCCTGGACTTTGTGGTGAACCCTGTCTCCTCTCAGTATGACAGACTGTGACTGCATTTGGAGATGTGGCTCACTCTCTCCCCTCCATCTGTCCCTCCCTCCTCTCTCTCTCTCTCTGTCTCTCTCTCTCTCTTTCTCTCTCTCTCTCTCTGTTGGGATTCATCCCAAGGCTTTGCCCATGCTAAATCCAAGGCTGTCTCATAACACATGTTAAGAGGTCATGCCCTCTGGCCATATTTTCCCCAAGGACAGGAAGATGGTCTCAGTTAAGAGAGGGATGGCAACAGGGTGCCAAAAGCTGAAGGACTAGAAGGGGACAGATGGCCACCAGAGTGAGCTGCCGGGAAACAGAGGACATTGACCGGGAGAGCCACACGGGGCTCTGATTCTAACAACACTAGTTCAGGGGTTAGGCGCTGACTAGTGGATGAGGAGTTGGACCTGGTCAGGGTTGGCAGGCCTGGTAGAGGAGGGCAGGGCAGGACACACTGACAGACCCTGGAGCCGGAGCAGGGAAAGAACTCAGAAAGCCTGAGGCAGTGTGGGCTGTAGTCTTGTTAGTTCCAGCAACCACACGGAGTCAGAACGTTGGAGGAGAAATGGGGTTGGGGCACAGAACGAGGGCTGTAGATGCTCCTGGGGGTGGCAGACACTGTGGTGTGATGATGAGGTTTGGGGGCTCCCTGCCTGGAGGAAGCAACATGGAGCTGAGGGGCAAGGCATTTCCAAGTGTCTCCCTGGTAGATGCTGGCTTTAGCCAAAACGTCCAGTGTCATTTTAGGACAAATAGGGGTCAAGGAGTCAAAGGGCCAAGTGGCTGCTAGAGTCACAGCAGTAGGCAGGACACTGTAATTGGTGTGAGGTAACGGCCCACCTGTCATAAGGGCAAGGATTCTGAGAAAGGGGCAATCAGCCGGGTGTAGATTAGCAATGGTAACAAGGCCAGAAGGGAAGTACAGAGACAGACAGGAGCTAGTGAGAGAGAGGCTTGATAACCCAAGGGCCAAGCCAGGGCAGTGCTGGAGGAGACAGCAATTAGATTCTCCTAGAGGGACTCTGCTAGCTCATCTTCCAGGGTCCCTCCAGTCTCCTCCAGCACAGGGAGGGAAACACTCCCTAGCATGGGAGATGGTGGAAGGCGTGCTCAGACCAGGCTTAGAGGCAGAATCCTTGTTACTCATAGTCTAGATCTCATTAGCCACGCCCACCCGGAAAAGAGACTGGAGCACAGAAGAAAGGAGAATGGTCATCAGCCGCTGGCTTCTGCTACCCTGCAAGGGCTGAAGATCTTTAAGGCATGGATGCCCAACCTGAGAAGAGTTGTGCACCGAAATCCTCAGAGTCTCTGTAATACAGAGGTCCCCTTCATTTTGCAGATGGATTAGAACCCTTGCACTGGAAACCTAGACAGAAAGAAGAGCAAGCAAGCACCACAGCTCGCCTGCACTGTCTGACACTAGAGATGGTAGTCCTACCTCCTGGGTGACCCCTTAGGCTTGGTCACCCAGCCGAGGTGACTTTGGTCCATACAGGTATGTCTATGGTAAGAGTAAAGTAGAGCCTTTAGAACCCCTCAGTCATCCAGGCAGGAGTTCGTTGTCCAGGAACCAACAATCCAAAGAGGGCACAGAAAACTAACCACATTTTCATGATCAAGGTGACATTATAAAGCTCAACAAAAATAAGGAGAAACAACTCTATGTCTTCATGGAGGATTTTTTTTTGTTAACTTTTAAAGGAAATGGTGCTATATTTACCACAGGAATGATAGACATATAGATGATAGACAGATGGATATATATATATATATATATATATATATATATATATATATGCTAAGTGTGTGGGGGGGACAGTGACAAAACCCCACATAATATGATTCAATTTGTGTGAACTTGAATCTACAGGGACAGGAAATGGATTAGAGGCTCTTGAGGGCTGACGAGACAGAGGAGATAGTTAGGCTGAGGTAGCTAAAAGTACAGGATTTATTTCTGATTTTATAGCCCTAAAACATGCTTTTAATGGATGCCCATATCTGTGAATTTACCCTTGGGCAGTCCTCACATTCATGCTGGCCATACTCTTCTCGAGAAAATGTCTGGCCCTCACCACAGGCATGTCCTTCGTAGTCTGTCATCCTCTGCATACTCCCTCTGGGAAGCTGACCACTGAATTCACCATCAGCTAGTGAAGACTTAGCCTGCTTAAAACAGCACAGGCACCAGGAAGAAGGGTGTAGGGAGCGGCAGTTGCTCCGGAATGGCAGTTGCTCCTGAACTGCAGTTGCTCCGGAATGGCAGTTGCTTAGGAACGGCAGTTGCTCGGGAAAACCCGAGCTCCCTCTTCAGGCCCTCCTCAAGCAATAGCCCCTCCCGAACGGGCAATATGCTAATGAGGTGTGGCTTGTGATACCAATGAATGGGCAATATGCTAATGGGTGTGGCTTGGTTCACCAATCCACAACCACTACGACACCCCTCCCCCTTCCCTGGGAGAGTATAAAAGCAGCAGCTCTGCTGCTGTCCTGGGTCCCAGGAATCTACAGGCAAGGCGCTCCAGAATAAAGCTGACTGAGAAGATCCCGGTGGTGGCGTGACTTTCTTGCTGGTCGACGGAGGCAGGGAGGCACGCCGCAGAAGGGGGTGCCTCTATTTCCCCCTAGTGTTTAAGCACAGTTTGGCAGTTTCTGGGGAAGATGGCAGGGTCTGGGTGACAGCATCCAGAGGTAGAGACGCTGGAAAACAAGACTTTTAAGGTTTCCTTTAATCTGCCAGGAAAGCTTGCGGTCACAGTCACATATGAACAAGGACAGGTGAGCCTGGAGGCTGCAGTCCAGGACGGGCATGGGTGCTAGCTGACTGGCATGGTGCCAGCCTTTTGGATACCCACTCTCCCATCCTCATGGCTCACACTCCATCCCACACCTGCCGCCTTATAGTTGGCCACAGGACACTGATGCAGGGTTACCTTGTCTCACAGATGTGTTTGTAGCAGAAAGGTGTCACAGTGGCCTTGAGTCACTGCTCTCCCTCTCTATAGGAAAGGATAACACTTTCCCAGAAACCCCCTTCACAGACCTCCTCGAGTCACAAGTGGGTCACATATGCCTAGTCCTGCACCAATCATGGGATGACAGTGATTGGCTTAGGTTGGGCAAAATGTATCCCATGGAGCCAAAATTATAAGATTGGCAGGGAAAGGGGAAAAGGGGGTCAGCAGCCATATGAGCTGTAACTAATGTGAGACATACCAAAGAAAGAAAATACTTTGTTCAGACAGAGTTTTGTTAAGTAGTAGCCCAGGCTAACCTCATTATGTAGCCGGGGCTAGCCTTCAACTTAAGATCCCAGCCCTCAGCCTCTCATGAATTATAGGCACACACCACCACATCTAGATCAGTGAAGACTTTGGTATCTGTGATCACAAACTGTACATCTGGCCAAGGTCCACTGTGGAGTCAGCTGCTGAAGTCGCCTCAGGTGTGGAAACTTTCCTTGGAAATATATCCACCTTGCATCTCCTCTCCTCATGCCACCCTTTCCTAGGAGGTACTTGGCACGTGGAAAGCAATTTGAAAGTGATCTGTTTGTGTTGGCATGGCTGCATGGGAGCTCAAGTCAGGAGACTATGCTCAAAAGCTTTTAGACTTCCATTAACTGTCCAGACCACGCCCCGGACCACGCCCCGGACCACGCCCAGACCACGCCCCCAACTGCCTGTGTTGTGAAGACAGTAAGACCACTGTGACCTTCTAAACATTAATTGTTGTTGTTGTTGTTTTAATCATATGCATTTTTTATGCCAAGGCAACAAAACTTGAGGGGAGGGGGTATTAGCATTGGATAAAAACGTCTCCATGAGAATGGAGGAAGCAGGAGTACTTTTCTATAAGACCCCCAGGAGCCTCATCTCCACAGGACATGCGCTGCTTTCCTCGGGCCTCTCTCAGGCAAGCCCTCCAAGGGCAGAATTGATATTCAGCTCCAACAGCAGACAGCTGCTGCGGTCTCCCACAAACTGCCTGGGGCTTACATTATTTTATTCGGGGGTCTGCATGATGGTTTAGTAAAGGCCATTCTCGGAAAACAACCAAGGCAATTTCAGGATTTGCTGTCACAATAGGCACACTAAAAATAAAGTCAGCATAAATAGATTAAGAAATTGACAGAATAACAAGGCATAAAGAATTAGAATAAATGCGCAGGCTGCGAATGACAAGCGGAGCCCGGTGAGGGGAGGTGGGGGTGACAGAGGGGAGGTGGGCTTATCTGCTGACTCTGAGCTTTCCATATGCTTCCTGGCTGTGGGGAGAGCTTATTTCTTAGGGACAGTCAGCATATAATCGAATTTTGCATTAGCAAGCGCAGAGGTTCTGCTGTGCTGTGGGCAGCAGACAGCTTTCCTGTGCCATTCCAATTTCTTCCCCCACCCCCACCCCCACCCTCACCCCCATAGCTGATCTCTCTTGAAAGACAGATTGGAAGCTTTCTAAGTTGATTCCTAATCCCAGGCAGGAGTTTGGAGAAGGATGAAGATGTGGTACAGAAGGGAGTGGGCTGGGAAAATGTTTGTAATTCAGTCCTGACATTTGGAGATGAAGAATCTCTTTGGTAAACTGGCAGAGCAGGAAAGAAAGAGAGGGAAAAAAAGAAAAAGAAAAAAAGCGCCTCTATATGCCAGGAGCTGCTGTGTGGGTCAGAGTATGCCCTGGGTATTTTGGAGATGTGGACCCATGCTGAATTTGGGGTGCTCAGCCGCATCATCACAGAGTCCTGGGCAGGGTGTGGCTCCCTCTTACCCGGGGTGGACAGAGAATACCTCAAGCCTCCCAGGTCAGTTGATTATGGGATGGATGCTAGGGAGAAGGGGGAAGGGACCCTGGTAATCCCACATCATGTCTCACCCAGGCTAAGACTCTGGTTGGTAGCCTGGAGCATACACTTTGCTTTTATGGAAACTTCTTATGGGACTTTCTAGAGGTCGTTTTCCAGCCAAGTTCCCTGGTTATTAGGTGCTAATTTTTTTTGGGGGGGGGTTGGTTTTTCGAGACAGGGTTTCTCTGTGTAGCCCTGGCTGTCCTGCAACTCACTTTGTAGACCAGGTTGGCCTCCAACTCAGAAATCCGCCTGCCTCTGCCTCCCAAGTGCTGGGATTAAAGGTGTGCACCACCACTGCCTGGCTAGGTGCTAATTTAAAAAAAGAGCTCTTACCATAAGTTTGGCAAATCCTGGTTGAAATGAGCGAGGCAGGTGAGCTCTCTTCGGGGAGTCTGTCTTTACCGAGGTAGGAGGCATTGCGTGTCTTGCAGAGGGAGGGAAGCAGCATTCCCACTGAAGCTCTCCCTTCTAAATGTCCTTGCAGGGAGATCCTGGAACACAGTGCTACCCACATCTCCATCACAGCTCAACAAACAGCAAATGAATGCATAGTTTTTAGTGGAACACTTAGGTCGAATACAGAGGTTGAAAATGTCCCAGGGACCAACCATACACATTCCAGCCCACTGACTATCCTGGAGCCAGGGTTTCCTCTCCGAGAGGGGACAATGTCATGCAAGACCCTCTAGGTTTTTGTCTAAAACTATTAAAACTATTAAAACTATTAAAACTCTGCAAGACCAAAACAGGAAAGATTCTTGTCAAGATTTTTCTAGCCCAGAACTCAGTTGATTATCTACAGGGGGTGTGGCTCAAACAATGGGCATAACAGATATGAGTTGTTCCAAGTGGGGAAGAAGGGGGAACCCCAAAGCTAGACTAAGCTAGCTTTGGTGACCCCCAAGTCATTTTCCCCATCAGTGTGTTAGGACTTGGGGGTGGGGTGATCAGTTAAAATTAAATAAACTTTGATTCCGCTGGAGGGGTTTAGCCATCTCATTAAGAACACTATCACATCTGCTAAGTACAGAGCAGGTTATGGCTGGTCTCCTTGCTGGGAAGATACAAGGTATCACCTCCCCAGGGGGTAGCTGCAGGGGACAAGGAAGGCACCCATGTGAGTTAGGGACAATCAACTTCCCGGTCTTGTCATTTCATGAAGCAGAAGGATTCCAATACTCATTATGCTTCCCAGCTTGAATAGAGTTCAAAAGAGGTAAGGGAAGTTGGGTGGAAGCAGGGAGCCTCAGGACCAGCCTGAGCAGGATGTCAAAGCACACCAGGCTCTGGAGATATGGTTGTTGTTTCTGAAACATAGTATGGGGCCTTCTGTACCCCTCTACACTCATCTACTGCAAAGTTCCACTTACCACACAGGACTCACCAATCCTCAGCCAGCATCTGAGACAGTGGGAACCCAAAAGTCAGCAAGGCTACACCTGTGGAAAGCAAGAGAGGATGACCAGACTGAAGGTCATGGTGAGGAATCTCAGGGGGTAAAGGCTGGATCAAAAAATCAATTTCTCTCCCTGCCTCTCTCTCTGCAGGGGATCAGATGCCACTGAACCACTAGCTCTGCCACCAAGGTAAATCATTTATTTTGATGCCCAGTTATACAATGAAGATTGAGGTGCTCACTGAATAGGATGGTCAGTTGATTTTCAGACATGGTGTAGAGCAGCTCAAGGGGCAAAGGGTAATCTCTCCAATAAACAGTTCTGGGATAACTGGACATTCACGTCAGAAGACACAGCCACCCAGCTGAATCTCACCTAAACCTTAAGCTATATATGAAATTTAACTAAAAGCAGATCATGGACATTGGTGTGGATTCTAAAAGTATTAAAACTCTGCAAGAAAACCCAGCAGAAAAAAAAAATTCAACCTTGGATTAAGGGATGCTTTCTCAATAGCAGCACCAGAAGTGTGACCCATAGAAAAAATCAAAGTGACACATTGCACTTGGTCAAGATTCAGACTTTTGGGCCAGTGAGATGGCTCACTGGGTAAAGGTGCTTGCGACCAAATGTAATGATGTGAGTTCAATCCTCTCCCTAGTCACTGCCTTGATCAACTTCGACAATATGGTGACCCACAAAAGGAGCCAACACATAAGTGAGAATGGTGAAGGGGCGGCGTTTCTGCTCTTTAGATACACAGCTCACATCTGTCTATCCAAAGACGCACTTGCTGCACGCAGATTCACAGGAGTCTGGGTTTAAAAGCTGAGATGGGACCAGGGAGACAGCTCAGCAGATGAAGGTATGTGCTTCAAAGCCTGGTGGCCCTAGTTTAGTCTTTGGTACCACAGTACCCTCTGGTGCCCATGTTAGAAGAAAACCAGCCCCTACAAGTTGCCCTCTGACCTTCACATGCATGTTTGCCCGCTGACCCCCACATGCATGTTTGTCCCCCCATAATAAGTAAAGGTAATGATTTGTTTTTTAATGAGAAGAACGTGTCAGAGGGCAGAGGCTGGGGTGAGAGTTGGCAGTGAATGATTTTCTGGGTACGATGTATAAGGAAAACCAATTAAATATAAATTCCTGAGATATACTATATGCAGGCTTGGGCATGTAGATAATTAAGATGAATGTTGTAAGTTACACAGAACTGTGAAGAATCACGCTTTGGTTCATGGGCCATGGCTCCCACCATATTCTCTTCCAAAGGTTTTATATGGTGATGTCATTCCATCTGTGTGGTAGCGTTAATTGTAGAGATGACCAAAGTGGTGTCCAGACAGGTGAGGTAACTTGCCTAAGGTTGCAAGGTAAGAAGTGGCAAAACCAGGGTTTGAACCTGATATCAACATCTGCCTTCCCACTCTGATCAATAAGCATATCAGCATCTGCCTTCCCACTCTGATCAATAAGCATATCAGCATCTGTCTTCCCACTCTGATCAATAAGCATAAAAATGGCTTATTTGGGCAGGTGTGTGTCATATTTCTACCCTGTGTGTATATACATATGTACATACATAGATATGTATACACACATAGGATACACACACACACACACATACATATTTTTATATGTATGTATATATATCCTATGTAACCCTTTATATATAGCTTCTATGGGTATATGGGTTGCCTTATAATACCGAGGAGCTAGCCACCTCTTGGGTTTTTATTTTAAATATGTTTATTTTATTTTCTGTGCACTGAGTGTTTTACCTATGTGTATGCATATGTACCATGTGTGTGCCCCATACCCACAGAAATGAGAAGAAATTGGATTTATGGAACTGAGTTGCGATGGCTGTGAGTCGCTATGTAAGTGCTAGGAACCAAACCTGGGTCCTACAAGAGCAACAAGCAAGTTTAACTGCAAACTCTCTCCAGCCCCTCCTCCCAGGGCTATAAATACTTCCCAGGCAGGAGTTATAAGCAGGGGCAGATAATTTCTCCACTACCCCTTCTATTGCTTCTGGCTGGCCTCACTGATTTTAGTAAGAAACCTTGATCCCTAGCCCCAAACCAGGAGCCATCCTAGCGTGGATGGAGACCTGTGTGGGTGGACCCTTCCTGGAGAGCCCTCCAGATGGCCCAGCAGAGAGATACTCACGAGCTTTTCTGGTCATCTGTGAAAATGAGGCCATGTTCAACAAACTGCATTGTTCGGAATGAGTGGCAGTCATTGCATTTGGCAAGCAAAAAGTCGACTTGGAACACTCGGGTGATTATTTTTAATTGGATGTGCCTCATGGTTGTAACAAAAATCAATGTATATCTGATGCAGCTGCAGATGCATGGGTGCATCCGGGCTCTGCAGCCTCAGAGCAACCACTGGGCCTGTGGGACCAGGGCATCAGGTGTCCCTGGTTCTGCTGTGGGTTAAGAGTCCAAAACCCTGTTGGAACTCCTTGGGGAGAGCTCTCGGGATATGGAGTCGAGTGGTTTCCACAGTGCTGGCGGGCATGCAAGAGGCTATGTGTGCCTTGAGGGAGCTCAGCCTGCAGAGTGGGAGTGGGCAGAGAGGTGCTGGCACCTAGGGCCAGCCTATGAAGCTCTGAATGCTTATGGACAGTTCAAAGGTCTAACTGGGCCTCTGCCATTGTACCAAGTATGACAGGGACAGCAGCCACTCACTGAGCAGGACCTTGGGGGACAGGGTACCTTCTGATGCTCACCAGAAGATGACTGAAGGCCACTTGGGGAGGCAGATGTAACTCCCTACATCTGTAAGAAAGTTCCTTTCCTCCTCCAGACAGCTGACCAGGCAGGATGAGCTGGTGTGGGACTCCATGTGGGGTGTGTGTGTGTGTGTGTGTGTATATATATATATATATATATATATATATATATATATATATGTGTGTGTGTGTGTGTATACACATGTATATATGTGTGTGTATATGTATATGTATGTGTGTATATGTATATATATGTATGTGTGTATGTAGGTATATATGTGTGTGAGTGTGTATACACACGTGTGTGTCTATATATGTGTGTGTGTATGTATATGTATATATGTGTATATATACATGTGTATATATATGTTTATGTGTATACACATGTATATATGTGTGTATGTATGTATATGTATATATGTGTGTGCATGTGTATACACATATATGTGTTTATATGTCTATATATATATGTGTGTGTATGTATATATGTGTGTATGTATTTATATGTATATATGTATGTGTGTATGTGTATACACGTGTGTGTGTGTGTGTGTGTGTGTGTGTGTGTGTAAAATAAATGAGATAGTGTTCTATGGAACATTTAAGAAATGAGACACTGAGGGAGTAGGGGGCAAATAATTGGATCCCTTCCCTGACCCTTCTCCGGCCTCATCTCTTGAACTTAGCTGATAGTTTTCTTTATGGTCTATTCTGTACAGCATGAGAAGAGGGTTCTGGAGACTCCCTGGACTTCTAGAAGCAGCTAGAAGCCCCAGGCTGGCCTGCAGATTCCAGTCTCCTTCCTCAGCTATGGTGGGAATTGTTACCTCACACCCAAATGCTTTGTGAGGGAGTGGCCACAATCCCAAGTGACAGGTGCCTGTTAAGGAATTTGAGAATCTGCTTCCCTACTACAGTGCAGTGTCCCAGGAAGGAAAGGGGGTCTCCCTGGTTTGGGAACTGTTACTGTTGTTTCTTAGCACTGGGCTAAGCTACCAGCTTCTCTCCTTGGCTGAAAAGATCTTCTTTTCAAACCCAACAGCATCAGTGTTGTTAGATACTTCAGGGCAAACTTGCTTATAGCTTCTAATCTTTGACTTGGTTGGATGTTTAACAATCCCAGAATCCAGGCATCCCACACACCCCCAGCATACCATTCCCTGGAGATGGACTTGTCATCAGCCTCATGAGCGCTGGAAGCCTGGCTTGTAGGCTGGTCGCTTTTGCTACAAGGCCCTTGATTTTTCACAGCTGCAAAAGCTATTTTTCTTTTTCAAGGCTCCACTTTTGTGTAAGAATTTATCATATTTTTCCTCAGCCCAGAAGTGAATTATATATCTTTATATGTATTTTGAAAACTTGAAGAAAATCCTTTAAGCTGTTTTGGACTTACCCAAGCATGTAAAAAGGGTATTTTCCACCCATAGTTCAGATGCCTAATGTGCTTTCAAGAGACCCAAATAATTTGAATTTAAAACTCTGAATTGGGCCTCTTTATGTAGCATCTTAAAAAGGTGCCATTTATAAAGGAAAATGTCATGAAATAAAGGATAGGGGCAGTAAGTGAGCCTACTGGTTGCAGTAATAGATGGAGACTCATAAATCTTCGTTTCTATTCTTGGCTCAGGAAAGAATTTACACGTTGCTGCATTTGGCATTGGCAGGGACAGGGGAGATGGACTCTAGAACTCCGATAGGAAGGAAACAAGATCGCCTCACACAGGTGAAATGGTGGGATCCACAGGCCAGGTACCAGAGCAAACCTGTGCGAAGCCACTGGAGAGAACAGCCAACTGAGGCTGGGAAGATAGTTCAATGGCTAAATTGCTCTCTATATACTCAGATAGGAGTTTGCTCTAGCTATATACTTTAGATAGGACATGTCATGGGGTGTGCCTGTGTAATTCTGGTACTGGGGGAGTAGAAGCGGCCAGTACAACCCTGATGCTGGCTGGCTAACCAGCCTACTGGGAAAATTCTAGGTGCAGTGAGAGACCCTGTCTCAAAGGAAAAAAAGTTAAGGTGGAGGTCTGTTGAGAAAGACATTCACCATGGACCTTAGGAGCCTCAACACAGGAGAAGGTCTCTGGCTGACTGAGGACCAGGGTCTGGGTCCTGCTCTGTGTAACTGGTTTGTGAGTTGAGTCCATTAACTAATCTCTTGTCTTTGAGCTTTTAATGCTCTAGAAATCAGTACTACAGACCATGGCTTGCAAACCGCAGAAGTTAAATTTTCATAGTCCTTGAGGTTGGGAACCTGAGTCCTGGGTACCAGCAAGATTGGCTTCCCCTCTGTCCCCATATGATAGGAAGGACAGTTGAGTCTGATGGCAGCTCTTTGTTGTGGCACTAATTTCACTCCTGGGGACCCCACCTTCCATGGTCAAATCACGCGGAGTGCTAATTAATATTGTCTATCACCTTGGCAGTATCTACACTTACCCTAGTCAACCTTCTGAAGGTATCTGTGGTCAGCTGCTTCTCCTCCATGATGGGCTGTAGCCTCAATTGGAAGGACAATGCCCCTAAGTTGTGGTTGTCATATACTTTGTCCTAACAAAGAGAAAAGTGACTAGCATACTCCCTGATAACCATCACTGTTACCTATGTCCACCGTGGCAGTACAGGTGGTCATTGTGGTAACGATCATGGGGTATGTCAGCATTTCGTGGCTGTGGTGAGATACTCACAATACACTACTTAAAGGGGGAGAGATGAACTCTAGTTCAGATTCTCGGAAGTTCCAAGCTGTGGCTAGTGGGCTCCATTGCTTTTAGTCTCATGAGCAGTGACACAGAGCATCACGTTTGGGGAACATGTGGTTTAACAGAGACTCAACTCATAGCCCACGAAAGGCAGAGGGAGAGGCTGGAAACAAGCTATATCCTTAATAAAATATAAATCCGTGTCCCTGTTTCTAGCCCCTGCTCTTGGAATGGCCACTCTGTGACTAATTATTTACTAATAGATATCCATGCTATAAGCTTATTCTTAAAGTATTCAATGTCTTGCACGTGGTTAGTTACTGCTTCTTCAGTCCCAGCCCACTTTTCCCTTTGAGTCTTCCTAGCATCTCTCTCAGAGACTCCCTCAGAGCTTAACTTGAATTTCTCCCGGTCTTCTTCGAACTTTTGCCACAGTGGAGAAGATACAGCACAGAAGACTGTTCTAATTTTGTTTCTGATGGTTTTACAAATACCCTGACAGACAGCAGCATAAAGGAGGGAAAGATGTTTTGGCTTACCATTTCCAAATTACAGGTCATCATAGCAGGTCAGTCTCAGAGGCAAGAGCTAGAGACATTTGCTCATGCCAAGCCCACAGTCAAGAGGAGAAGCAAATGAACCCATGTTGTATGTTTGCCTGCCTGCCTGCCTGCCTGCCTGCCTGCCTGCTTGCCTGCCTGCCCGCCTACCTACCTGCTTCCCTGCCTACCTGTCTGCTTGTCTGCCTGCCCGCCTACCTACCTGCTTCCCTGCCTACCTGTCTGCTTGTCTGCTTGCCTGCTTGCCTGCTTCCCTGCCTGCCTGCCTGCCTGCCTGTCTGCCTGCCTGCCTACTTGTCTGCTTGTCTGCTTGTCTGCTTGTCTGCTTGCCTGCTTGCCTGTTTGCCTGCCTGCTTGCCTGCCTACTTGTTTACCTTCCTGCCTGCGTGCTTGCCTGCTTGTCTGTCTGATTGTCTGCTTGCCTGTCTGTCTGTCTGCCTGCCTGCCTGCTTGTCTGCTTGTCTGTCTGATTGCCTGCTTGCCTGCCTGCTTGCCTGTTTACCTTCCTGTCTGCCTGCTTGTCTGCTTGTCTGCTTGTCTGCATGTCTGCTTGCCTGCTTGCCTACTTGCTTGTTTTCTAGCTTTCTTTACTCATTGTCTTAGAGTTTCATTGCTGTGAGAAGATACCACAACCATGGCAACTCTTTTAAAGGAAAACATTTGACTGGGACTGGCTTACAGATTAGAGGTTTAGTCCATTATCATCATGGTGGAAAACATGGTGGCACACAGGCAGATATGATGCTGGAGAGAGAGCTCAGAGTTCTATGTCTGGATTGGCAGGCAGCAGAAATCTACTGAGCCAATAGGCCTAGTGTGAGCTTCTGAGACCTCAAAGTGCACCCCAAGTAATCCACTTCCTCCAATGAAGCCACACCTACTCCAGCAAGGCCACATCGCCCAATAGCTCCACTCCTTATGAGCCTACAGGGGCCATTTTCTTTCAAACCACTATACTCTTGTAGTTCAAGGCCTAGCCTAGGGAATGGTGCCACTCACAGTGAGCCAGGTCTTCCTATATCAATTGACAAAAATCTCCAATAGACATGCTTACCGGCTGTGGGAAGAAGGCGTAACCACTGAGCTAAGAGGCGCACAAGCCTCGTAACCCCATCCTGTTTACTAAAACTTCTGAAAACACGCAGCTGAGTCACCCGCGCCTACTGCATGATCTTAAACATAATACAGCCTTACCATAGTGTTAGCCAATGATCTGTTGTCCTTATAGCCTTACTATAGTGTTAGCCAATGATCTGTTGTCCTGCCTGCACGTGCAACTCGTGCTAGGGGCGGGATGATGCTGATTGGAGAGCAATGAGTGGAGTGAGATGATGTAAGAGGGCTGTGTATATATGGAACAGCCTGAGTAAAGGGAGGAGTTCACTGTGGGAGATTGCTGAGAGAGAGCGCTGTTACTGCCTTGAGTAAAAGATCGAGAGATTGCTGTTGAAGAACCTACTTTGGAGTGAGTGTCGTTATTCCCAGTCTCTACTGGTCAGAGATTAGGGTCGCGGCAACCGGCCAACTTGATCTAGATAATTCCCCATTAAGACTCTTTTTCTCAGGTAACTGTAGATTCTGCCAAGTTCTCAGTTAAAACTCCAGAATGGGATGTCTCAGTTAGGGGCTAGCTGAGAACTTACAGAATTTGGGGAAGATTTGGGGGTCATCACTCTGCATTGGACATCACGACATTGAAATCAATCTGGATATCACTAACTTTTGTTTGGGACATAGGAACAGAGTGAGACCATGTTTGTACACCATGAAGAAATGGTTGTTACTTATGTTAGGTAGGAGGGAGGGACTGTGGTCATTTCTGTGGTTTGAACAGCATGCTTGGTTTTTTTTTTTAAAATCTGTGCTCAAATGTGATTATGGAATAATCTTGTTTTTGCCTCTCTCTATCCTGGTCACAGAGTGGCCTTGTTTGAAGTTGGTGCTCAATTTGTGTTTGTTCAACAGGCGAGCATCATGGCTGAGCTGTGAGCACCAGGCTGCCTCCAGCTGACAGCTGGCCAGCTACTCTTCTGCTCCTCACCATCCATCCCTCAGTTTCTGTTCTGGTTCATGGCTCATCAAGTCCTTTGTTAATTATAGCTGGGCTCTAACATATGGGGGGAACAGTTTTGGCAATACACATCTGAATAGCCAGGACCTCGGCAGCAATGTTAATGTTAAGCCATTTGAAGTTGCCGGTTCTAGAGGTCAAAAGCATCTAACTATTACCCAACTCATAAAACTGGGCCAAAGAACTTTTGGATAGTGCTTAATATGTCATGTTCATCATAGTCTCTCAGGGGTCCACTGTGACCATGATGATGTGAGCATGTGATTTTTGTAAGACAGGCATTAGCTTCGAACCATTCAGTCTTACCAAGGCAATATATGGACTCTAGAGAAAACGCCAGATCTTTCCCATGGCACTCTTCAGCCTGACCCAGGGCTGCCACATGCCAAGACAGCTAGCAGCCACTAGGTTTTAGGCTTCTGGCCTCCAAATGAGGGAAGCTTACATTGTTTGCTGTTGCCAGAGTTGTGGACTCTGGCAGCAGAGCCACAGGAGGCCAAGTTTGAGCTCACCTCCAGCAGCTGTGCTCATGTTCTTGAGACAACTGGCTCTGGTTAGAACTACCCAAACCAGTGCGTGTAGCCTGGCCACCTTGCTGTGATCCGGGCCTCCATTTTCCTGGGAGCTGTGTTTTGTCCCCTGTTTATCTCGAATCTCTTCTGTGCTTCTTGGGAGGCAGAGGCAGGCGGATTTCTGAGTTCGAGGCCAGCCTGGTCTACAAAGTGGGTTCCAGGACAGCCAGGGCTATACAAAGAAACCCTGTCTCGAAAAACAAACAAACAAACAAAATCTAAAAAAAAATGTTTTTATTACATTTACACTGCCCCCCACCCCACCCCACCCCACCCCAGTGTGTGTCTATGTGTGTCTATGTATGTGTCTGTGTATATGTGTATATAGCTGTGTCTATGTGTCTGTGTCTGTGTGTGTCTGTGTCTATGTCTATGTGTGTGTCTATGTCTATGTGTGTGTCTGTGTATGTCAGTATGTATCTGTGTATGTATGTCTGTGTGTGAATGCCTGTGTAGATCTGCATTTGTGTGTGTGTTTTCGTGTGTGTGTGTTTGTGTATGTGTCTATGCATGTGTGTGTATATTTCTGTGTATGTGTGTGTCTGTGTCTCTGTGTGTGTGTGTGAGTCTGTGTGTATGTGTCTGTGTCTATGTGTGTGTGTCTGTGAGTCTATGCGTATGTGTCTGTGTCCTCTTTCTCTGAATATGTGTGTGTGGGTATGTGTGTGTGTTTGTGTCTCTGTGCGTCTCTCTTCTCTCTCTCTCTCTCTCTCTCTCTCTCTCTCTGTGTATGTATGTGTTTGTGTCTGTGTGTGTGTCTCTCCTCTCTCTCTATCTCTCTGAGTATGTGTGTGTGTGTGTGTGTGTGTGTGTGTGTGTGTGTGTGTCTGTGAAGTCAACCTGCAGGAGTTGGTTCAGTCCTTTCTACCATGTGGGTCCTAGGGTTTCCAGTCTTGCCTGACAAGCACTGTGTCAGCTGTTACCAGCCCTCTTTTGTCTCTCTTATGAGGAGATTTGTCAGTGGATTGAGCCAGCCCACCCTCGCTCCAGCCTCCAAAATTCTTAACTTAATTTCATCTTCAAAGACTCTCTTCTCCAATAAGGTTACATCACAGACTCTGGGGTTGGGTGCAACCTTTTGGAGGCCACTATCTGATGCACCAAAGGGGACAGCCCAGATCATCCTAACAAGGTCTCTTGCCTTGGCCCTCTTCTAATGGCCTTAAAGATTGCCACTTCTTAAACAGGACAGGATTCTGAAAGGCAGATGTCATTAGCTCAGTGTATTATGGGGTTTTCTGCATTGCAGTCTCTACCCCACCCCTATATCCCCAGCTCCCATTGGAGACCCCCCCCCTGGGCTTCCCACTCTTCTCTCTCTCCCTCCTCCATCCCTCCCCTAGCATGCTTGTTGCCAGGTTCTGAGAACACAGGGTGGGGCCACCCAGCAGGGACCTCATATCCCCACCCAGTGATGAGGACTTCAGCCTCCCTATCCTATGATACCTGGTCATGACAGTGTGGCTATAGGTGGCAATGTCCAGGCCTGTCATCCTGGCCTTGCCTTTTTCCAAGGCTGCCACTACCCGGAACTCCTGACTCTCCCGGCGGTGACTAAGCACCTTCCAGTCGGCTCCAGCCATCAATCTCAGCCCAAGAGAGGCCTGCATGTACTGTTCTCCTGAGCGCCAAGGCTGTCCACGCAGCCATTGATTTAAGAGACAATATCACTTGCTTCCAAGTTTATGAGGCAATAAACAGGCCCGCATATTGATGAGCATGGAGGTGTTAGCTCAGCACATTCGCTGTGTGCGTTTATTACAAAGGCTGTGCTTTAAAGTGAAGGAAACTGGGTTTCCGTTTCCTTTGGTGGGGTCAGGCCCCTCCCCAGCTGAGGTTTTCATCCATTTGATGTTTCCTCCTCCTGGGGTGCAGGGACTAGAAAGTATCCTACAGAGATGAACACATGGATACTAAACTCTGGCTGCTTCTGAGCCCCCCAAGGGCCTTGGGGAGCCTCAGTGGGCCCAGAACCCATTGCTAGGAGAGGCAGGGATGAAAAGGAAAATAAAGAGACACATTTTCCCCTGAGGGCCCCACTCTAGAGCCTCCTCTTCATCCTCCTGTGTCTCCTGTCTTCCTGGAGAAGAACACACCTAATAATAACAGAATGGAGTAGCCAAGCAAGCCCTGACTCCCCTCCTAGGGTAACAGCAAATAAAAGTCCTTTTAATCTTAAGAAGCTGGGACGCCTACAAGGTTGGGCTACTAGTCCATAAAGCTGAATCTTCAGAGCGTTTACTAGCTGGAATGCCCCCACGAATCTAAACTGCTTTATGTATAAAATATTAGGAAGGCTCGAAGGAGGTGGCGAGGCCGGGTGGGGACTGAGCAAGGGCAGATTGATTGCAAACTTGGTGCCGAGTGGCTCCGTGCATGCCAAATGACTAGAACAACACTTGAAAATGTATTAGATTATCCCAAACACAAAGCTGATTTATAGCTACAGTGATTCCCAGCTCCTCATCTATTTCTGTAATAGAGAGAGATTAGGACGGTGGCAGCGCCTGGTGGATTTTGCCAGCTGGGTCCCTACCCCAGCAGCCCCCAACCCCATAATGAGTCACTTGGAAAAGCAAGAATATGCACTTTTCATGAGCCTTTCTTCTGGAGACCCGTCTCCATTCTACAGCGTATCTAAGGCTGGAATGGAAATGGACTGGACAGGGATGGAGCTTTCAAGACTCAGAGAATAAAGATTGCTTAAATGTGCAAAGCAGTTCCAAGGAAGAGAGGGAGGCGGGGCCCCTCTCTGGCTATGCTGAAATGCGAGGCGTATGAGCCTAGCCACCATGGTCTAGAACAAAACTATGATTCTTAGAACAGGATGGGGTGGGGTTGTCCCTGCACTGGGAAATGTAAGGACAGCTTTCCTTGAGAAGATATCGTGTGCTCATTGCCTGTCATTGGACATTTGTCTATTTGGTAGACATTTGCCAACATGCTGTACAAAGCACACTGGAGATGAGGAGAAAGTGGGGTCACCCCTCTCTCTTCTGCTTGCTCAGAGCTTTGCAGAGCATGGAGGAAGCCTGTTGGTACCCTCTAGACCTGCTTTGCAACCCACTGGAATTAGGGCACAGGGTCAGATGAATAAATCACTGAGCTCAGAGGACTCAGAGAATTACGGCTACAGGCTCGCACCAGCAAGAGATTTTTGGTCTCAGCAAAAGGCTCCAGGGGAGAGGTGGGAGCTGGGAAGCTGTGTGACTGGAGATCACCCACCCATAGGGCCTGCTCACCTGTGTTTCAGCCTCTTCAGAAGCGACCATGATCCTACAATCTGTCGCCTCCAAACCCTCTCTTCTAGGCAAATATTCCCAAGTTCAATGTTCAAGGAAGCAATGTAGGTGAACTGCCTTGCTCTTCCTTTCCTCCTGCCTGTTGTATGTGCTTAAGACTAAGTCTGTCCTCAGACCCAGGCAGCAGTAGAACCCCCAACTTTGACCCCACACAGCCTGCAGTACCCGAGCAGGCGAGAAAAGCACCTACATAGGTGCACCAACAGAAGGCTCTCAGCAGCCTCAGTATACATGTCCTCGGGCTTTGGGTGGCCTTATGCCCAGAATGACTACCAGCTGCCAGAGCTGGAGGAGCGAGGCTATGTTCCTTCCCTATAGAGCTGACCCAGGAGCAGGTCAGGACATCTGTCCTTGTGGGGTGGTCAACAGGGTATGACATGGTTGCAGACCATAGACACAGTGGTAGTTGTACTGATGACACTGGGACCCAGTGCTGAAAGAGTTTGTGGAGTGACCACCATCACCACCAGCCTCACCATGACATCACTATCTTCTTTACCATGACATCACCACCTGTCTAACCATGACATTACCACCAGCCTCACCATGACATCACCACCAGCCTCACCATAATATCACCACCTGCCTCACTATGACATCACTACCTGCTTCACTATGACATTACTAGCTGCCTCACCATGACATCACCACCAGCCTCATTATGACATCACCATCTGCCTCTCCATGACATCATCACCACCTGCCTAACCACGGCATCACTACCTTCCTCACTATGACATCACCACCTGCCCCTCCATGACATCACCACCTGCCTTATCCTGACATCACTACCTGCCTATGATATTCACCACCTGTCTTATCATGACATCACTATCTGCCTCACCATGACATCACCACCAGCATCACCACTGGCTCCATCATTGCCGTCTTCACCATCACCTCTACCATCACTGCACATTGTGGAAGGGCAGGTGGGCCAGTCTCTTCGCCAAGCAGATGTCATACATCTAGATGAGTCTACCCAACCTCAGGGCCTGAGAGACCACAATGACCCGATTTTATAGAGTGATCTCCTAAAACACCATCAACAAAACACTACTCATGAAAGACAAAAGTCCCAATTCATTTCTTCAAAGATATTTCCCTAAGAAGCAAAGTCCCTTGTAATTTAAGAGATACATAATTCGTGTGTCTGCATTTAAACCATCAAAGTGTTTTAAAAGTGCTATTTGAAATCATGGAGCTCTTTTGAACCTTTAAAGTTCCTTCTTTGAAACTTGGGAGTCACTCATTGCCAAGGAGACAGATAGTAAAATACCAAAGGGCTAGGGGTGGGCTTGAGACGCTCACTCCCTGACATTTCATTGCATAAAACTGGATTTCTCATCTCTAGCACCCATTTCTAATTAGACCACGGGCTGCCCTGGACCCTCTCAATTTGGCTTAGCCAGCAGACAGGTCTAAGGCCTCCCTTATGCAGGGACACAATCCAGAGCTACAGTGTGATGACCACACCACCAGATGGGCCTGGACAGGAAATTTCTTCTTTTGTACAAAAGTGCCAAAATGAGCTCAGAAATTTATTAAATATCTATGTCCAGGGAGGTTTGAAAAGGGTGTCCTGATTGTGACTAGGAGAGCTTCACACACACACACACACACACACACACACACACACACACACACACACACACACAGAGGTTCATGGGCAATACAAGGTGCTCTAGGTTAGGCCCTCCTCAGTTGCTGACCTGGGCAGACCCATGTAAGGGCTGAGGACTGTAGAGGGAGTGGATATTGTAGGTGACATCAGGAGGTAAGCTTGGCACATATACTTGTGCTGGGTCCAGGATTCCAGGAAGGCTGTTCTCCTGGGACTTTAAATTAGAGCCTTGGTGGGGGTCGCTGCTTAATAGGTATGACCAACTGGGGACATGGAAAAAAACAGAGGAAGTCCTAACTTTCAGGAGTACTTGGAACTAGGGCTTATCACCTCTATCTGCCTCTTGACCTTAGGACAAGCGGCCTCAGTGAATGTTGCCCCAACAACACAGGGTCTCAGACATTTCCAACAATGGACTACCCCCTAGGTCACCTACCTGCCGCCCTCCTTAGGTCCATGTTCCTGACAGAACCTCAGCCAGTCCTGCTATACCCAGGCCAGGTATCTAACTTGCTGTCCAGCCTTCCCTGGGCTTAGGTGAGATTCCAACCCCATCCAAGTTTAGACAGAATGATGGTCTGAGGCAGGGGTCTGGAGTACGGATTAGGCTGAACTGGATTGGCCAGAACATCTGTGTTCCTCAGAACTATTTTCTTATGGCAGACTGGATGCCTCTTATAGCCTTCTTGGGGACTTCCTAGGTGACAGGAAGGTCCCCAAGAGGTCACCTGTTCTTTGCCTCCCTTCTGAGTATCCCCTCTACTTATGTACAAGTCCTGGCTTATTTGGAGTTTCAGTTTCTGGGGATGTTACCTGTCCCCTGTCAACTGTGGTCCAAAAATACCAATGCTCGTCTTAACTCTGAAGGAACTCTACCCCCAATCAGGGAAATGTTCTATTTTATTTTTGTTCAACACTCTTACTGTGACTAATTTATAGCATGCACTGTGTTGTAGGAATGTTGGCAAGGAAGGGGTGTGTGTGTGTGTGTGTGTGTGTGTTTAAGATTCCCTCCTACTAAAGCTTTGAGCCATCCACAGGGTCGTGGAACACACCAGCTTGGTGCATCAGGTACCATATGCCCAGTGACTCCTTGAGGTGTCTCTCAGAACCACATGGGGTCAAAGAAGACTAGAGGAAGATGGTGGCAGATGGCCAGTTAGCTCACCCCCACGCTGGTGCCAGCCAGGGTTTGGAAGCCCCACTCTAGTGTTTTAAAGTCCAGGGGCTACTACCTCTTCTTAGGCTCCCAACGATTTTCTAACTAATTCTTAACTCTACTGGAGAGTTCTTAGAGCCCAGGGATATTCTGTATCCATCCAGGGATATTCTGTATCCATCCAGGGATATTCTGTATCCATCCAGGGATATTCTGTATCCATCCAGGGATATTCTGTATCCATCCAGGGATATTCTGTATCCATCCAGGGATATTTTGTATCCACCACTTATGTCTCAGGGGAGCCCTGAGCATCCATTTCTCAGGCAAGAGCAGGATGTACTGGGCCCACACTTGAACATACATCAATTGCCTTTTGTGTGAATGTCCTTCATAGGGGGAACAGCCCAGTTCTTAGCTTTTGAAGATTGAGACTAGGCCATTGTCTTTCTCACCAAAGAGGGCTAATCCACTTCCTCCCTCCTGGATTTTTTCCAAAAATTTTCTCATGTAGGCAGGCTGTCCAATCTTCCATTACCATCCTCTGCTGGCCCCGACTCTGACATTGCCTCTGGAAATTGCTCACCAAGGACCATCAGAGTGGGATGTCACCGCAGCTGCCTAAACTGTGAGATGTAGGCCAGGCAGCAAGAATAGATCTATTTGCAGAGGACATTTATGTGAAAAACACTGTTGTCCTGATGCTGTGAATGCTGCTCAGCCATGCTGCTACCTGAAATCAGCCTGGCAGGGGACACCTAGCTCTGTGATCTGGGAATGGACAGGGCAGCTTTCTCAAATGTTAAAGGTCACATTGTAGCAATTTGAGACCTCAGCCCATTTCTTTACTATGTGTTTGTAAATAGTTTCCAATTATAGAGAGAGATTTTGGTAGCAGACACCAGCTTTCTAAACAATTGCCAGGAATTGCAAAGATTTGACCCTGGACCTTGGGTCTTCTTGTCACCATGGAAACTGGTTGTAACTGCTTGGAAATAAGGCTGCTTGTTGACCACACTTATTTCTGGTCTACCACACTTGAAGGCCCTTGGTCAGGCTGACTCTATCTGGCATTCTGCCTTTTGTGTTGGCCAAGTCTCAAAGGTCATGCACAGTTCTGTGGAGTTTTTTTCTATGCACTTTCCTCTGGGTTTTCTCAAGGGCATCCCTACCACAAGCTCAGCGGAGAATAGTGGGGACGGACGAAGAGATTCATCTTGGAACCTGCATTTCAGCCTTCAGGGGCTACCAGGAGCTGAGCACATTGTATACCATCCAAGCCTCAGTTTCCCTGGTGAGAGTAAGAATGACAGAGACACTATGTGGCTATGTTGTCATCTGTTGAAAAGGGGATCAGACCCAGGAGAGTGACTAGGAACTCACAGAGCACTGAATAAGTGTCATTCACTCTGGAGTTCTTAATGTCCCCACCAGTCCCCAATGATTTAGCAAAAATAAATAAATAAATAAATAAATAAATAAATAAATAAATAAGGAAGGCAGGGGTGTAATAATTACACAGTACATCCTACTCCAAGGAATGATACTTTGTGTAAAGATTTAACTCCTCGTCATAGTGATCCCCACAGCATAGACACTATTGTATCTCCACTTATGGGTGAAGACCAGAGAGCTAGAAGGCTGCCCTATAAATAAATGCAAATATCCCATCTCTGATTGACAGAGTCCACCTTTTCATAAGAGCATTCTCTCTATAAAGAACATGTGTCCAGGCCCTTCATTGGAGACCAGCATCGACCAGAGAAGTCCTCTGGTTCCTTGCTTTACCTCTCTTGCTCCCTGGGTCCATTTCCCATTCTGTGTAGATGCCAAGGTATGACCGGAAGACCATACCAAAATACCCTGCCTCAGTGCCTACATGCAAGGCCTTGCCCTCCATGCCTGTGGCGATGGTAGCAGAGGCAGGCTTTTGGGTTGTGATGGTTTGTGTATGCTCCGCCCAGGGTGTGGCCTTGTTGGAGTGGGTGTGAGCTTTAAAACCCTCATCCTAGCTGCCTGGAAGCCAGTATTCTGCTAGCAGCCTTCAGATGAAGATGTAGGACTCTCAGTTCCTCCTGCACCATGCCTGCCTGGATGTTGTCATGCTTCTGCCTTGATGATAACGGATTGAATCTCTAACCTGTAAGCCAGCCCCGATTAAATGTTGTCCTTATAAGAGTTGCCTTGGTCACGGTGTCTGTTCATAGCCGTAACCCCCTAACTAAGATGGGCATCTTCACCTTTGACCAAAATCATGCTCAGAAGCCCACCCCCACATCTCTTTTCCGTGAGTCTGAGTCACGTCTCTGGCCAGGGGTCACTTCATTGTGCTCAGCTACATCCATAGAGCAGGGTCCTCACAGTCTCTCAGGGGTGAGTGTAATGCTGACTCTGTACCTTTGAACCCACACTGGAAGAAGGACTGGCTTTCTGTAAAGACCACTGTCCGTCTGCTTCCTGCCATCTCGTGTCTTTCCCATCTGTTCGGCTCGTTCTGGAGGTACACAAGGACCTGATCCTCCTGATGCTAGAAGCCACACCCTTCAGGTCTGATTGGTTGGGGAACCTCTCCACTTGACCAAGGTCTAGCCTTTCCTGATCTCAGCAAGTCCTTTGTGTAGAAGGTACACTGAGGTAAAACTCCCAGTCAGGGAGAATGCCCCAGCTGACTGCAAGGCCCCTGGGAATCCATCCCTTCTAACCCAGAGAGCACCATTCGGACAGCCCAAGCTATGCCATGGTCAGAGGGTGAAATCTCTGAAGTGAAGCTTGCCTGTCATACACCAAGCATTCTCTAAACCAGGAACATATTACCAGGGAGATCTCTGAGGAGCCCTGGCCGTGTTAATAATAACAATGCACTCATGATACACTTTTCAATTTGAATTAATTTGGGTAGCTAATTCTACCTACTGAACGTCTCCATTTAAAATATACATATACATGCATTTTGTTCAGGGTTTTAATTAGGCCCTCAGGAATATGCTTTCAAATCTGGGTACACTTCGTTTGTTATATTAATGAAGAGGTGCATTAAATCAAGGTTCATGTTGATGGCTCATTATGTATTGCTGCCTGCCACAGCTCTGAAGGAGACTTACAGCCCAGGGACCAACCACAAATACTGGCAGTGGACACCCTGTTCATTTGAAAGGGAAAGTTTTCTTTTGAGGTATGGGGGCTGGAGGTTGTACCTAACTTTCCCACAGTTCCACAGGAAGATCATACCCTTTCTAGGCTGAAGACATAGAGGTGACATTGAGGGTTGGAGCTGATGCCAGGATTCCCAGGTCTCAGTGAATGAAGAATAAAGAAATAGGGGTCCTTTGGACCCTAGAACAGCTGTTGTGTGGCTTAGCTTGGGCTGTGTGTGTGTGTGTGTGTGTGTGTGTGACAGAGAGAGAGAGAGAGAGAGAGAGAGAGAGAGAGAGAGCTCACGTGAAGACATGTATGGGGAGATCAGAGGACTTTGGGGATCAGTCCTCAGTGTGTACCTTGTTTGAGATGGGGATCTCTTTGCTTATTTATTTATTTATTTATTTATTTATTTATTTATTTATGTTTTTCAAGATAGGGTTTCTCCATGTAGCCTTGGTTGTCCTGGATTGTGCTCTGTAGACCAGGCTGCCCTCGAACTCAGATCTGCCTCCCAAGTGCTGAGATTAAAGGTGTGGCCCAGACTGTATGGATAGCCTGTGCTGTGGTTGTACCAGTGGCTCTGTTCACGCTCTGACAATAGAAAGCTTAGGGAAGAAGGTTTGGTTTTGACTACTAGTTTGAAGGTATAGGCCATCACGTCTGCATCTGCCTCCCGAGTGCTGAGATTTAATCAGGCAGTGAGTGTGGTATCTTTTTCTCTGCTGCATTTGACAGGCTCATTGGCCCTCCCACTTGCAGGGATTCTGTCTTGGCCTTACCTCTTTCCCTGTCTTGCAGTAAAGGAGCTGAGGTTACAACTGTGTGCACTGTGTCCAGCTTTACAAGTGTGTTGGGGTTCTGCACTCAGGGCCTGATGCTCGCATAGCACATGACTACCTACTGGGAGAGGATTGTGGCTCACGTCATCTACATGATGTGCACACAGCTGGGTACTCTTGTGCACAGCTCCTCCCCCCCAGCACTTTGGATGACTTCAGAACAGGCCTTGCCCTGGACCACCATGGGTCTGGGCACTCCGCTAAGCACACTGTGCCGGTTACTCTTTATTGTCAGCTCAGCAGCATCTGGAGCTGCCATGGAGACAAAACCCTGGAGGTCCTCGTCTGAATAGAAAACATAGAGTGTTAGCATCCCCTTCTCTCTGCTTCCTGATTGTGGACATGTGTCAGCTGTCTCAGACTCCTGCCCTTGTGACTTCCCTGACATGACAATCTGGGCCACACCTGTAGGGAAGACCCGTGGTCCCATCCCAAGTATGAGCTGGATCCAGAGGCTCCCTGGACTCATTGTGGGGTGGAGCTAAGCTCGGTAGCCAGGATAGGGTGCCTGACCACTACATCCTGATGTTGGCAGAGGCCTCGGAAGATAGAGCTCCTGGGGACTGCTGCTGCGGTTACATTTGTGACATGTTTAAGAAGGGTCAGCCTGAGTGGTTACAGAAGTGAAGAGAGAGAAAGGAAATCCCAGACACCCTCGAACCATAAGCTGTAACACACACACACACACACACACACACACACACACACACACACCCTGGCATTAAATTGCACTCCGGTGTTATATCAGTATGTCAGGTCGTCTATCCTCACCTCAGGGAGCTACAGACAACCTGCCCAGGAAGATGCTCCCAGACAGCTCTGAGCATCGAAGTCACGCCCCCTGCCCCTCCCATGTGAGCGAGCATCTTGATAGATGGTGTTTTCCTGACTGGCACTGAAGCGGGGTGATGGTCTCGATTTCACAGGAGGATACCTGTTCTCAGAAAAGTTGAGTTGACATGCTCAAATCATGTGGCAACTGGGGGTGGGGGTGGGGTGGGGCATTCAGAGGACTGAGCAGGAAGTCCTGAGCCAGGTATGTGAGGCCTGGATGAACTGCATGTCCACGCTGAACTGCGCCCTGTGTTACAGCTTCCCTATGGACTTTCATGGGCTGCAGGATCTCACCTTACTCTAAATTTCTGAAATGGAAATGAGAGATTTAGGTATTATTTCACATCTTAATTTTCTAAAGAGAACATACATGTACAGGCAAAACAGTGTGTGCTGCTTGGTTAGACATTCTTCTCTGCAATACACGCTGAGATGGCCTCTTTAGTGTGAACACAGAATGTGACAGTTCAATGCACAAAATGGGCATTCCACAGGGTCATGGAGGTGACTTGGTGGCATAGTGCTTACAAGCATGATGGCACAGTACTCCATGTGCAAGCATGAGTCTAAGTTTGGATCCTCAGCACGCAGGTGAAAGCCAGCTGCTGGGGCTGCTCTGTAACGCCAGCTCTGGAGAGAGCTGAGACTGGGGGATGCCGGGGACTCACCAGCCAGCCAGTTTAGCTGAAATGGTGAGCTCCCAGTTTAGTGGGAGACCCTGTCTCAAAACATAAGGGGGAGAGCAACTGAGGAAGAAGACACTTGACAGTGATCTCTGTTATCCACATGTGGATACACAAGTGAGCACACACAGGTACACAAATACACACATGCGTATACATGCACACTCTACACACATACACATGCACACAAGGAAGGACACATGACTCCTGAAATTTGGGGTTCCTATTGCACCTGGCTTGTGAAATTATAATTACTAAGATACAATGGTTATATTTTGTTGAGCACCTAAGGCATTCCCATCAAGTATTTTGATGTAGTGATGAAAGTTGCTCCTGTACTTAATATGGGGCTATATCATCAGCACCAGCCTGTCAAGAGGACAAGGCAGGCCCTAGCACTCGATTCTTGCCCCTCCCAGCCTGCAGATGCTCCAGCCGCAGCTTTTCCCTCTGGGTTGATGCTCCTGTCTTGATCATACAGGTATGCCACTCACCCAGGGATGGCATTCACAATTCCAATTCATCTTTTCTGTGCCAACGGACAGGAGGCAGGGCTTTCTGTGGGTGAGGGTGAAGTGCCAGCTCTTCTTGAACACCCATGGCAGGACCCAGTGGGTCTGAGCCACTTGAAATGACCTCTGAGGGTCAGGGGTCACTTGGTCCAGCATTTTATTCTTTAGATAGAGACTGAATTTAAAACACAAAACATGTGTGTGTGTGTGTGTGTGTGTGTGTGTATGGTATGTGTGTGTATGTGTTGTGTGTGGTATGTGTGTGTATGTGGTGTGTGTGTGTGTGACATGTATGTGTGTGTAGTACATATGTGTGGTGTGTTTGTGTGTTTAGTATGTGTGTGTGAGGGGTTTTGTGGAGATGTGTATGTGTGAGAGGGGTTTTTAGTATGTGTGTGTGTGTGGCAGCTGGTCTTTTCAAAGAAATGTGAAACTCAAACAGGGTCAATTTTTTATAAAACATTTATATTTTGGTGGAAAAATCAATATGAATACAAGCAGAAAGTTTTCCCCCAAAACAGAGCTTCTCTCTCTCTCTCTCTCTCTCTCTCTCTCTCTCTCTCTCTCTCTCTAGCTTGCTGATAAAGAAAATGAAAATGAACTACTTTCTACCCATCCACTTTGGGGGCAGAATCCCAGGGGTAGTTGGCTCAAGAGGGAAGACTCGTTTCCTTGAGATTTTCAATGACATGGCACTCCCAAGAGTATATAACTTGGCCACATGTCCGAAGAGGTTGAAAAAGCACTCATTCCATTTGACACATTTTCTACTCCCAGGAATTTATCTTAATGAATTAATTCCACGTCGTCACGGAGATTCATCTTCCCGGATGTTCACGATGGCATATTTTACGATGGTGAGAATGTGGGGGACACATAAAAGTCTGACGTTCGGGGAGATAAATGGAACCCCAGACAACCACTAAGGCTCAGATCCTAGAAAAATTAACGACATGAAGAGACTCACGACATCATACATTTTAAAGTTTGCTTATAAAATTAAACTTTATTCAAGGGAATATTGCTAGATGCCAGATGAGCAGGCAGTGGTTTTTACGTTTCCATTCCTGTCTTTAGGTCCCCATTCTTTTCAGAAGGTCAAGGACAGACCTGTTTTTCCTTTTAGCGAGGGCCACACACACTCTATTACTGAGCTATACCCCTGGCATCAGACATATCAACTTACCCATTAAGGAAAAGGCAGCGGCCAGGGGTTCAGCCTGTCAATCCATTTGCTGGAAGACAGTATGTTGTAGGCCAATGGGCACCTGCAACAGCCAACGCGCACTCAGTTCAAGTCCTTGAAGGTGGGCTCCCTGGATCTGAGTCAGGACAGATTTCCTTGGCCCATCTGAAGACCTCCTTGCTCCAGGCAGTTTTATTTTCCTGGGGTCTGGAGAGGTGGATGAGTGGTTATGGATACTGGTTGTTCTTCCAGGGAATCCAGGTTCAATTCCTAGCATCCACGTGACAACTCACAACCCTTTGTAACTCCAGTTCTGGGAAATCTGACACAATCACACAGATATACATATAGTCAAAACACCAATGTACATAATAAAGAAAAAATAAATTATTTAAAGAAATAAATACTTTCTTAAAAGAAATATTTTCTAGATCTTTAAGCCACCCACCCTGTTGGCTTTATATAGCTGAAAGGTACTGTCTCTTGGAGCCACAGAAGGTCATCTTCCTTCCCTGAACCCGGGTGGGCAGCCCTCTATCCTTAGGGACAAAGAAGTAACTGGGACCGCTGAGCAAGATGTGAGGGTAGAGTGGCCACCTGGGTCACAGTGCCACCAAGGTCAAATGCTCCAACCCACGGACACCAAAGTCAAGGGACACCTAGCTGCTGTACTTTGGGTCTAGAGTGTCCATAGACCAGGGTGCCACTGGGAAGTGTTGAAGTCTTTAGGAGGTGTGGCCTAGTTGGAGGAGGCTAGGTCACTGGGGTGTGCCCTCGAAGGGTATTGTGAGACCCTGCTCCTTCTATCTCTTTAAAGCTCACTATGAAGAGAACAGCTTCCTCCATTGAGCGTCCCTGTCTTAGCACAGAACAGCAACACAGAAACTGACCATAGCTTGAGACTTCCAAAGTAATGTGCCAAAGTAAACCTTTCTTCTTTTTAAATTGATTATCTCAAGTATTTTGTTATAGTAATGGAAAACTGATTAACATACCAGGCAAATGGGGAGACCAAGCACTCTTGTCCTGGATGGGGTGTAGTAACTAGGAAGGTCTTCTTGGACGAGGAAAGGGCACAGTCAAGGCCAAGCACACCTTGCCCTCTCAGACCTCATCAAAAGGCTAACGGTATCAGCCCAGGCCATGGTGTGTGTGGAGGAAGTGGCAGGCCTTGTCCTGGGAGGAAGTCTTCAGGGAAATGCCAATGGCCTCTGCCCAGCCATGAATGACGTGAGAGCTATTAAGCTGGAGGCAGAGGAAACAGCCCTGGCTGTTCCTGGAGAGAGGCTGCCACAGCTTTCTTGGACCGGTGCCTATTTCTGGCGGTGTCTATTGGAAGCTTTCTGATGACTCTGTTGCTGAGAAAGTCCCAGCAGAGGGCTCTTGTCTGCCCTCTGGAAGGCTAATTAGTCCCAGGATCAGCACATTTGCAGGGCCTGTGGGACACAGAAACCATCAGTTGGCACAAATGGCCAGGGCAGTGTGGGGGCAGGTTTCTAATGGTGTTTGAAGGTTGCTCTGCATTTGATTGACAAATGCCATGTCCCCAGAGCTCAGGATGTTAGCTCTGAGCTCCTGCTTGCTCTCTCTCCTTTAGGCAACCGTTTTCATTGCTGACTTCATACCTGTGCGTCATCACTCCTATTCTTCAGAGGAAGGTTGTGCCCTGCTCTGAGGTTGCCTGAGGCCCAGCTGAACCAGGATATAACCTTTAGCTCTGAAGACTACAGCCACGCCCTGAGCCTGTATCCCACAGGATACCTCCAAGCAAGCCATATATACATACCCCTCAGTCAATCTTTCCCTCACAGCAGCTGCCCCAGTGGTGGGATGTTTTCTACCTAGGCACAAAAAGCACAACCTGCTACAGCAATAACTCCAAAGGCCACAGGGTGATGGGACCTAATACTAGACCAGACACTTCAACCTTAAGTGGCCATTAGCCCCAGGGGTCCTACTGGCCTCAGGGTAGCCCCAGAGCCACCTGTCAGTAGGTGCTACCCAAGGGGCTGCCTGTGTCTGCCTTGTGGAACAGAGCCGGGCTTCCCAGAGTCCTGGTGGGAAAAGGGCCTTTTGTTCATTACCAGCCTTGACACTGCTGTCTGGACTTCGTGTGCCTGCTCTAAGGGGAATGGTACCCAGCAGTGGCCCTCACCCACTCACAACCATCCATTCATGCCCTCACCTCCTTCTTTTCCAGCCCCAGTTTGTCTTCTCTTCTCCAGGCAATTCCAGAAAGTTCTATTTGCTTTTATCAATCTTCTCTCCCAGAAGCAGGAACGTGGAAGAGTTATGGTTCTTATTTTCTCATCCTGCCAGGATGGCTCGGCTAGAGGACACAGGTGCTCCGGAAGGGTGATTTGAGGTGCAGGATTTGAAGGTGGCAGAGCTGTCATAGAGAAGACCTATTACTGTGCCTCAACTGCTTGAATATATCCCTTCATTTTGTGGAAAATAACGCTATCCCTATCCCCCCAGGACACCCCCCGTTATACCCCAGCACTGGTCTGTCCCACATTTCTTTACAAGTTTGTCTTTCTCAGTTGCAAGATAGCTTTGGATTCTTCATGACTCTGTGACTTGGTTTCTCCTCAAATGAAGGATTTCTATATCCTATATAGGGTAAGCAACCATTTCCTACAGGACAGTGCTAACTGTTGTCCTGTCTCTCCCAAGTCCAGAGCATTTTTGGACTGAGTACTCACCCTGTCCCAGTGTGCTCTTGGCCTAATGAGACCTCACTCCTCACCAAGTGAGCACTGTGACCCAGGTGGGGAGCGGTGTCTTAGGATTTTGAGAAGGGAGAGAATATTTTGGAGAGGCACGTGGTATTTACTTCCCAGTTATCATGGTGATTGCTGGAAGAGGGCTTGCCTGAAGAAGCCCCAGCGAGTGTCAGTCTGGAGATCAGCTGCTGTTGGCATCAGGTAGCCAGGCAGGCTTAGGAGACTGTGAGGTAAACGACATGGTCACGGGGTGTGTCCACTGCCTCTGTGTGTGTAAGAGCTTGGTGATGCATGCCTGTGCCTCCCTGACAGGTCCCTGCTCTCAGCCCTGGGTCTCGCTGATCTAGATGCAAAGTTCATGCTACTGGCAAGGTGCACACAGGTCTCTCTACCTGTGAACTTGATGGAGAAGACATAATTATTCTAAAGTGCTTTTTAATATGGTATGGAAGAAGCATTGTGTAATAAATACAATGCTTCTTTGTGCCCTTGTCCCGGGTCACAAAGGGGAGATCCTAACCAGAATCCTCACTTTTTGTCTCTCTATGAAGGAAGGACCTCTCGATGCCAATGTGGGTGCTACAGAGCCCCGCAGGGACCAATGAAGGGACCTAGGATATTCGCAGCTGCCCAGTGGCAGACGGCCCAGAAGCCATTCAGGTCCCATTTTGAAGGGCATTGCTCTGCTCCTTCGTGGCCTCTGTGAAACCCTGTTTGTATTTCTGACCGCCCCCACACGTCCCCTTTCTTGTCTGAGACATGGTTTCGGGAAGCACATCCCAAGGCACTGCCTGCACAGCAGAGGGTCTCTGGTGCAGTGCTGTCCCTACAGTGACTCCAACCTTTTGGCCACTAGTACCTCCAAAGCTGTAAGGTTTCTCTGCAGACTTTCTTATGTCAGAGAAATACATTAACTCGATTTTGTGTTAAAATCCCTCCTCACATCCAGATTAAGAGAAAACGAATTAACAATCGGACACTTTAAAAGACCCTGAAATGTAAAATAAGGGGCTTGAATAGAGAATTCAGCCAATATTTTCCTATGAAGTCAATTTTTTTTTTCAGGATGTAGGAGAAAATCCACTAGTCTCATCCAATCAGAGAAATGTCATCTACAAAAGGAGGCACTGAGAGTTGGAAAGAATCATTTTGAGCAGTAAAACATTGATTACTCGCTCCTCTCATTTAGGCCTACAGAAGCAGCGAGCTGTGTTTTGGGTATCCCAGAAAGCCTTATTGAAGAGCCTTCCAAAAAACAAAAAACCAGAAGGTGAACATGACAAGCAGGTCCCTGGTGTGCTGGCCCCTTAGAGAGAGCCCCGATTCTAGGCCACTCCTCATCCTTATCTCTTTGTGTTTTGTGCCTCTTCTGCTTTCTGACACCTCTGGGGTTGTTATGCCTCAGCCCTCAGAAACCTAGATGGAGTCCCGCACACTCCTTGATGGTTGCCAAGCGTGCCCCAATTCTCCCAGCAACATCTTCCCAACTGCAGACTCAGCTGTGGTTCCAGTGCTGGCCCCTCTCCTCCTCCAGATTGCCTCAAGCCTGAAGATGAGCTCTGTGCATTCCTTTTTAGACATCGGGGTGTCCAGGGCTATCCCTAGCTCTCTGGTCATGAAGACTACCTTCCCAGGTTGTACCTCCAAGTGGGGCTGGGTTCCAGGTCTGCATCATGTCACTGCACGCTTCGTCAGTGTGCAGCACTGTCAGGCAGGATGGCACAGGTGCTCGGTCCTCTATGGTTCTCCTTGGAACAAACACAATGGTCAGTATTTGTTTTCTCAAGGAAAAAAAAAAAGCATGGTTGTTTGTGACTTGTGATGTGTCTGTCCTTGGCTCAGGCTCTGGCCTCTGTTCCACTGTGGGGAATAGCACCAAGGATCTTTTTTCTTTCAATTTTTTTTATTAGATATTTTCTTAATTTACATTTCAAATGCTATCCTGAAAGAGCACCAAGGATCTTAGGAAGACTGGATCATGCAGGATCCGGAGAACCCTGGCCTCCTGGAAGCTGGAGCTGGTCCTGCTCTTTGGGCTCCTAGGAGTCCTTGTTCACCAGCGAGCCCTTCAGTGGTGGGTTGGAGCTCTTCCTGAAGGCCAAGAGGACTCAAGTGGGTAGATGTGGCAAACTGGTCTGTGGCCCAGAGTTGTTACTCTGGTCTCAAGTCCTTGGGAGTTCTCCAAGAAGGGTGCTGAAGTCTGACTGCTTGTGAGAAACTAGAAAGAACACAGCCCTTACTTCTGGCTGCATGAGGCAAGCCAGACAAGATGGGTAAAGGTAAGGTTCTCCAAGACATAGCCTCAATTCCCCAGAGATGCCTGATTGCAGAAACAGATATCAGGGTCTTACATGTTTGACTATTAAGCAACAGCCATTAAAGACAGAGTCTAAGGATGAGTAGGAGATGCTAGCTTCTCTCAAGGCTTGATGGCTCACAAACGAATATATCAAATCTAATTTTTAAAAACAGGCTCGCCAATATAGACTTTCACTCTTGAACCAAACCTGACTCCCCACCCCAGATCCTTTCAAACCCTGCCACCACTAAGCCAGCCATTGAACATTCAATGTGAGGAGAAGGGATTGCATGGAAGAAGTTGGCTGAAAGTGGCTTTCAGTGCAAGCTCCTCTTCAGAAATCACTGGGGCTCTCTGCCTGCCCCTTTCAGATCATGCAGCCCAGGAAGTGCTGGCCACATGCTCACAGCATGTGCAGTGTATTTATATGGAACACATAAAATGCACCTCCTGTGATGGACTGGCATTATTGAAACCGTGAGCCAAGCTTAGGCGACTGGTGCTAATATCCCAACCCTGCCCTGGATGTCACTTATCTTTTGTGTGTCTTCTTTTAAGGTACAATAAAGGGCTTGGAGAAATATCTCAAAACCAGGCACCACCCAAGAAGAGGCTGGTAGTCAATTTTCAGACCATTGCGCTAGGAGTCCCCAGAAGGGAGTTTTTTTTTTTTATTAGATATTTTCTTAATTTACATTTCAAATGCTATCCCTTAGTGTCTAGTGTTGAAATCAGGCCATTGTGTATGGACAGCATCGTGTATCTCAACCTTCAGAAAGGCATTTAGGGTCAGATTCATGCAAGAGTCTAGTTTCTCCAGGTATTACCTACATGAGTTCACAGACCCAAAATCATTTTTGAAGAAATTGAAATACTGATCAATAAGGGATCTGTGAAGGTTTATGTGGGAAATGAACATGTCTGCTGTATCTGGGAGCTGTGGTCCTAGACAGACTATCTGTTAAACATACTTACCCAGCATTCCTTGTGAGTGACTTTGAGTGTAATGGAGGTCAGAAGGCTCCACAGTGAGCTGACAATTGTTTCCATTTCAACATTAAACACATCCTTCAAATTTAAGGATTATGAAGATGAAGGCAAGAGAGAGACAGACAGAGAGACAGAGAGACAGTGAGACAGAGACAGACTCTGGAAAGGATTCATAATTTGTGCCAACCTTCCTGATTTTAGGTAGGTTTAATATTATTTTAACTGACAGTGGTGGCTAGCCAAGCCTGAAGCCTCAGTCTCCTTCCTCAGCATGGCAAAGAAAAGCCCTCATGTATCACGTGAGCTTGTCTCTGTGCTGGAGCAGTAATGAGACCCCTCCCTTCCGAGCCATGGGCACCATACACCATAGCTTCTGTTTTTAGCGCTTATGGACCCTTCTGAATTTTGTGTCAAGTTCAGTCAACTTAGGCACACAGCGTGGCTCAGCTTCAGGTGTGGAGGGTGTTGGGAGGGTAGACAGGATAGGATGTGTTCTATACTGGGACACTCATGTGAAGAGCTAAGAGTTAGGAAAGCCCCCCAGGGGCTGAAACAGACTAAGGGTTACCACTTCTCAGAATGCAGAGGACGGTCATTTGATGGGATCATCTTTTAGGGGGAGTGTCCATAGTCAGTGCCTTGACTCTGGGAAAGTTTAGTCAGAGCACATGATGCTCGGTCATCTGAACGCCAAATTCTGGCAGAAGATAAATGCCCAACTGCTACTCTCCATCCTTGCCTTCCAGGAACACAGACTCAAGAGTGTTCAGAAACTTCCACTAGTGCAGAGACCCAGAACCACTTGGCCAAATGAGAAGGGGTCCGGTGACTTTAGAGACTCTGCTCTGTATATCCCATGGTAGGAACATCAAGCCAAAGAATGTGACTGGTCACCTGGCACATTTGGTCTTTGGGAGATGTTAGGAGGCACTTTATTTTAAAAGCAAGGTGGGGCAGTGAAACTGTGCAACACTGTGGTTTATCCCACAATCTGATTCTCCCCAGGCCTGGAAGGAAGGTAGGATCTTCTGTCCTAAATTCTATTCCACAGAGAAGTTTCATGGATCACCCCTGACAGAAACCCAGGCAAGTGACAGGCCATTCGCCTTAACTGTTAAAAGTCACCAGCTGTGACAGGAAATAGAAACAGCAAGAACAGTCTCTCAGGCCTTATTTTAAAACTATGCAGGACGCGCACACGTGTGTGTGTGTGTGTGTGTGTGTGTGTGTGTGTGTGTGTGTGTGTGTAGGAGCAGGCAAAGGAATACAGTGTGTGGGTGTACTTACACTGAAGAATGGTACAAAGCCAGGCAAAGGAGTAATACACACACCAGGCAGAGATGCAGGTAAAACCCTGAACCATGTTTAAAAGAAAGGGGTCAGTGAGATGGCTCAGCGGGTAAGAGCACCCGACTGCTCTTCCGAAGGTGATAAGTTCAAATCCCAGCATCCACATGGTGGCTCACAACCATCCGTAAGGAGATCTGGCGCCCTCTTCTGGAGTGTCTGAAGACAGCTACAGTGTACTTACATATAATAAATAAAATAAATCTTTAAAAAAAAAAAAAAAAAAAAAAGAAAGGGGTCAGGTGACAGTTCCAGGCTCACAAAGAAAACACTCAAGACAACTGGCTCAATATGGCTCAGACTTCCAGGATACCAGGCAACCTGTTTTTCTCTTCCTAAGGCCTTTGGTTTCCCAGAAAATACTGTGGGTGAACCTCCAAGTCCCTGAGGTCAGATTTGGGAAGACAGATGAGTTTCATAGTTTTGACAATTTAGTGATCTCCCACTAACTCCCAATTTCTCCTCAGCATTGACATCTTAAATCCCAAAGTTAACTTGGAGTTCTGAGACTTCAGAGGACTCTGTGATTTGGGCAGGGCGTGAAATGGGGGCTGAGGAAGCAGGGGTATAAAGAGAGTACTGGCTTTGAACCAGCCTGTGTATGGTTTTGTGGGTTCTATAGTCCCAGACCTGGTTATTGGTTTGGGGGGCGCTGGGAACCTGGGAGCATTGGTTATCTTTTCACATCCCAGTGGGAAGCCCAAGAGGGAGAGAGACAGTTCAGGCAGACAGGGCCCCCGTTCTGTCTGTGGACGAGAGCAAGCACCACACTGGGATTCTAACGGACACAACCTCACTCTTCCTAAGTACTGAGAACTGGCTGACTTGTCTGTTAAACTAAAGCAGGACCACTTCCCACTCATGATGACCCTAGGAGCCCAGGCACGGAGCACATACCCACGTCTCTGCCAAGTTAATGAATAGTGTCCTGTCATAGGAGGTTGGTTACACACAGTCAATCAGAGATATTTACTAGAGCTCTATACAGCTGTTTTGATCATGATAGTCAAGATCATTTCTCTTGGGTGCATGAGGGACATAGGCTGGTAGCTCTGGGCACTGGACTGGACTGCAAAGAACTCACCACAACCCAGCAAGAAGCAAGGGGTTGTCTACCTCAGTCTCCACATTCTTGTGGGCTGAGCACACAGGGCGCCAGTAGCACACATAGTTGGAGATGGGCAGCTCTCAGGGCAAACAATATCCAGTTCTCAGAAGCTGCAGTCAGGAGCTGACATTGTATAAGACCACCCACAGCCCCTATCAAAAACAACTCTGTTTTAACTTGGAAAACATCATAACTACTCTTTGAATAGCTAAGTAAAAGTTGATTGTGCGTCCAACTCCAACACTTAAATAGCTATTTTTCTTTTAGCCAGTGCCAGCCAATAGTATCTCTTATGTGACATTAAAAACCAACATATTCCACTTTATCGCACCATTCCAAAATATTAAACTTTCTTTGCACCTTTATTTCTCTCTCTTTTTGGTACACATTTAGAGTATGGGCATCCTGTAAATTTCTGAAAGCCCTGGAAAACAGCTAATATTTTGAGGACAGAGCAGCAACTCGGTATCGTCAGGAAATGTGAAGCAGAGCGTGACTCCTTCGTGGGCTTCCAGGAGTTGGATCTGGGTGAATGGAGGGAGGGCAGGCACAAGCTCCCTCGGAGAGCTCAGACACTGGCTTGATGTTAGTGTGTGCTGAGAGGCTGTTCTGGGCCTGACTGCTGTACAGCCACTTGTCTTTGAGACTACTCTTCCGACAAGGGAACTGAGCCTGTCTAGACCTTTTATTCATTGTCTGCAAGAGAGAGATTAGGATGCCATTGAACTCTCTCTTGCACTCTCCATATTTTCATCATGGAACACTAAAATCTGTCTTTTGTAAGCAGATGTATTCCCATCTAGCAGAATTATAAATGGAGTTTTGATTCAACACAGATCTGCTTGCTAACGTGATGGGGAAGCTGCTTGGTGATGGGACTGCTTGCAGGAAAAACCAATTTCTTTCTCATGACACCAGAGTAACATCTCATCGTGGCTGTAACTGTGTGTTCCTGTCTAACTCTTCCAGATGTCAGCTTGAGCAAGGTGGGCCACAGTAACAGGTGTGGGAAGTGTCAACTGAGGAGGGCTGAGAGGTAGAGTAAGAAGGGGCGCCAGCAGCATGGATATGTTGCAGTTTCAAAGAGACTGAGCGTTACACAGTAACAGTCAATTAACCAGGAAGAAACATTTTCCATCAGACCGGGGTATTAGAGAGCCAGGGACTGGGCAGAAAGGAGGTGGAAGCAAAGTATGCTCTGAAATAGAATCATCACTTGGCACTATACACCACATACAATATGACATGTTCTCTTTAACATTGCACAATATAAATATTATACACACTGGAGTAAACTAATGCAGAGTAACTTGGAGGCACACAGAAGAAACATGACGGGTGCGGACTTGGGTTATTTCAGTAGTGAGAGGCAGAAGGTTGTGGTTTCAGGCCAGTTAGCTTGCAGGGCCCCATGTCACAGTGGGTTGACAGCCACCACCCATCCATGAGGGAATCACCACATCTCAATGTCACCAGAGTTAATTGCTTCAAAGAAGACCTAATTAGCTAAACAATATGAGAAAATCAAACTGTTGCTCCCACTCTCAAGTAGGAAACCCTGAAAGTCCCTTCTGGCCTTTGGGCATCATTACCAGGAAGCAATTGTTACATTTCCCCTATTTCCTGTAAATAACTTGGTTACTATGGCAACCATGCTAGGCAAACTAGAACAGCATTCAAGAACACCCATCACAGTGCGTAACAAGATTTAATGTACATTTATTCTTAACATGTGGGACATATAAAGATTTTATACTGAATAAATGATATTCATTAAGCCAGAGGAAAAGGAGGAATTTACATCAAGTTTTTTTCTTTTTTTTTTCTTTTTTTTTCTTTTCTTAAACTACATTATCTTGAAATACAAATGTGGATTCTTGTCACAGAAAAATCTTTGAAGTTGTGTTTCTTCCATTTAGTTGGTTTTCTTTTCTTTTCTTTCTTTTTTTTTTTTTGGATGTACTGGTATCCATTTTCTAAATCAATCTGTATGCAACCAGCTCCAAACCTTGATTCATGAAGCAAACTGGGACCAGCCACTCTCCCAACAGAGCATGACTTTATACATACAGAAACTTGTACATTACCCTCTTTTTTTGTTTGTTTTTATTTTTTTGTATTTTTTGTTTCTTTTTCTTGTTTTTTGGAGATATGGTCCTAATGAAAAAATATATAAAATAAAAATAAAAAATTATTTAAATCTACCATCACTTCGTAGTTACCACATCATGAAAAAGAAACTAAAAACTTTGTACTAAAAAAAAAAAGAAAAAAGAAAAGAAGAAACAAAAATGAGGGTATGTTTAATGTACAACTTCTATATACATCACAGCCCATAGGCAGTAAAAAAAAAATATTTAAAAAAATGATGAAAGAAATCTTGAAGCTTTGTCCTGTGGAGGCTGAGCCACAGCAGACATGGCGGTTGTGGTGAGGAAGAGATCCTGCTGTTGGCTGTTAGGAGTGGATTTTTGCCCCTATCTGAGAGCGCTGTTTTTTGCTCGAGGCCTAACGTAACCACTTTCCTGTGGAGAAAGCAGTATCATTGAACCTGACTACTGCTGCCATGCCTCCTTCAGCCCCTACACTATATCTCTAGAAGATTCTATTGCACAGAGCTTTGGGTGACGGGATACGGTTTAGCTTTTTTTCATTCTGTGAAAAATAAAATTCATAGGAAATCAATTTAAGAATCAATTTTTCCTTTCAGTTTTTTGACTCAGTGTGGTGAAATTTTTCTATCTTAGCATTTTTTGCCAAAACGTTTTTCTTTATAAAATAGTCAATTCACTTCCCAAAACTTCAATACAACATGAAAAAAATTATGAAAAACAAACAAACAAACAAACAAAAATTGTGACCTTTGAATGCACTAGACGGCAACTTTGGTTAAAAAAAAAAAGAAACAGAAAACCGCCAGAGGATGTACTTATACACACAGACAGCAAATATTAATTTTATAACTGTTCAAATTAATGATTTCTTTAATTCCCAATTGGTAAATAGTAAATGGGGCAGAGGAGCAAAGATTTTTCTTTTCCTTCTTCCTACACTGGATAAACAAGAACAGAAAACAGCCAGTTATATGTGACCCTCTAATGTTCACTCACACATGTGTGCCTTCACGGATGTCATAACTGCCCAATCTGAAACAGTACATCACAGATGACAGATGCAACCAGAGAGTTCAGGACAGCCGATATCGAGATATCCAGCAACCGACCCTCGTGCAAAAGGAACTCCGAGCGGTTCTCGTCCACTCTGGCCATGGCCAGCAAAGCTTTGGCCGCCCGGCACATCATGTCTACACTAGGGGGTTCCAGAGGTGGGGGCTGCATGTGCATAAGGTTATGTTGGCTCTGCTGGTACTGCGCCATCGTCACCCCGTCCTCTAGGAAGCTTATCAAGTTTCCAATGCTTCCTTTCTGCACGGCTATTGCCCTCGCCGCCAATGTGTCCCCCTGGGCAAGGTTCGATAAAAGCGCCATGGACATTTCTCGACAGACTGGATTTTTGCGATCCCCAACGTACCTAACTAATGTAGCATAAAATTTCTCCTGACGACTAAATGGAGGCGTGGCCAAGATCAGGTCCACGTTGTTGTCCTGGATACTGAGTTTACACAGGGTCTCCAGCACAAGTCTCTGCGGCGACAGGACTGAGTTGGGCCCCACAGTGGGAAAGGGGTCCTGAGCCTCTGCGGATGGGCACACCATCCAGTGCAGCAAGCCGTCCAGGATCGGCAAGCAGATGCTCTCTGTGTAAGCAGACAAGTCTAGCTGCCCGGAAATGTTCGCCAACGTGACCAGGGTGTTATCCCGCAAGACCTCGAGGCAGTCCCACCACCATTCATCTTTGCTGCAGGCCACCCCCTTGTCCTCGTCCTCCTCCTTCTCATAGGTCTGTGGCGCCCGCTTTCTCTCCGGATGCTCGTGATGCAGCAGAATCAGCTTTCCTAGGATCAGCACCAAGCCCGGGTGTTTGGACATCTCTGCATCGTTGCCAGGCACGAAAGACAAGCTCCGCACGATATTTGACACACAGATGCAGCGCTTGGCCAGTGAGTCCTGCCAGTGTGCGATGGTACACAGTGGTGTCTCGTCTCTGCTCCTGGGCTCATCTTCCAGGAGCCTGATGTTCCGGTGGCTTTTGGCCTGCTGGATTCCAAAGGGAAACTTGCCGCTGTCGGTCTGGGGTCCTGGGTTGGTGTCTTCAGGCAGAGCCCCTGGCCGGGCAGACAAGACATCATCAATGGTGGCTATGATGCTTTTCTCTGGCTGCTCTTCAGAATCACCTTTGCCTTCCAGCTCTTTCTTCTTACCCGTGGAGCTTAGAGGCGGAGGTGCACGCCTGCGAGGAGGGATCTCCATCTTGCTCTCGAAGTGAGTCTGGATGTGCTCGGTAGTGTCGCCACCACCCAGCTGCCAGTGGAGGAGCCCGCTGTTGAACTCCTGCACTCGCCCCAGCTTGTCGGACCGGTCTACCACAAACAGGTTGTTCTTTTTGACAATCTTTATGGGCAGCTTGTCAAACTTACTGGCCTGCTTTGGCGTCTCCTTGGGATCCACGGAGGCATCTGGAGCAGCTAGGGCAGGGCTGCTTTTCCCCTCTGACTCTATCTTTTCACTGTCTTCCTCCTCCTCCTCTTCCTCTTCCTCCTCCTCTTCCACAAGACAATCAGCATCATCATCTTCCTTCCCAAAATCATCTTCCAGGGACTGGCTGTCATTTTTCTTCCTTGCACGGTGATCAAGCGCCTTTTGGCTGGGGTCACCCACTTCATATTCCATAAGAATACCGAAAATGTCAATTAGGCATTTTCGAAAGTATTCTACTAATAGTTCCAGGAATCCAGACAGCTAGAGAAGAGGGGAAAGAGAACAAATACAGGGTCAGGACCTCAGCTTTGACAGTGTGGGCAAGAGCCTGAACCTAGGGCAGCTTTGGGTCAAGACTTCCATACTGTTTAATTTAATGTCCTTCTGGCCAGACCCTAGAGGGCACACCACACATCTGAGAGCTACCATCCTGATGATGGGCCAAATATGCATGAGTGTGTCTCTGCTTCTCTGACAACTGACTCTGCCAGCACCGGCATCAGCCTTCCTTGGTCATGGCTCCAAAGTGTGGAGAGTCCCACTGCTCTCTGGGGCTTGCATGATTTAGGGAGTGCACTGTGAGGAGCTGGAGCGAGGCTTTTATAGACTCTCGTACCCAAAGTGAATCTATTTGCTCCTCTACTATTTATCCGGGAGTCGCCTGCTGGGCTTTTTATGGTTATTATTCTTAGGGTTTTTATGGTTATTTTTGTCTCAGGTGCCATAGGTTGCCCTGATTTATGTTCTTTCTATATCTTTTGAAGGAGACAATTTCAGTAATGTAGTAGCTCATAAAGACTAAAAATTATAAACAAATCAATTTAGTCCCTGATAAATGAATGAGACTGCTTTATAAAATGCAATTTTACATTTCAGTTATTCACAATGCTAAATGAAAGAGCTACTGACAGCGTCTGCCTGTGGGAAGCCGAGAGAGCCACTGACAGTCTGCCTGCGGGAAGCTGAGCTCTCCTGCCTGCCTTACTTGGGCTGTAGGGACATGCACTAGGGCTCTGTGTGACAGATGCTGTGGAAACCAACCACAGTGTCATATCTCCTCTTTGTTCCCAGCATTTACTTTTGTGATTCTGAAGGTATTCTCCCCAGGGGACGTCTGGGTGGTTCTCCCTCCCTGTCACAAGTTTCCCTGGGGAAAGGGTGAGTTAATCTAGTACTTCTGGGCATAAAAATGTACAAGCAGGCAGAGTTCATCTACCATGAAGATGAAGGTTCTAGAGAAGAACACATTATTTTAAGCACACATCTTAAACACAAAACACCACCATCAGGGTATGTGATGTTTGTGACACATTAATACACTCCACCAGCCGAGAATTGCTGCTGGCCTACACTGAAGACAAGGTGAAAGAAGTGGGGTGGTGGAAAGTTCTGGTCTTATGTCAACAGCAGGGCAGAGAGCTAGAGAGCCCAGTGTCTTCAGGTGGTGAGCTGTTTACAGCCCACAGGGAGAACAAGTCTCTCTCATTTTTATCCTAAACATCAGTTTAAAGCCCATAGCCTCACTGACTCTGGCAATTTTCTCAGGCTTCCTGCTGTTAGTCAAACTGCTACAAGCTACTTTAAGGCCAGCTCGGAACTGGGGGGCTGGGTGAGGGTGTTGTGGGATGTTTCCCAGAAGAAGCAGGGTTTCAAGTGAGGACTTCAAGACAACCCAGAGGGGAAAGGCAGATATGGGGAGGTGACCTGGAGGCAGGCATGGTGCTGGTGGGACAGAGGGCCCATTGAGATCTGTTCTCTTAAATGTGTTCTTTTCTATTGGAGGAAAAAGACATAGCATGGGATGTGGTGGTACTCATCTACAACCTCAGCATACGGGAACAGGTCTCAACATCACATAGCTGGTTCAAGGCTACACTACATGAGACTCTGCTTCAAACAAATGATTAAAAATCAGTAACATAAAAAGGAAGATATTAAGTTGCACTGAGAAGTACTTTCTGTATCTGATATCAGTTCCAACTTCATGTTAGACTTTAATTATTCCTACTGAAACAATTTCTTTGTTACTATCTCTCTTTCACACACACACACACACACACACACACACACACACACACACACACACCCTGAAGATGGAAATGAATTATCATCCCAGACTGAGTACATAGGCGACTACATATTAACTAATGCTGCTTTATATCAGCTACAATGATTCAAAGTCTTGGATGGTCACTGCACATCAAAGTAGACACCAGTACAGCATTATGCATTACTTAATTTTATAACGTGCCAACTTGTTGCCAGCTGTGTGCAACTGCCTCACCTGGGAAAGATTGAAGGTGGCGACGGTGCTGTCATCATAGAGGAGAATATTGATGGTGTCCAGAGCCCACGTGCTCTCAGCCAACAGACCCGATTTAAGGGACATCATCACACGCCACGCCTCGGGAGTAACTGAAAAGGAGAATGGGTATTATGAGCCTCGGCTCTGGAGGAGAAAGCAGAGTGCTAACTCAGCAGTCAGCCGTGCACCTTCATCGCACACTACTTTGTTCTTTAAGATCCTTCTTGCTTGGTGGTAGGACATGGGCCCCAAGTACCCAACCAGCATACATGGTCTTTGTCACCTTAGGTGTTTCTTTTACCACTTGGTAAGGGTGCACCAGGTTTGCATAGTTGGGCCAACCCCAGCAGAGCTGGCTTGAAAAGAAAATGAAGCACCCAAACAGTGTAAGGTCAGAGGAAGGTCTCTGTTCTCTCACCTCTATCCCCGCTGTGGCTGCGCCTAGGAGTGGGAGACTGAAAGGCTGTGCTCTCTGCCATTCTTCCTACTGCTGCCCTTAGAAAAGTATGACTAAATGACATCAGCTTTGCTGAGGAAGGAGGTACCGAACACTGGGGACTCCTCATATCCCGAGTCTGCAGCGGGAGATTTTCAGAACTGCAGGGGCCTGCGACGTGACCTGTGGCAGAGAGGGTCCTGATCTACCCACTTACCACAGCCACTTATGGTGCAGTGCGGAGGGTTGTGTCTCCAAGGGCATCTTTACTGTGATTTTGTTTTACAGGTTTTTAAAGAGGAAAACATGACTTTTGTCATAAAAGGAATCAGATTTTGAAAATAAAATTTCCTTTGGTTGAAGGCAAGCACTGAGAGAAACTGGACTAAACAAAACAAGATTGAAAACCAGATATAGGGCTGGAGAGATGGCTCAGTGGTTAAGCACACTGGTTCTTGGACAGGACCAGGGTTAGGGTCCCAGCACCCAAATGGTAGCTAACAATCATCTGCAACCCAGTTCCTGAGGCTTTAACGCCCATTTCTGGCTTCCTCGGGCACTGCATGCATATAATGTCGATATATGTGCAGGCAAAATACCACATAAAATAAATAAATGCTTTTAAAAAGTAGATATGTGTATCTATTTAAACACACAAACATAAATAGCTATTTCATTTACATTGTTTATAAAATAGGGCTCAGTATCTATACGCCATCATCTCTACAGCTCCCATATGTAAAAGATACCATATTTTCTTACTATGTATCATAATGTCTAACAACTATAAACATCTTTAATATCATTAATTAAATAGTTTTTATTTCCTAATCACTGCAAATGGTTTTTAAGCCAATTGATTTTAAAATCTTTGAAAAGAATTTTCTTACACAACAAAAAGTTATTATTTCCTCTGCTGTGTTAAAAAAAACTTCAAAATGAACGCAGAAAAAGCTGTGTTAACTACCAGGCATCCCAGACCACTAATTGGTATGCCCATCGCCTTGCCGAGGATAAGCGAGCAATATTAGCATTCAGCTGAGGTTATCTCCTTGGCCTGTATCTGCCAGTGTGATGCAGATTACATCAGTTGAATATATCATAGCAGAGACCATCCATATATCATATCTACCTCTCTATATAGCATAGCCAGGTTTCTACTTTCCCCATGGAAATTCATCTTATATTGTCACTAGACTGGCTGGCCTTCAGTTTCCTTGGCCTCCAGTGGATCTCTTAAGCATCCACTGTAGCAGTCAAGTAGCTTGGTTATGCCTGAAGCTCAAGCCAGCACACAGCATGTGCTGCTGAGGAATTCTGGGCCTCGTCCCTGGAGTGCTAGTCTGTCCTACAAGTAACCTTTGCACCTAAGAGTATGGTTTAGATTCAGTCAATTCTCTGGCCTATTATTCAGTGGCTACTAACCAATGCTCCCATATATAAATAGCCTAATAATTTATATTATTGAGATTCTCATCCAATTAAGATAGATGGGAATTATGTCTAAATTAAAAGTTCCAGATTGCAAAAAAACAATTCATTTCCAGAACAGTCCTTTCAAATTCTTACCGATATCTTTTGAGGTAATCTTTCGCCTTTGTTTCAGGACTGGCTGTGACGCTTCTACGGAGCCAGGAGGAAAGGTTATCTCCCTTCTGATTGGCGGTGGCTGTGGGGGTGGCCCGGTGACCTGGGATGCGGGGACTGTGGGCATGACCTTCTGCATCTTCATGGTGGGCAGGAAGGGAGACTTGCTTGGAGACATGCGACTCTCCAGGGAGCGTTGGAAGGAGGCGGGGCTGGGTGCCCTGGAGATGTGGTTTGGCAGTGAGGGCGGCGTCTGGTAGGATGACTGAGGTGGGCGTGTGATGGGCTGCATGGAGGCCGAAGATGACATGTAAGGCTGGCGCTGGCTGACGTGAGAAGGCCACTGGCTCTCGTGATTGATCCTCTGATCAGGTACCATCATATCATCTGTGCGGTTCATGCCTGGGTAAGGGGGTGCCTGTGCAGGGCCGCCTGGGCCTTGCCTGTTCTGGTAGGGATAAGGCATATCGTTGCGTGTAGCCCACATGTTCTGCTGAGGCCCCTCGCTGGAGGATGACTGCATGGGGCCCCCCATCATCTGAGGTGGGATTCCGTGTGGCTGCATCTGGCCTGGGCCCTGCATCCTTTCTCTGTTGTAGGGGTAGGGATATTGTCCCTGGATGGGCCTTCTGTCCGGGCCAGAGTAGGAGCCTCCATACTGGTTATACATCTCCTGCTGCTGGCCGCCATACTGCATGTTGTACATGTCTCCCTCGTGCCGCTTGGCTGGAGGCCCATACATGCCATCCATATGACGTTTGTAATTCTGAAATCCATATAAAGACAAATCATACTCATGCTCTCTGAGAGGTATAATCACACACACTGAAATTATGCAAAACAGTTATTACTGGGTAGAATGTTCATTTCAAAATGGATATGGGACGCTCCTATGTACTGACAAGCACTATCAATTTAGGCTTGTATTTCAGTATTGCCCCACACTCTTAGGAGGGGTGCCCAGGTTTGTTTTCATGTGTAAGAAATTTCCTGTGACCCCTCTCCTTGGGAAACACGGGGATAGTACAGCATGGCTGTCCACCACGTCAGCACATGTGTACAGATGGGACTGAGAGCGCCCTAGGAGACAGGCCGCTCTGATTCATGAAGCAAACTGGATATTTCAGGGCCATTCTGGGAGGTTCTGGGCTAAAGGGACGTTAGGTCTCAGTAGCTGGCAGAGCCTCTATGCTGACACAGCTCCTGGACGATTGCACCTGCTGCCCATATCTCGACTTGTGCCCAGTTCTCCACAAAGGCCTTACTGGTGCCTCCACACACCCTTTCTGCTCAGCTCTCCTCCCAGAGCCTCTCTTACCGCTGCCCACAGGTGGGCGGGAGATGCCGAGGGGTGCACTGTGTTATTTTGGTTTACTTCAGACTGTTCAGATTGAGTTACCTTGCCAGCTGTAAGGATGCTCCAGAAGTAAATGAGCATTTCAAAGTGACTGTGATAGAAAATTCTAGAAAGAAAATGCCGTGTGTGTGTGTGTGTGTGTGTGTGTGTGTGTGTGTGTGTGTGTGTGTGTGTGTGTGAGAGAGAGAGAGAGAGAGAGAGAGAGAGAGAGAGAGAGAGAGAGCTTTCCCAGGTCAGAAACAGCTAGACCCTAAGGAGGAGTTCCATTCTTAGGGTCACTGTGACTTCTGCAAGGTTAGGTTTTACAAGACTCAGCTGGAAGGATGCCAGCATGAACTAGCCTATTTCAAAATATGCCATTAATTTATCATTTTAAAGAAAAATTAGTGAATGTTCTTTAAGGGGTAGTCGGCTATGTAGCAACTGCCCACCAAAATACATAGTATTAATATTTTAAAGAGCCAGTTTCAGTCTTGGTCTACAACAGTCTGAGATCTTTTATTGTTTTATTTGAAGTATGGCATACTTCTTTCCTTCAGTGCACTTACTAAATAGCACACAGTTATCCTTGGGCATCTGCAGAGACTTACCTACCTTCAGGACATCTGTGGGCCATATCCACAAACATTCATTCCCTTAGTGAAGATGGCTGGAGCTTGCTACAGCAGATACACACTCTTTGCCATTCAATCATTTCAGATACGTCCTACAGTATCAGTAAAAGCTACCAAGAGCTGTGCCCTCCCTGATGATTGAACAACACTGAGGGACTGACTGTACATGCTCTGTGCCTTTTGACCTGCGGTTGGCTCATGGATCTAAAACCTGTGGGCACAGGAGGGGAGTGTAGCACAGACACATGTCTAGCATGCTGCACAGATCCTAGAACACTGCCTGTCAAGAGCTGTTTTTAACTTTCTGAGTTCAAAATCCCAGGAGTACTTTCTAGCTAGGCCTACCCTGATGATTCAGTAAGGAGTGTGACTTTTGTTAGCTCTTCCCAAATCTTCACAAGAAGAACTTTGGGTTTCAGTCTCCAGCAAATGAAAGGGATACAGGCCCATGCCCCCTGGACAACTTACCGGCTGCTGTGGGTACAGGCCAGGCTGGTGTCCTCCATACGGCGGCTGTCCTGTGGGAGGGCCTTGGCCTGGGTACTGTTGCCCATAAGCCTCATGCCTAGAGCAAAGTATTCAAAGACAACTTAGTTTCCCCAGGACTTGAGGCAGACACAGACACAGACAGCCCATTTCTAGAAGCTCTATCCAAGGCTCTGCCTCTCTCTATACACCGCTTTCAACAGCACAGGAGGCCACAGCTGCGCCCCAGCTTCTAACAGAGATGGTAACACCCATCTCAGGAGGCGAGCCAAACTCCAGTTCAGGCTGTTGCTAACCGGTGTCAGAGGGATACCGGTTGGACAGGCAGAGCCTTGTGTGTGCTTGTCCAGGCTTTGGCTGCTTCCTTTGAGGAGGAAGCCCCACCCATCCCCCCAAAGCTTCCACCAGCAAGATCCACATGGTGTTGTCATGGGAGCAAGAAGCAAGAAGAGACAGAGGCTCAGAAGCAGCATTTCCAGAAGTATCAGAACATGGATGATACTTCCATCTTCTGCTTCCTCACTGAGGACACAGTGTTTAAAGCTATACATCATGGGGGATGGAGAGATGGTGGTTAAAAAAACTGCTCTTCCAGAGGACCCAGGTTCAATTCCCAATACCCACATGGCAGCTCACAACATCAAGATCTGACACCCTCACATATACCAATGTACATAAAATAAAAATAAATAATAAAAAAAGCTATCCTTCAGCAGAGGGTTGGTCAAAATGTCTAAGATCCCGATTACAGAGGGTATGGAAGAGGACGGTAACATTGACTGATTTGAACATCAAATGCTTGCACAGAAGCAGATGAGGTCATTTTCAACTGCTCCCACATTTGTGAAATGTAAATGCCATAAAATTAACATGCTTAAGGGTAATAAAATAAACTGGTTTAGGTTAGAAATACTGAATCCTGTGGAAGGGGAGAGTAACTGGGTTGGATATATTATTCATGTGATGAAGAAATGAAAATAGGAAAAAATAGATTGCCATATGCAAATAGACAGAAGGCTCTTGAAGGAAGTTTAAAGAAAAGAAACCTAACTAACAAGGATGAAACTTAAGGTAGGCAGTAGCACTTCTCAGAAGACTGCTAATGAAGCAGAATGCTCTGCTATGGGTAAACCAAAGCCCGACCCACAGCAGGTCAGCGAGCTCACTGGAGATTCCCAGGGGTGTCTGTCCTGGTACAGCTGCCTAATCTCATTGGAAAACAAAACAACAAAAACAAAACAGTAGCTCTTACTGGATCCTAAAACCCAACCCAAGACAGCTGAAGCCCTAACCTTTGCACTAGGGATCCAGAATGGTTGAACTTAACCCTCATCCCACACATCAGGCATCTGTGCTGGTTCACTGGAAGCAGGGCACACCAACAGATACCCATCACATGTGATCAGGGTAGGAGGAAAAACCAAACCACTGGACACTGAGACTCACCCTGTCACCCTGGTAACCAGTGACGCTGCACTGGCTCCCAGAAGATCCCTAACGTGATCTCTCATGCCCTCCCCTCAATCAAGCCGTCCCCACTCACTGTCCCTCCCTTGGTCTAATCTGGTGAGAGGGCCTGGGTGTGGCTAGGCTGCCCTGGGAAGACACCAACCATACCAGGACCGTGGAGGGAAGGGTTCCAGTCAGTCTTTCCCTTCACCAGAGAGAGCACAAGGGCTTTCTTCTCATATGCTTCATGTTTTTTCTTTAAAAATCACAAACACCACACTGGAAGCCTGCTCTAAGCATCTCTCTCATTAGAGAAGCAGAGAATCCCCCACAACAAGAGAGCCTTTGTTATCAGTCAGAGGCACGGGTGAGGGATCTCTTCTCAGAGGAAGCCCTGTCACCTGTGAAGATGAGGCTTCTGATGGCCTTCTGGTGACATCTAACTGTCTTCTGACTAGAATACAGTTTAGGAGTGATCCTGTGGCCTGACATGTGACATCTGATATCCTGCCATGTGGATATCAAAATGGCTTCCTTCGAAAGGCTCCTGTGGCTTTCTCAGAGTTGTCTGTTAGCAAAATACACTCTTGGTCCGGAAAACAGGGCCCGAGAGCCAAGTGTGATATTCTAGATATCATCCTCAAGGAGTGTAGAGGAGGGTCTGGCACCGGAAGAGCTTAGGAATCTGGTGCTGGCTGGATTGGCTTGTGGCTCCTGGGTTCTGAGGGAAGACTGGCCTGCCACAGTCGGGACATCTGACCCAAGGTATGCCGCTGAACACCTGCTTAGAAGTAACAGCCATGGACCGTCTGAGACCACGTACTTCATGGTCTGGCTGAGGCCACCCAGTGTAAGTAGCCATTGACACTGCCTAGTGGCCAGTGGTGGCTACAAAGAAGGTTACCCACTCTACTGTTACTGGAAGTTCAGCCACCAGGGCTCAGAAATGTGTATCTGAGCAAAGCAGCTTTTGGTAAATTATCTCATCTTCATAAAATAAGAAAACGAAAAACAAACCACTCACCTCCGGTCATAACTGGTTCCATAGGGAAACTGCTGCCGCTGTCCCATGCCCAGATTGGACATGGCACCCGAGGGGTTCTGGTTGTACATGTCCTGCATGCCGCTGTTGGGCATCTGCCCTTGTGTCATAAAGGGCTCGCTACTTCCAGGCACTGTGATATGTGAAATAAAAAGCACAGAACTGAGCATTTTCCAAAAGCCAAAGGGCGCACACATCCTGTCTAGTGACCTCCGTGGTCCCAATCCCACATGGCGCACCACAATCCTAATGAAAGGATATAGAACCTGCCCAAGGGAGCAGTCAGAGATGCAGTCAGAGACACCTGCATCCTCGCCATGCCGTTTGTGCTGCGAGAGCCTCTGATCTGGCAGGACCTAGACACAGGCTGGGCTGTATCTCTGTGATTACGGTGTGTTACATGGCAGATGAGAGTCACAGATGTGGTGACGGTTTTGATGACTGTGTACTCATTCACCCAAGGGGAAAATCCAAGCAACCCTTCAAATCTGGGCAGAAGGCTAAAGATGGAGCCTATGTGACACTCTCCTACTGGCCCTGTCATGGAAAGAGGCACATTATGAAGGGTGGACAGAGAACAGCCAACAATGTGATGGTCACCTTGGCCCTATAACCATGAGAGATGAGGGAATGCCTTCTGTCAACCACCTGAATGAACCTGAGGGGACCTGCAACTCAGAAGCTGAGTCCTGAGGCCCAGACAAGCCTGCAGTGTCTGCTGAGCCCACAGAGAGCCTGCATCTCTGCTGCCACAGGTGTGGTCATCTCTCATGCAGCAACACGGAAACTCATGGAAAGCTAATGTCTGCGCTAACTACTGTTTGTAGAACGAGGTGACACCCGCTCAGGAAGAGTTTGTAATCAAGACAGGAGATATGAATTTAGTCTCCAGCCTTACACAGAAACCCAGAAAACCTTGACATAAACGTGCATTTGCAACAGCCCAGGGTGTGAGGAGATGGCTCAGTGACTAAGGGCACTTGCAGGGCAGCATTTACATCCACTCCTTGCCTCACTGCTGCCTGTAACTCTAGCTCTAGGGGCTCTGAGGCCCCCTTCTGGCCGTTGGAGGCACCTGCACTTATGTGCACATACATATGTGATTATAGTTTAAAATAACAGCTGAAGATGGGGTGACCTTTGACTTATTTCTATCCAAAAGCAGACCACCAAAAGGGATGCATATGCAAATGAGCACCAGCGCAGAGCCTGGAGAAAACCATATAAAGTCCAGATGCTTGTTTAATGGCTGCAGCTTGTCTTCATCCTGTCATAGCTGCTTCTGGTGAGGCAGGAAAGTCAGCTCAAGTATCCTGAGTGAATGATATCACACTGTGGACCAGATACAAGGGTCGAGGCCAATGCAGGAATATCACACTTTGCCGCCTTTGCTCTGTGTCTAATCTCACGTCAACTTGTGGTAGAACCAGTTTTGAGATTACTTTCCATTTTGCAGATGGAAAGACAGAGATAGACAGAAGTCAAGTGGCATAATTAAAGGTAAGTAGTTTAATTCTCTAATCCACAGAGTTCCTTAAAAAAAAAAAAGTCAACAGAAAGTAGATACCATATCAAAATCATGAAAATCATGTTTGCAGAAAAAGGAAACTAAATGGTCACTCAACACGTGACAGACCTGCAGCCTTATGGAAAGTTATAAAAACATTGAGTTATGATCTGATTGGCAGGTGTTGAGACGGCCGTGAGAGTCGGCTTAGTAAGCAGGGGCCACACCCCACACTCCTGCCAGTGCATTTAACTGCTGCCCGTACCTGCTGCGGGCAGCCATCCCCTGGCACATACAGAAACACATCTGTTTGTATTCACAGCCCACGCTGTCCCCTCCCACAATGACGCTGGGCTAGGCCACATGGCCAGTGTTGACCATCCAGCTCAGGAAAATGGACTCCAGCAAACACTTGCCTGAGTTTACCACAGGGTTTATCTTGGATTTCACCCTCCATGGCAAGGGCACCTCAAGAAACCCCACAGAAAGGTCCCAGACTCCAGCTGGGTCCCCAGTAAAGACTCTGCTAATATCAGCCACCCCAGAGGCCTCCTGACGACACATTCGTGCGACACAGTGGAATTCTGCTGACTGAAGTCAGTGAGTTTGGAGCTTTGCTATACATGACAAGATGATAGAGGCACTGCATTCCCATTCTTTGACTCACTAAACCCAGGAATCCATCTCATGTGAACAGTCACACACACACCACAGATGTGTAGGCGCTAAATGGGAGGGACAGCCCAGCAAGTGTTACAGTACCAGGGTTAGTGAAAGATTAACACACAGCAATGTACATGGAGAGTAACAGAGCCTCATCACACTGGGTACCATGGTCAGAGCTTCAGAGAGTGTCAGCCTAGTCTGAGATTACGGGCCCTGTCTGAGGCAGGTGGTGAGCGGCAGGCAAGGCAGGCTCCATGGGGTAAGAGATCTCAGACTAGGCTGACACGCTGCACCACTGACACAGGTCAGTGATAGTGACACCAGGATCACCCGCTGGTGCTACCCCGGCAACAGTGGTTTCCATGGACATTGGTCTAAATTCACAGACCAATGAACAACTTGAAGAATGAACAACTTTATTTACAACTAATTAGAGCTGTAAGAAAATGTTTTCTGTGGACATAAATGTCCCAGCGCTATGAGGCAGCAGGTGAGCAGAAATATACACTGTGCTATTTATCTTTGACTCATTATCTCTCTACTTGCTATCTCACAACACAGCCTCTACTTGGTCCCCTGCCTGCCCAAATTCATTTTGTGCTGTGTGTGCGCATGTGCAGGCGCACACCGTGTCAGAGTCTTCTCCATCTTAACTTTGAGATGAGGCCTTTCTTATTGAATGTGGGGCTCACATACTTGGCTATCTAACAAACTAAAAATTCTCCTGTCTAGGCTCCCATAGCACTGGAGCTGTGGGAATATCCACAAGCCAGCTTTTACGTGAGTGCTGGAGATTTCAATTCATGGTTGTGCAGAAAGCCCCACGGCCTCTCAAATTCATTCCTAGGAGAGACTGCAGGTCTGAGGGAGCGAGAGGCATCCTGTGGCTGCTGTACAGCAGGACGCAGAAACAGAACGCCGGAGAGCCAGAAGCCCACCCCAGATAAATTAATTAAATCATTAATTTTTCCATGTTATATTTTTAGAGTCCAAAGGTAGTGTGGTGCAGTCCTCACAGAGTCATGGGTTTGAATGCTTGGCCCATAGGGAGTGCCACTATCAGGAAGTGTGGTCTTGTTGGAGGAAGCATGCTACTGTGGGGGCAGGCTATGAGGTCTCCTATGAAAAAGTTACACAGCTCCTTCTCCAGCCCCATGTCTGCCTGCATGTTGCCATGTTTCCTGCCATGATAATGATAATGGACTGAACCTCTGAAGATGTAAATCAGCCCTGATGCAATGTTGTCCTTTATAAGATTTTCTGTGATCATGGTGTCTCTTCACAGCAGTAAAACCCTGACTAAGATAAGTAGGAGACAGGCCCCAAATCACTTGCCACACAGAAAGCTAGCTGCTTCTAACACCCAAGAGGCTTCTGGACCCTCCTGCATTCTGAAAATCTTTACTTAGAAGTAGCTTTGAGACTCTCTCTCTCGAGAGAGAAAAAGCATTATAGACCATCTTGCTTTATGTAATTGTTACCTGAAATACATCTAAAATATTATACATCTCATTCGCATACTAGTATACACCCAATGTTAAAGATTCTGAGATTCTTCCCTTTTTATAGCCCATAATACTCATCAAAACCAAGCTTGGGCTTTATGTGTCTCTCCACTCCTGGGATCATAAAACTCACAGCTGGTGTGGTGGCGCATGCCTTTAACCAGGTACTTGGGGAGACAGAGGCAAATAGGTCTCTGTGAGTTTGAGGCCAACCTGGTCGCCGTGGAGTTTCAGGTCAGCCGGGGGTACATAGCGAGACCCAGTCTCAAAAAAAATGTATGTATTTCAACATCTAAGTATGACACAACTACCACTCTCTAAGGGATCCGGAATAACCACTGCCACAAAAACATCTTCACAATCTTTCCTGTATATAAAAAAATTGCTCATATGATGGCTTAATTGGACAGGACCTAACTGCATTTGGGTGAATGCCAACATGCAATCTGCCAGGTTCCTACCTGATGCTGGTGTGTGCTACCTATTCAAATGCACACCCTGATGCTGGTGTGTTCCACGCTGGTGTGCACTCCCTAGGACTGGCCAGGGTTAAAGACTTCAGCCTTGGGTTTCTGTTGTCCCTGCTACTCTCATGCCCCTGCGGTGGGGAGACAGAGGCAGGTAGATCCCATTGCTACGGATACACCAACCTGCAGGGCCTTTGCCTTCCTCCAAGGCATTCACACAAAATGGCTGCTATTTCCATGCTTCCCTGTCCGCTTGCTCTCTCCCACCTGCCATGGTCTTTGCTGTACTGCCCTCCTTTGTCTGTTAACTGTTAGAGTCATGAATGTAAGAGCACTACTACTGTTAGAGTCATGAGTGTAAGAGCACTACTACTGTTAGAGTCATGAGTGTAAGAGCACTGCTACTGTTAGAGTCATGAGTGTAAGAGCACTACTACTGTTAGAGTCATGAGTGTAAGAGCACTACTACTGTTAGTCATGAGTGTAAGAACACTACTTTGTACTCATCACTGTGCCCTGTTTCTGTTCACACCATGTCCATCATGGCAGCCAGTGGGTGCTTACCGGACCACAGCTGTCCACCATTCTACTGGCTTCCTGTGTGTGGGCTTAATCTACTGCTTTCACCATTCCCGAAAGAGGCAAGCCAGACTCAGAGTGACCAATTCTCCTAAGGATCTAGCTTAACCAAGGAAGGAGGCTGTGTCAGTACATGGCGGGTGCTTAGAACCGTCCCAACTGAAGAGGTGAATAGTTGCCAGGCAGCTAGGGAAAAGGAAGTCTCCTGGACAACGTCCCTCCACGTACCTTTTCTCATTCCACTGAAAGGGTCCTTGTTGGGTTCATAGGGCATCCTGCCCATCATGTCTGGCATGCCCATGCCCTGCTGGTATGGGGCGTTTGGAGTCATGGAGTTCCGTTTTGGGTACGCTGAGTCACTCACGTCTGAGAACGGGTCATGCACACTGACTGTACTGCTTCTGAGAGACACAGAGGGTGAAGTGATACTGTGATACGATATACCCACAGAGCTCAGGAAATAAGCCAGGCTTGCAACTGGTGGATGCAAAACCACCCACAGGAAACTACACGCTGAAAGGAGCAGCACTGAGCACTTAAAAACTAACCAGGGAAGAACTTTCTCTATTAAGTTTGCCCCCAAACCAAACCAAAACTAGGCTTTATATCTCAAGAGCCCCCAGAACATACCTTCCGCTTTGCATGGGAGTCATCTGTCCATGAGGGGTAGAGGCTGGGGTTGGTGGCTTCAGGTCACCTGGAACCTCTGCCATTGAATTGCTCCCAGTTGACTGTGGAGTCTGTGGGCCTTGTAAGGATCCTGAGTTAGCTAGCAGTTGTGAAGGGAAAATAAGGAGAAAAGCTAGCGTTATTGAGTAAGCTAATTTTTGGTAACCATGTATATGAAAAGGTTAAAAGTAAGATATTACTTTCAGAATCATATCAATAATATACTAAAATCAGTCACGTATACACTCTTTTTGTTCAGAAGAATGACAGAGTGAGAGACTGAGAGAGAGAGTGGGGCGTGCGGGGGAGGACTGTGAGCATGTACCAGCACAGGGACGCTGTGCCAGTCACAGATGCCCGTGCTTCACCCGAACGGGGCAAGCGCCGTACACTGGGTTCTGTCCTCATCACCCAGGGAAGGGATTTTCTGAATAAATGATTTAGAAACATACTTCATCTGTGAGCCATAACACATGGTTACACATTTGACTGGGTAACTACTTCCTGGGGCAGTCTAAGAAAAAGAAGGCTTCAGGCAGAAAATTGTTTAACTCAGTGTAGTTAGATATACTCTAAATGCAAATACAGAAGAAATAGAATAAAAATTCTGGTGTTTCAGGTTGGTGGGCTGTAATTCGGGGCTTCAGAACGTGGGTTCTTCAGTGGTAGGAATATGTCTGCAGCTGAAAAGTGTTTACAACCGTTAACAGGGCACCTTACAGTATTTTAAATCTCTTCAACACCTGGACATCTCTGCTTGACCATTAAAAACAGTCATTTGAGCTGTGACTGAGATTTGTTATCACACACACAGCCCGCTGACTAGCAGGGCTCTGATGCTGTTGTCAGAATTCCAGGACTCAGGTTCAACCACGAGTACTTCAGAGTAATAGCACTCAGACAGGAGCCCCTTTCAAACCTTGCTTTATAAGAAAACCAAAGTATTTCAAGAGCTCCTGCTTTATCATCTATCATAGTCTTTAGCATGTTAGATACTCAGCAGATATATGTTCATTCCATGTATTGATTAGTCAGGAGCATGCTGGATGAATCTCTGTCCGATGATCTGGGCTCTTTTCAACAGGTCAACTTAGAGCAGCAAACTGATACAGCCCCGTGTGCTGGCACTTGCACAACTATCTGGGACTGTGAACTCTGCAGACTGCTAGCTTAGGAAAGATCGCTTGCTTCTCTCTCTCTCTCTCTCTCTCTCTCTCTCTCTCTCTCTCTCTCTCTGTGTGTGTGTGTGTGTGTGTGGTCCCTCCTCACCCCAATGTTTGTTTTACATCAGAGAAAATGTTGGTTAAGCAAGTTCCAAACCATTACTTAATGAAGGGATCAGAAATGGGAAAGGTGGATGTCACCTATGTATTTGAGGGGCACAGTAAAGAAACTACCCACAGGAACTCTGTGATATGGTTCAAGTTTTTATTGTAGATCTAAGAGTGCAGCCAGAGGCATCTGGAAGAGTCCAGAGCAGGGAGAGAAAGTAGACTGAGCATGGCCAGCAGAGCGGACGTGGCCAGGGCCATCTGTGAGAAAGGAGAATAGCAAGAGATGGAGACCAGAGCAAGCAAGGTGAGACTAGCCAGGGCAGAGAAAACTTAGCCATTATAGAAAGAACAAGGGTGGGGGCTGGCGAGATGGCTCAGTGGTTAAGAGCGCCTACTGCTCTTCCGAAGGTCCAGAGTTCAAATCCCAGCAACCACATGGTGGTTCACAACCATCTGTAATGAAATCCGATGCCTTCTTCTGGAGTATCTGAGGACAGCTACAGTGTACTTACATATAATAAATAAACCTTTAAAAATCATTTGCCCCCCCCCTCAATCTACCTATCTTCTATCTGCTTGATTTAAAAAAAAAAAAAAAAAAGAAAGAACAAGGGTGTGTAGGCAGAGGGAACCTGGGAAGACAGCATGCTAGCAGCATGCTAGTGTGGACTCTGAAATGTAGAACAGGTACTTGGGATACTGAGCGAGCCAGATATGTAACAAAGGTAGCCCTTTGTCCTTCTGCTAGAGATAAGGGAAATGGTTCCTTCGGTTAGATGGGGACCAGTTTCACAAGTTCTTGAAGAAGGCTGGCTTTTATATAACCGCCAGACATCATACAGTCTAGCTTGAGCTCATTTCTGGATATATGGATGCCTTTTGGAGTGCAGGGAACTGGGGCTTTTTTCTTTGGACCTGACAGCTTGTCCTTAGAAAGCACCAGCTCTGCACAAGTGTTGTCTGTCACACAGGGGCCCCTGTGGCCCGAGTGGTGGCCCACTGTGTTCATGGAGCTCAGGGAGTCTTAGGGATGGCTTCAGGCAGCTAACAGACACTTAGAACTCTGGAATGTGCATGAAGAAGGAAAAGCACAGTGAGGGAAGAAGGGCCCTTCTGTAGCACTCTAATCCATCTGCCCATCAACCCCCGACTGCAGAGGAGGAGAGAAAACTTGTTTCTGTGTCAGGCTGACTTTCCTTGGAAATGTGGCTAGCAGGCTGCTGTGATTTTAGAATGACCCTTACTTAGAAAGAATTCACAGTTATAGATTATAAAAAAAAAAAAAAAAAAAAAAAAAAGGAAAACTCCTTTCTTGCTAGTGTTTTTCCTTTCCTTTTAGGAAAAAAAAAAAGCCTGAATCCACCCTCTTGCCAGTCCATTAGCAGAGGAGGCTGGCTGGCTCTCTAGGATATCCCTACCTTTTGCCAGAAGCTATGAATGTATACTCTAAAGTAAACAATGGAAAGGTTACTGGAGGTTAAGTACATTCACAGACTTCAGACATGAACAGCCAGGGCTCCTGGCTGGGAAGATAATTTACACAGCATGAACTTGGTGCCCTAGTGCCAGAGGGAGGGGTAGGGGGGGAGGGGGAGAACAGCCCATGTGACCCAGGTCTGGTGACTGGAGGTCAACCAGAGGGCAGCTTTGCTTATACCACAGCCCGGTCTCATTTATCTTCCTCTGAGGATTCCCTAGTTGGAAGCACGACAGGTTTTGTGACATCACTTGTCAGCTAATAATAAAAATGCAGTCAGCCAATTGCCAGCAAAGATGGATGGGTTTTAGGTTACATACTTACAAGCTGAATGGAGTTCCCTTGTCTGTGCCTGCCCCACTCCTCGGTGCATGGGGGCAAGTGCTGCTGACTAGACTTCTCCACTAACTTGGGGAGGTTGAGGGTTAGGGGCGCATAGAACCTAGGGATGCAGACTGCGTGCTAACGCCCTGGCGGAGGTCATGGGGAGTAGCTGTCTGCAGAGTGCCTGCCTGTGTGGCATAGCTGTAGAGATGAAGTGAGACAAGCCTCCAAGACCTGACTGAACTCAACTTCAGATTCATAAAGCCACAGCAAATCCAGACTGGCTGGAGATACGAAAAAAAAAAAACAAAACAAAAAACCTCTCAGAACAAAGACACAAGATATAGGAACACATAATTCAGTGAAGGCTGGAGGAACAAATCTAGAATATTCAAAAATATTCATTGAAAATCTTTTGGTTTAGTTTGCCTTGTTAAGAAAGGTTTAACTAAAAGTTAGCTTTACAAGTTATATGTTAAAAGAGACCAAGCAAACATCTTGGCCCAGGAATAACTCTTCTCAACAAGTGCAAGGCAGGGGGAGGAGCCAGGGAGGCTCTGCTGCCTAAGCCTGGCTATGGGCTGCTGCTGCTGCTGCTGCCTAAGCCAGGCTGTGGGCTGCTGCTGCTGCATAAGCCTGGCTGTGGGCTGCTGCTGCTGCATAAGCCTGGCTATGGGCTGCTGCTGCTGCATAAGCCTGGCTATGGGTTGCTGCTGCTGGCCTGTGGATGGGCTGTGTGGCCCAGAGCACACCACATGGTATCTCTGGAGTGGACACTGACTGCACAGGCAGCATCAGGAAGCTTTGCTCTTACTGTCCCAAGGTCACAGTAGGACCTTCGCTACATCTGGACCAAGATAGGTCGGATCAAGCCCAGTTCCTCCGTGCAGTTAAAATGATAATGTTGCCTCTATAAAGGTAGCTGTCCTAAACTGGGGAAAGGAAAGCGCTGGCTGTTCCGAGAGCAGGCCTCCACTTTCTGCAGGATCTGTACCCCAGCAGGGCTTCCTGTTCTGAGCCTCAGGCATGCTGGGAGAGCTATTCTCCACACACAAGTGCAAGCCATTCAGGGACACGGGTTCTTTCCTGACAAATAAACGTGTCTTTAGATCTTTGCAGACATCACTGCTTTGGACCCTGCACCCCACTGGGGTGTTATTTTGGAAGAATAGTTCAGGGTTGTTCACAGACCAATTCTTTCAGTCTGTGAACTGAATGTAATGTGTGGTTTTTAAAATCAGCCTGTCCCGTGCTCATGTCCTGAGTGGTCAATGTTTGGGATCATTAAGGGTAAGGCTGCCGAGGAAGGTTTTCTTCTTAGAACTGGACCTCAGTCTACGGATGGGCAGGGCAGTGCAGTGCATGGCTGGCTGCTCTGCGATGCTGACTGGCACCAGGGAATCATTACAAGTGAACAGAATTCTTTCTCTGGATTCTGATGTAAACACTGGGCCTGCTTCAAAGGCATTTCCTTCTAGGCTAAGGCATCGAATGAGTTCGTGACCAACATATGACCAAAAAGCCCCAAACAGGGCTCCTGCAGTGTCACAGGGTAGCTTTGGGGTCTTAAGAGTTTATCTGCCTTCACTGTCTTGGGGACAACTTAACTGCACCTGCACCAGGGCTAATGGGAACCATATGGAATGAGAAGTAAACAGGAGACTCCTAGCATACTGTATTTGCTCAACAAACATGGGCTTTCAGTTAGCCTCAGAACAGGACCTGTGACTGATGAGTGCGCACAGGCCCCACCTTATACAGCAACAGCAGGATGCCACCAATGCTGCAGGTAACTAGCCTTAAGTGGGATCTGTGATGACCAGTGACCAGCAACCAGAAATGGTGGGGTTTACCTGAGTGAGGCTACCACGCAGAACCGGGCAGGGCGCTGAATTCCCTGTCTCTAACACTGGATTTGCCAGCTCACAGCATGTGGTAATTTCACACTTTATAAAGTCTAAGGCGGGGACAAAGGCCAGAAGAGAGCTGATAGAGTGACCTTATCCACTGTGTGGGTGGAGGGGCAGGAAGGAGTTGCCTATACACCTGGTCCCCTGACAGCCTTTGCCACGGCATTGGCGGGGATTCCCTTCAGGTGACAGCAGAACCTGAGTCCAGATATTATTTTATTTTTCAAACCACAAACTGGAGTGGCCCAGACAGAGGAGGTGGTGCAAGCCAATCACTGGGCCTGAAGGTGGCGCCACCCAGACTGCAAAATACCAGAATGGGTTCATGAAGGTGTTTACTCTATCCAGAGAGATGGCTCTTTTTAAAATCCTTGTGTTAAAGACAAAGGTATGTGGCTGAGGACTCTAAGTCTACTCTGATGAGACGATGGGAGGCGCGGTGTGACAGGCAGGGCAGCACCACACCCTGCAGCGCTCTGTCCTTCTCTGAGGGTCTGAGCTCTGCTGAGGGCGGGTCCTCTCCTGGCTCTGGAGCTCTGGCTCAGCCTGGTCCCAGGCCCACTCTGCTGGGCCAAGCTGTAGCACTGCTCTTACCAGGAGATGGCGGCTGGAGCTTTGGCTGCTTCTTCGCATCCCCAGTGCTGAAGACTTCAGGCGGGGGCTCCTCCCCACGCTCAGTTTTACACTCAAAGGCGAACAGGTACTGAATATACTGCTTTTTCAGGGAGCTGGCTGCGCTGCTTGAAGTGCCAACATTCAGGTTGGTTGCCAGCTCACGCCACTTCTTGTTTTTATTAACCTAGCAAAAAAAATGGGCAGGATGGTTGGTTCGAGGCAAAGTGGCTTGTTTAAAGCCTGGAGACAAACAAGCACTTAGTGTCTTGGCTTACTTTTTTCATTTGCTTCTTTTAACTAATGCTCATCATTCCCACTCAGCAGCACACAGACAGCGTTTACAGCCATAAAACCATTAAGGAATTTGCTGATGGTTACATAAAAGCCCACTTGCTGGGGTCTCTGCCTGTTATGGCTCCTATAGACTTGAATAAGAGCTTCCAGATTTCTGAGTCCCCCCATGAATGGATAACCCAACACACACACACACACACACACACACACACACCCCTAATCTCTAAGAGAAAAGCATGCCTTAACTATAATTACAGCACTATTCTTACATGAAAAAGTCATGTTTCCTCCCACCAGCCAGAGTGTGAACCTGTGACTCTGGATATAGGCTCCCACAAGGCTTTCACTGAGGCTCCTGTGGGCTGAGCACAGAAGTGCCTACTTCTCCCTGGCTGGAGTGTGGGCCAGCAGCTGAGTGGCTGGAACACAGGTTTATGTGTGTCCTACAGGGTTTCCATCAGCCTTCCAAGAGAAGGTGTGTGTGTGTGTGTGTGTGTGTGTGTGTGTGTGTGTGTGTGCATGGAGGGGCAGAGAGGTACATAGATGTGGGGCATTGCTTCAACTTTCTCATTCCAACTTGGAATGGGAAGTAAGAACTAAAGTCATGAATGAAACATGAACACACAAATAACTCAGGGAAGAAGGAAGCTTGTGTCTTTGGACAGGTACTATGTTGAGTAGCTTGCAATGAATTAATGAATTTATGGATCTAAACTTTGGCACAAGGCTCTTTACATCCATTTATGTAGTACTAAATAGTCACAACAATAAACACACTGCTGGACTGTTCTGGGAAATACCTCTTTCAGCACTTAATGAAAGTGGGTACAAACAGCAGGCCACAGCTGCTTCAGAGATGGCCAACCAGAGTGCTAGGATATGACCTTGTTGGTGGGGGACAACACTGGTGGTGTCCCCTGGGTGTGCACTGGCTGAGCTGCAGAGTTGCTTGTGTGCAGCTGTAATCTACTACCCAATGACTGGATTCTGGTGCTTTTTAGTCTTGGGGATTTGCATTCGAGTCCAGTCTAGAACTGAGCAGAGTGGGAGGGGCCGAGGCACAGGGAGACAGGGGGAGGGGCCGAGGCACAGGGAGACAGGGGGGAGGGGCCGAGGCACAGGGAGACAGGGGAGAGGTGCTCTACCCAGCACATGTGACCTGGGATTCTGAAGAGCTAGACCCGAGTTCTAGTGGATCTAGTTATAGGCCTCAGTCCTGTTTGAGGGGGGGTGGTAGGGGCAGGCACCTAAAGGGTCCAGACACTAGTGAAGGTCTGCCCTGCACCCCAGAACCCCAGAGCCTCAGAGACACAGGGTGACAGGTTACTTTGGTGGGGTGTTTGTTGTCTCATTCCATCTGCTTATTAGGCTTCTCTTCTGGGGACCCAGTCAGCTCCACAGCACTGATCTAGAGTGGGGACCTGGAGTCTTTACAGAGTCCACAGGAGATCCCCAATCATGGCAGGAGCTTACCTGCCACACACCCGGGTGGTGACATTATTGTAATTTACTTAGTTATACAGGAGTTTCCTCATTAGTTCTCGAGGTTAGTGAGCTGTGGCTTTTGAGTACACCCAGACAAAGGCCATGGTGAGATGAGGTACACCCCTACTTCAACCAGACCCCTCAGCAAAAATAATGGGGAGAACAAAGTGGAGTATCAAGGATACAGGGGTTTAGGGGACATTCTGCCGGACAACAAGCAATGGTGGGTTTTTGCACAGACAAAAGGTAAGCCTCACCTTGAACTCTATTCCTGGGTGTGTGGCCTGCTCACCCAGTCAGCCCTGGGGGTCACTGTAGCTATCCAGGAGCTGTAGGCTTTATCCTTAAGGCTGAATTTCCCTTTCTGCTTCCTTTTGAGGCAGGGTCTCACATAGCTGCAGCTCTCTTTGAATTCCTGATCTTTCTGTCTCTTCCTCCCAACTATGGAATTACAGGCAAGTCCCACTATATGCAGTTTGAATTTATAAGTTGCTCTGGATATAGAAAAATAGTGAATTTGATTTGTATCTGATCTATGACATTTAGTCATTTGTAACCAGAGAATCCTAGAGCTGCCTGGGAAAAAGGTCTGCTGGTCTAGGATGAATGAGGGAACTGAGGCCACAGGGGTGGGTAGCAGAGTCCGAGCACTACAGAGTCCTAGGAAGGGGACTGGCCTACAGGCTTAGAAAAGTCAGAAGCAAAAACAACATCTCGAACCAAGCAGCACACCAAAGGCCTGCCTGCAGCGCTCCACCTGACTGAGGCTCACCTGCGCCAAACCTCCAATCTCCTTGACGCAGACATAGAGTCGGAACAGGTCCAGGGGCTTCTTGCCCACTGCCGGCAGACTGGACACCGGGGAGCCCCTCTCTTCCATGAACGTCAGGTAACGGTCGACCCACAGCTTCCTCTCCGGCTCGTTCCCCAGCTCATAGACCTTCGTGATCTTCTCCCCAGTGGTGGAAGAAGAGCTGGACTTCTGGTGTCAGGAGTTATGTGGTGGCAGGCACGAGGGCAGGGATGGGGCAGACGGGAGAAAGGCAAGAGAAGAACAGTGATTTGACAAACACAAGAAAATGTATTTAGAAACTGCTGCTGTCACACGGCTGCCAGCAATAATGGCTACGAGTTCAGGCACAAACTGTACATTCTCTCAAGTAACATACTGCAACTTTAAGTAAAAGGGCCCAGACTCTTAATTTAACACCTGAAACAACTAAAGTAAAATAAGCACGTTGATGGATGCTCTGAATCCCAGAAGACAAGATTCCACTGAAGTCTCATGTGCTTCGGGAAATAAAAGACTGGCAGCCCAGAGAATGGATGCCTGTGGTCAGACTTCTCATGACGGATGTCACAGAGCCCCCCCCCCCCAACCAAGAAATACACTCCTACTTTTTTTTTTCCTCAAAATAAAAATGATGACTACATGTCCTTGTGAAGACAAAGTCACGTGGTAGATACCTGGTGCTTGCTGGAGACTGTGCAGGGGAGGGGTGGGATAGGGGACAGAAAGCACAGACAGGAGACGGGCTGCCTCCAAGATGGTGGAGTTTGTAAGCACCTGGGTAGCTGACGCTGTGGTAGGAGACAGCCAGCTCTCCCTACAAAATGTCTATGAGCTTCTCAGTGTGACAAGACAAGTACCCCAGTATGGTTGCCTACCACTCTGAAAGCCACCTCCAGCTCCTCAAATGGCAGCTTCCAGTCTATGGTCACTTTAAAGCCATTCTGCCTGTAGTGTTAATTCCTGATTACTGAGGCATAAAATATGGCTACATAACATATATAAACATGGGTGACCTGGGACAGTGGTGCAAGTCTGTTCACCCAGCTACTTGGAAGGCTGAGGCAGGAGGATTACAAGTTTGAGGTTAGACTGGACAGTTTATTGAGTCCTTGTCTGAATTGTAAGAAAACAAAGCAGGCAAAGGGTGGGTGACAGAGCCCAGTGTCCCTATACAACAAGGTCTAAATCCAGTCCCCAGCCCTGAAGGGCAGGGGAGGGGAGATGACCCAGTTAGAACGGTAAGTAAGTGATCTTTAGGGGTTAACTTCAGAGTTGAACTTAAACTTCAAGTCATTTAAAATTACTTTAGATAAGAATTTACTATACTTAAGGCATTTATGTCCACTGACTCCAAAAGAGGGGTATGGATCCCCTGGAACTGGAGGTACAGGCAGTTGGTGAGCCGCACGACAGGGGCTGTGGCTACTGGGAATAGAAACTGGACCTTTGGCAAGTACAGCATCTAAGCCATCTCTCCAGCTCAAAGATAACATTCTTGTCAATCTTCACATCTTCCCCAAGCACTTCACAGAGCAGAAGTGTGTAGGTGACTGTGTGATCATCTCGCAGGAGGCCTGCTGGCTCGTCTACACCTGAGCTCAGTTTTACCCGAGCATGGCTGAACTGCTCCTTTGCAGTATTCTGTTCAGAGTGTTTAAAGCTTTGTTCTACAGTGGGCTGCTGCTGACGACTCTCCCACCCATGTATTAAGCTTGTTGATTCTGACTCCACTCACTCAGCACAGTGTCCTTCACACTAATGGTCTTAGATGTGTTCTGTAAAATGCTTGAACGTAGTAAAAATGTGTGAAAAGTCTAACGCTGCTCAGGTAAGAATTAACAATGAACTCAAATCTCTCTGTACAGGACAAAAGAGCAAGGTGTGACGTGAACGCGGTGACCACAGAAACTACAGCTGAGAGAGCAACTGTGGCTGTCTCCCTGTCCCAAGGCTTGTGGCAAGCCACCCACTGTCCTAAAGAAAGAAGAACAGAGAGGCGGAGCCCCATAAAGAGCATGTGTGCTTCCTGTTACCCTGAAACTCATCTCTTCCTCTTTCCTACACACCAGCCAGCAGTTGGGATCCTCTGAAGAAGTGTTTTTTATTTTTGAGATATATTTTTATTTCATGTGTATATATAACACTTGGTCATGGTGCACACCGTGATGAAGGCAGTGATCGTGGTCCTGACCCTATATGTGTACAGTGCCATACAGGCCAGAAGAGGGTGCTGGATCCTCTGGAACTGGAGTTACAAAGGCTGTGAGCCACAACAGGCTGTTGGGGACTAAACCCAGGTCCTTCACAAGAGCAGCTAGTGCCCTAACCACTCTGAGCCATCTCTCCAGTCCCCACATGAGGACAGTGTTTATGAGGAAAGGCCTTCAGGAGGACCCAGTAACTCTTGCAGGTGTCCAAGAGCCACTTGGAACTACTTCTGTGCTGTGAACACTCCCAGGTTCTGAAACCATTGGGGAGGGAAAAAAAGGGACGGCGTCTTTGAAAACTCACAGCAAGATATTTTTATAGTGCCACAAATGTTTTCCTTACATACAGTTTAATTAAGCTAAAATGCACATTTCCTCAAGTCTCTGAGGCAGATTTACATTTCTGCAGTCTTTACCATATGCTTGGTTCTATGTATATGTGTATGGACAAATGTTTATTTATATTTTACAATGTTTCTTAACAAAGCAGTGCTGGTCCAAGCCCACTGTCAAAGCAACCACAGCAGCTTTGCCCAGTTCACGCTTGCTTTTGGAAAGCTTTACTGAGGACACTATTAAGAGCAAATTCAAACACAGAATGAAGTGGTATCTCTAAGGAGCAGCTAGATCCTCCCGACTCACAGATGCCTGTGGTGATCTGAGACAACCTTAACGCTGCGCTCTACCCCCTCAGTCCCATCCAGAATACCTAGCTCCTCCGGGAAAGGAGTGCACAGCAGAGCATACATTTTCCATGCAGCAAACA
>LR750207.1:442304-604804 GCA_902729485.2 Mus minutoides | reverse complement strand
CTATGTTTTAGAAAATAATTAGTTTTAATTACAGCAGGGAGAGAATGAGCAGGCTCTGGTGAGTTAGCTGGCAAGCTCCATGGTGCTAATTTGTTAATATCGTTAGCATCACTGCAGGTTGAGACCATAGGTCCTGCCAAAAAAGCCTACCCTGCCTGCCACGTGCCCTGGAGTTTGCATCGGCACACTCAGTACCGTGCTCGGAAAGCCTGAGTGGCCACAGGCACACTAGCTGCGTTTGCAGAGCCCGTTTGCAGCTCAGTCAGTCCTTAAAGGCATCGCGACACACACACAGAACATAATTGAGATGTTTTTCTTTCTTTCTTTTTTTTTTTTCCCAAATTACTTTCAATACTTAGACTTTAAGAACTGGAACAAAAAGCTTTTTCAAGTGAAGCAGCTGCAGAGAAGAATCTATTTGGATCAGCTAAAAATGTGTTATTTCTGTGAATGTGTGAAACCTCAAAAAAAAAAAAAAAAAAAAAAAGGCAGCTGAGCGATGTTACAGTGGAGACGGCCTTGCTCAGAGCAGTGGCTGATTTCATGCGGCTTCTCTGCAGGCCCCAAAGAGGCAGGAATTAGCCTGGATGGAGAATGAAAGAAAGCAGCACAGGGCAAGAAGGGCCTGGGCATGAACGCGTGTTCTTGCTCTTCTGCAGTTGCTCGGAGCATGAGAGGCAGCACAGTTTAGAGAAAGGGAAGGTCATAGCACGTGGCTTCTATCAAGTCCTGCTGCTCCAGAGGTGACAGTGGACTGTTCTGCCAGTATTTGTAAGCTATGTGTGGATATTATTTTGGCAGTAGGAATAGTAATATGTTTTATGCATTTCACACATTAATGTACACAAAAGTAATTTTAAGCAGAAAGAGCTAAGCCAATTGTATTACAATAATCAGCAGTAATTCACACTGATTCCATAATCAGACTCAGATGAATATAAGCATATGTGACATCTAACTTTCTTTATTCTCTATTATGTACATTAACCTGGCATCCTAGACATGCAGACCCACGTGCACTGCCCTATCGTGGGAGATGGGAACAGCCTGACAGGAAGTCAGCCTGACAGGAAGTCAGCCTGACAGGAAGTACTGTCTTTCCTACTGTGGCTTTTCTTTTTCTTGAAATGTTTAGCTTTGACTTAACCAAAATTTCAAAAGAATCACTATACAGAGCCATATATCTTTCACCCCTCCAGGGCAGTGGCCTCTCAGGGACTCGATGTTTTCGTTCTCTTTCTTCAGGAGAGAGACCACATCATGGTCAGGATGCTTTATATCAAGGAACTGCTATTTCTCCAATTCCCAGAGATCCAGGGTGTGAAGTTTGGGCAGGCATGACCAGGGACAGCAAGGGCTGCCTGAGTGAGATAAGATGCCAACACACTCGAAGCACAGCCTCTTGGTTCACCATTGGAACTTCAGAGCTAAAATGACTTCTTAAAGCACCAGGGGTCAAGGTCCTAAGGTAGCTAGATCAGATGTATTCCCGAGGACACAGTGAACACAGGACATGAGTGAAGCTTCCTCTTAGTTTCTCTCTCTGTTCGTTACAAAGTTGCAACCATTCCCAGAAGGCAGGGAAACACACAATGTTCTGTTCCTTTCTTGGTAACATCCCATATTGTAGAGATATTTTGTCTTTCTGAAACACAAGAAAGGCCTACATTGTTCATGAATTGGTCATTACTATTTTTTGAAATAAGCTGGCTCTCTCTGCAGCCTAGGCTATCTTAGAGGAAACCATGTTGTCCAGGCTAGCCTCAACTCACTGTGAGCCTCTTGACCCAGTATCCCAAGCATCACCTACGTGAAGATTTGATATGTGGCAGATATGTAACCATACATACTGCTCGGTGAGCACAGCACATACAAGAGCTGCATGAAGATCTCCAGGGAAACATTCTTCCTCACACACTGACAAGAAGACCCTTCCTCTCACCATAACCTTCTGTGGGAGTGCCTGTGAACATGAGGAGCGCACGACCCATAATGTGCATAGGCGGCAGTCTCTGAGCAGACTCTGAGCTGGCCCTGGAGCCTGGCCTACTCCGGGAGGGAGGTAAGTCCCTCCTCCAGCCAGGATGAGCACCGAGCAAGGCATCTTGATGTACTTTGGTAAGATTTCAGCATGGATGTCTCTGAACTTCAAAAACCTTTCCATCATGACTTATCAAGCCCCTCACCTGGTCCTCAGTTGCCTGCTTCCTTCCTTGTCTCCGGTTTGCCTGCCTGTTTTATTTCTTGAAGATGGAGGGTGACTGATAAGGGACTACTGAGCAAACATATCCCCTAGCTGTGGCTGCACACCTGTGAAAGTCACCTGACGAGTGATTGACTAATGCAGCATTCAGATAGGAGCTGCAGCGGTAACAGGCACTCCAGACCCCCTGCAGTAGGCAGGTTTTGGGTAGTTCTAAGGTAATACAACTGACTTCCTTTGTTCGTAAAGGAATGTCAGAGCTGGCGCTCAGTGTCCAGATAGGAAAGTAATAAGGCAGTTCCCTTTTGGGATGAGAATCTGCCTAAGTCTGCAGTGGGATGTTCCTCTACCCCACAGGGAAGCCCAGAGGAAGACTGGTCTCTAGAGTGACTTCTAGAGAGGAGAACTCAGAACTCCAGGTGGTAGGCTTTGTTGCCTTTGGAATGCACATGTGCGCTCTAAAGAGATGCCCTGTGTGCAGATAAGCACCCAGAAGGAGTGCTATAGACGTGACACACAGCAGTGGTCCCATCTCAGGTCAGGCCTGGGGGACGGCTGAACTGACTGGTTTGCCTACGACTTGTACTCTAGTTCTTAAATCCAACTTGCTAAAAACAAACTTCAATCCCACATGTGAAGAGACCATCAATACCCTTGGAAGCCAACTGCTCCATCAGAGGGCAAGTCCCTGCGGCTTCCCACCCCACATCCACTGGTGCTCTCAGGAAGAAACAGCTGCCACCCTTACACACACACACACACACACACACACACACACACACACACACACACACTCTGATCCTGTTTAAGTAGTTATTCGCTCCCTGAGGCCGGTGACAATGTCACTACTACACAGGAGGATTTCTTCTGGTGGGTGCTGTTCACCTTGTACAAAACTACTGTTTGGCCCAGTGAGAGGAATGCTGTGATGCTAGGGATGTACAGAGGCTGCTAATGGAATCTCGGAAAGCGCTGCCGCTGGCCTGCCTGCATCTCTGCTGCCTCCTTCCTCTGTAGGGTACCCTGATGGAGGAATGAATGCCGTGCTGCTCCCTATGGGACTTGCTGCTCCCTATGGGACTTGCTGCTCCATGGTCCCAAGCCACGGAGGAGGATGGTAGCATGAGCCACTCCCACTGTATAGGGTAGCACAGAGCTCCAGGGGAGCAGCACTGTTGCAATCCTGCTATTCCTGTTCCTCTGAGGATAACACTCACAACAGACTCACACAGACCTGTCAACAGACACAAGAAACACTAGATGGTCAATCCTCCCCGGGTATGCTGAGTGATTACTTTCTGTCGGGTAGCATCCAACTTAATAATATGGAAATAAAATCACATAAATGTGGGGAACAAAATTTGATAAATGCTTAAATTATTAAAAACTCAATATTTTGAAATGTACAATGCCATGAGAAATATACTACTATGTTATACAGAAAGCTGTAAGGATAAATGGCCTTTCACTGAACAGATTTCCTCTGCATGAAGCAATGAACGCTGAATAAAATGAAGCCCTTTCTGTGAGTTCCCATAAAACTGATTCTTGCTTAAGAATCCATACATCTTCTTAGTCAGGGCTGTGTGCCATCTGTTTGTTATAAGCATTTTGGGGGCTCTGGGGTTTAAAGAAAAAAGGAAAAATGAGTATCGATAACAGTAGATGAAAATTTATTCTAGTTTCAGAAGTAATTTTATCTCAGGAAGCTAGACAGAACATAGGCCATCCTGACCCAGACCCTCTAATGCCTGGGCAGCACTTCAGGGAGGGTGGCTCTCAGTGGGCAGCCTGCTGGATCTGCATATTCAGTTCCCTGAGGAGCCAGCAGCACCTGCTCAGTGCTAGGAAGCCATACTTAGGTACTGCAGCCCCACACTTTAACAGAGCACTCATCAGGAAGGCCACTACTTGGCTCTGAGGTTCATGCCTGGCCCCTCTGGGAGCAGGGTGGGTCTCTCCAGGCTACAGACACAGTGAGCATGGGCCAAAGCTGTGTGAATGGAGAATTAGGTCTGTAGGGAGATAGGGCTCACAATGTGTCCCTGACATGTCCCAAAGCTTAGGAGGACTTGCCATGCTTACACCAAGCCTGTGTGAAATAATGGACGAATCCTACTATAGGGGTGCTACCGATCAGCAGAATCCCAGGCTCCCACTTCTGAGGGAACTCGTCTCTGGGAAGCTCTGGGTTGGAGAAGTGGCTCTAAGGCCTTAGACAGTGCTCCCCACTGGTTGGTAATCTGTAATGTACTAAGCAGGCCTGACTGTAAGAAGGCAAGAATGAAAATTATGAAGGGGACAGAGTATTATCCATAGCCAGGACAGCTCTCCTTAGAGACGAGCTGTAGACAGAACCCAGGAGCTGCCAGCTGACAGACACCTGGAAAGTGGCCGTCCTGGACAGGAGAGGGAGTTTTCTCTCTGCTCGGCCCTGCAAGCCCTTCCTATTCAGCACAGATCCCCGATTTCTGTGCTGTCACTGCCAAGTGACACTTCCTGTTTGGGGACCCTTCAACTCTCTTAATAACTCTCTTAATGACAATGAGAATGTAGAATGTGTAGTTGGCATCCAGAGACATTTGAAGCGTGGCTGCAGCATCCAAACAGTGAAAAGCTATTTACATCAGGTGTACTCTCACCTCGAGTCTCAGACAAGCAAGGTTTCTGAAGCACAACAGTGGCCTTACCCACGTGGACTGGGAACTCTGCCTTTTCTAGCCATTGGGGCACATTCACCGTGTGTCTGAGAGGAGGGCTGGGGAAGGCAGGGTGGCCCTCAAAAGCAGAGGCTCTGGTTACCTGTGGAGCTGTTCACCATTGTGGGCGTCATGCTGTACGGCTGGGCCTGGGTGCTCATCAGGCTGGAGTTGTTGTTCATGGGCTGGCTGTAGGGAGAGCTGGAGGCCACCAGGCCACTCTGGTTCATGCCAGGAAAACTGCCTTGCCTGCAGGGAGAGAGCACAGGAACACACACTGAATACCATGGCCACTACACGGTGCCCTGGCACGCATTGCAGGATGCAGGGGCAGGGCTGGTATTCTTCAGGAAGGCTTAACTCTGCTGGTGGGTAAATATTCAATATGCCACTCACAAGGTACACAGGTTACAGTCTTAATCATGTCAAGATAAACACAAGCAGGAGTAAGGGACTGGAAATAAAAGCAGGAATAACAAGAGTAAGCCAAATCAATTTCTAATTTTTAAAAAATGCTTTCCCCCCCCTCTTTATCCCTTTTGGCACCAGGGAACAAATCTGGGCCATTCTACCCTGACCTGTACACTTCCTAGCCCAATACTAAGGCTGAGCTAGAGCCTCATGCTGCATCAAGATTTATATTATTTGTGTGTGCGTTTGTGTGTGTCAGAGAGAGAGAGAGAGAGAGAGAGAGAGAGAGAGAGAGAGAGAGAGAGAGAGAATGAATATATTCATGTGCCCATGGGGACTTGAGATGTGGGACCACTCTGGAGTCTGTGAGCTGCCTGAGGTGGGTGTTGACAGCTAGAACTTGGGTCCTCTGCAAGAGCAAATGTGTTCTTAACCACTGAGCCCTCCAGCTCTAATGCTTAACAAGATCAGACTACTCATACTGCTAATATCCCCACATCAAAACCAGAAGTCAGCAATGAAAAGAGCCACGGAGCAGCGTTGAATGCTATTACAACAAACCTTTGCCCCATATCTCCTGATAACACAGATACGAGAGAAAGTCCTGTTTCCACCTCAGCCCTCTTATTTAAGTTTTTAAATTGGGTCCTATAAGAACACAGCACCTACACCAGTGGTTTAAGGAATGGTGGGGAAGAGGAAAGACTTCCAGGAGTGAAGTCATGGGTAAGGAGGATCTAAAGAGTCTTCACTTCTGAGATGCCACTTCTTAGTGACTCAGTTTCCTGTCATGTTCAGCAAGAGACAGTTTTCTTCCAGTCTTGGCTGCTGGCAGTGAGATGGGGGAGGGGCTGTGCTAAGTGCACGGAACTTTGGTCTGCTCACGGAGAGCTCACTGCAACAGGAGGACTGTCTAGCGTGTGCAGACCCTTCATGGGACCCTCCCAGTACAAGCTAAGCTTGCCTTGGGGAGAGGCTGTACCTGAAAGGCCTGCCCCAGTGCTGCTGGGAAGAGGGTCAAGCTCACTCTTCCTCTACCTGCTGCAGACTGCCTAAGCTTCCCTGGTGGCTCTTAACACAGTGCAGTCAACAGCTTCACAACACTTAAATGAGTCAAATAAATTATTGCTCAAAACCATTAAGATTATTCTTTTGTGCATCAATTTCTAGTGGATTCAACTTTCTGGCTTATATAAGAAATTTAAGAACTATTTTTTTTTTTTAAATCAAAGTGTCAAAGGTTTAAGCATTTGTTTTTTTCTTCTTATAAATAGTACAAACCACTCATGGAACGTCTGAACCCATTCTCACCCAGTAGTTGGGAAGATGTTCCCAACAGGACAGCACGTGCATGCATGGCTCTGGGAGCCACTGCAAATGTCCACAGGTTGCTGTGCCTACTGGAGTTGGTGTGGGTAGAGCTGCCATTACTTAGTAGGTTGTTGGGTGCTTGTGAGAACCCTAAAAAGAAGCCAGAGCCATGTTCCCATATTGCTTGGGTCTCAATGCTGCTCTTAGGAACACTGTGTTTCTTAGGACACTGTTCTTAGGAACACAGTATAGTGTGTATGAAAATAATGGCTTCTTAACATACCTGCTCGTGTGAAGGTAGGAAAGAAAATGAGAATATGAAACTCACTGGACAGGTGACAATGTGCACTGTCACCTGACCCTAATCTTTGATTTCCTCTGCGTTAGCAGTGCCCACAATCTTCAGAAGACAAAGGTGCACATTACTTAAAAAATAAAGAGACTTAAAATGACAGAAAACCCCTCAAAAACTTAAAAGTCAGGCTGCTGGATGTGAGTTGTTAAGTTACCATGGTTCCCTCAGCTGGAGTTTTAAGTGTGGTTATAGAGCCTGGGGTTCTGACTCTGACACTAGCCATACTGCCCATGGCCTCTGGGGCTCTGGGAGCAAACCACTTGTGTCCTGAGAGCGGCAGTGTTTCTATCTGAATGTGGTGTGTACCATGACTGGCAGCACGCGTTAGTCACAGTCAGTACTGACTGAGACGTCTGATGTGTATTTAGTTTTTCAAACTCCTGAGGACAATTATGCTCTCATGCAAATTAAGCATATGTGGATCAGAGGTTGTGGCCCAAGGCCACACAGCAACAGGAAGTGGCGGGACTCCTAGCTGCTCTGCTGCTCTCAGTCCTGGGCACTTCCTTTCTAAGGGCTCCCAACACCACGGACACTGGTGACAGCCGCTGATATTAACAAGACAAAAAGCTCTTCTCTGGGTTCTGAAGGCACCACCCATGGGAGAGATGGTTGCTGTTAGACATGGCTTCAACAGCTTTCTGGATCCCTTGTGTCTAGGAAGGAAAGGACTCTTGTGTGACAGATGTCTTGGGTAGCCAATGAGGAAGCTGAAAGAAAAAAAAAAAAGCCTGTCTTGCCAGAAACACAAGAGAGGGGCGAGCGGGGGGGGGGGTGGGGGGGCGCTCTCTTTACCTCTGCTAAGGAAAGCCACCAGGGGTGCTAGGAACGGAAGGAGTAATATGCTAAGGCAGCCTGCAGGGTTTTGGAAACCATGTATTCTGGGGCACTATTCCCAGAGCACATAAGTAGGTACTGCTGACACGGGAGGATTCCTGTCTCAGATGGACTTAGTCTGCGGTTAAGGACTACAGCAACCTCAGCTGGGAGCCAAGGGTTACTATCCCTCAGAGGGGCTGGTTCCTCTTGGGTAGCAGTCCTTGACTGCCAAATACCTTTCTGTTCACAGAAACACAGTCAACAGAGCTAAGAAGTAAATCAATTTTTTTTAAATGTAGGTAAGACTATCAAAACAAAGCCAGGCCAAGCTACAAGTTAAAATAAGCAGGGCATTTCAATGCAAAGCCTGACCCCAAATGTGAGCACTGCTTACAAAGCAGACCGCTCATCCACTGGGCTCTATGGGTCACAGGGCTGGGGTTTCTACTAAGTCTGAGCTTGAGGGTTTTTGTGAGCAGGTCATGGCTGCCTTGGTTCTGCAGATTCTGCAGATAGCTGTGGCAGTCAAGTGCCACACTGCGGGAGGTTGTTGGGACACAGCACTCAGCCGGTGACCTCATATGTCTCGGTTTGCTGACACAGCTACCTGCGCTCACTTGGGCCTGGGGTGTGGTTCTTCAGTGTGCTGCCCCAGAGAATCACCAGAGCTTTAGTTTAAACAGGCCTTGGACTGGGACTAGGAGAAGAAGCAACCTGTCATTTCCATTTATGATGGAGCCCAATTTACAATAAGGCTAGAAGGCACTGCTCTGAAGCTCCTGGTCCCCACAGGGCCTTTCTGAACACAGCAGCCCTTTAGTAAGACAACCTGTGAAGGTGAGCCTGCACCATCAGATCTTTTCTGGGACTTTCCATTTAAGACATTAACTTATTTTAAAATGTATTTTTACTTTGTATGTATGAATGAGTGTTCTGCTTGCATGTCTGTATATGCTCCGGGGCTTGAGGAGGTCCAAGGAGGGCATCAGATGCCTTGGAACTGGGACTTACATAAGGTTGTGGGACATTTTGGGGGTGCTTGAAACTGAACCCTAGTTCTTTGCAAAAAAACAAAACAAAACACAACAACAACAACAACAAAACCAGTGGTCCTAACCACTGAGCCATCTCTCAGCCCCTTCTCAAGACATTTTCTTGGTTTAAGAACCATGAGTCTCTTTAAAAACATAGGACCACTGTCTATTTAAACAAAACACAACTGTTCCACACCCTTTGTGTGAGAAGACACTCTAGATTAAGAAAAATTAAGCAGAAATCCCTTCTATTCAGTCAGATATTACACTCATGGTTATCTGCCCAGGGCTGGGGCTGTACACGGAACGGTCAATAAGTCCCAGGGACACAGCAGTGGCCAAAACAACCAACAAGAAATCAACAGCCAGCATGACACTATAAGCTTGCTTATCACAGACAAGAGAGGTCCATACACTATCTGACCTTGCAGTAACGAGGAATAGTGCTCCCCGAGGAGGGGACAGTGCCACACAGCCCTCAGATCTGAACCAAATAAAAATTAACCACGGAGGAGCAAAGACCCGCAGAAGCCTGGCTGAAGCATCGGTGTAAGCAGTCTAGTAAGGAGGGGTCACGGCTGGCTCTTGGTGGCTCTGTCCTCATCAACACACACACACACACAGATCCAGGGCACTTTTCAGCAGCAGGGAAGATGCTGAACTTGGTGTTTTAAAGACACCATCTTGCTGCTGGCAGAGTAACTGCGAGCGAGCGTAATGTCTGACTGAACAGAAGGGATCTCTGTGTAACTTAGAGTGCCTTCTTGCACAAAGGGTGTGGAGCAGTTGCATTCTGTTTAAACAGCCTGGGGCCCTGTTTTTTTTTTTTTTTTTAAACAGGGATCCACAGTTCTTAAAACATGGACACTTGGGTCTGCTGTGTGTCTCTGTTGGCCTTAGCAGGCCACTGTGTAGCTCTAGGCAAGAGAAGATGAAATAAGAGTAAGAGAGAAGGTTGGGTAGTTCAGAGGATACAGAGTGAACAAGGAATTTCATCTTTTTCTTTGAAGGATGGGAGAACAGTATTTTTCAACAGAGGAACAGTGGAGACCTTGCCAGCACATACTCCAGAATGTTCTCTGCAGTACAGAGAGGCCTAACTCTCCAGGTGAAACTTTTCTTGGCCTTGAGTGTCTGTGATCTGGGAAGCCCTTCCTCCTGGATGACAACTGTCCACAGAGCCCTTCCTCTCAGAGGCTTGGTGAGGCTCTTCGTGTCAGACTCTGCACATCACTAAGGTGTCACGAAGCTCACACCACCACAAATGTCAGGAGCATCTTCCCCTCTGTAGCTACTTCACCTGGATATCACCCCACCCCACAGCAGCACTGCCATGTGGCTTGCAGATCCGGCTCTTGGTTTTACCTGTGTCTCACTTATCCTTCCTGGATCCCAGACCAATGAAAAGAAATGAAGTTCAAAAGCTTTGCCATCAGAAAGACAATGTAAATACGGTGTCTGTAATACAGTGTCTGTAATACAGTGCTTTGCTATCAGAGTATAAAGACAATGTAAATACAGTGTCTGGCAGTTTGGATTTCACTGATGACTAAGGATAATCTCTTCACCATCAAAGGTGAGTGATTTTTTGAGCCTCCTCTTCTGTTTTATGCACCATTTATTAGTAACATACAGAACTGAACTAAGGTATTTTGAACACACTTACTCCAGAGACTCCCATTCCAGTCCTTTCCTGGAGTTTCTCAGTGTGTTCACTGCCTTGCAAGATTGGCCCAGATGAAGCCACAGAGGGCAGCACTGGCTCTCGCAGCCTGTACTTTCCCTGCTGCTGGTGACTCCAGGACCCTATGGGTTTTGTACTGAGCAAAAGTCCACCTGCTCCAAAAGACACAATCACACAGGCCTCTACTTTAAGATGAGGTCGCCAATGTGTCCACCTAAAATGCCCCTTTCTGTAGAGAGAATATCTTGTGTATTGTACGGATCCATCACTTGTCAATTATAAAACCTATGGTGTATAGAAAGGGTAGACTAGAAGGTGGGCCATGTGATAGGGAGAAAGGAACCTGGAGAGAGCCAAGGGCAGGAAAATCTGCCCTGGACATGAAGGAGGAGATGCATGGTACCTGAGCAGAGGTAACCAGCCACGTGGCCAAACTTAGATTAGGAAAAATGGGATATTAAGTTATGAGCTAGTTGGAGAACATGCCTAGCTATAAGGAAAAACACCTTCTTAACGGCATTGTATTTAACAATGCTAACCTAGCATGATATCTTGAGGCTCTAATAGCATTAACAACATTCTCAATTGACACCCAGGGAGGCCTGCTCCTCTGCAGGGTTAGGAATATCCACATTGTATGTCCCTATGCTATCAGGAATACTCACGCTGTGTTCCTATGCTACCCCAGTACCTGCTTCCAGGGATAAGCATGAAGAGCAGAATCTGGAAGCATCTTAACAGAGGGAGTGAGGCTAAGGGGTTCTGGAGGCCTGTGAATGCCTCCAACACAGAGGATTCGTGATCTTGGCAGACATCGAGGGGCTAATTAACAGGCACCGAGGAGCAATCAAAGTGAGGGTTTAGCAGTGAGATAATTAAGAATATATATATCTTGCAGGCATTTACTGAGACCTCTAGTACCTCAGTAGACCTGTCACTCAAGTTACAAAATTAATTTGGGTCTTGAGTTCCCCATCCTATATATTCTGTCTTGGCAGTATTTCACAAACCCACAAACAAGCATTGTACTTCTCCAGAGAACACCGATATAGTTTCTGGCTTTTTATTTTTAAGACAGGGTGTCCCTCTGAAGTCCAGGTTAGCCTGGTGCTCACTATGAAGTCCAGGCTGCTCTTGAACTTGTGGTAATCCTCTAGCCTCAGCCTCACAGTGTTATGTGGTATGAGCCACCCCCCCCCAACACTTCTGAGTTTTAGAATAGACTTCAAAGCTTCTTAAGGCTAGGCCATAAAGTCATTTAACTTAGTAAAAGCAAGACACTGTCCAGTGAGAATAAAACCCAAGACTCAATTAGGCCCTTGCCTGCAGGTGCCTCACCAAAGGCAATCAATCCAGAGTGAGCAAGGGATGGGCCTTACAGTTTTACAGCTGTTGGCTTGCTTGGTTTGTGGGTGACTGAAGTTCAGGTCTGGTATGAAGAACCAGAGGAAGAGAGACTCACGGGGTGTCACACCCCAAGGGCCTTAATATAGCAAGCTATGTACGTAATACATGAGCAGTCGAGAGTCTGCTCCTCCCTGTGGTCCTTCCAAACTACAGGACACCAAGCTCCAGTACACCCTCTGCACACTCCTGGGACTTCCCTCCAGTCTCCAGTAAGAATAGCTCAGGACACCCAGTGTTGCCCCAGAGCCTGGCAGGCTGACAGTGCAGGCTTTGGCTGCAGTGCCAACTCTGAGGAGATGCTGACTCTAGATGGATGGTCCAGCTTGTTTAGCACCAGCAAGCAGGGGCAGAGCCCTCTGTGGAAGGATAGTTGGAGTAGGGTGGACTAGGGCTGGAAGAGGCCAACAAAAGGGGCAGGTCCTTTGTCTACTGAGAGTACAAGGAGGACCTCGATGTCTGAGACACCAAGAGGCAGAGTGAGGGGGTGCATCTGTGGAGAGGAGCTCTGGCCTGAGTATCAGGTTTTCATCAAACCTCGCTCCTCCCAATCCTGCCCAGCGTAGCTGCTCCAGTGGCTTCTGGTTTGATGCCCATCATGAGGAAGGCAGTCCTGCCCAGCTCTCCCCCCTTTGCCACCCTCGCTCGTCATGAATGCTTTGGGGGAGCAGGGGGTTCTGGGTACCCACACTCAGCTGAACCTGCTTTGTACACAGAACCACTTAGGACATCCGTCAAAACCATAGCCCCACCCCACCTCTGTCTGCCTGGGGTGACAATCACCCATTAGATTATGGACTTCAAGTCCATTAAAGGTTTGATATGCCTTTGATTTGATTCACTGGGTCTCATCTTTTAAGGAAAACTCAGTCTTCTTAGAATTTATGTTTTACTATATTTTTATCTGAAGATTTATTTTATAGCTTCCATAATTATTTTGTAACTCTGAAAGAGTTAATTGAAGTCATAATCATAAAATGACATAATATTCATTCAAAGTCTAAGTTTGGAATAGAAGAAAATGGACAAAGGAGGAAAGCACAGTATTTAGATGATCACACAGAGGCTCCTATCTCATTTCTGAAATAAAGACTCTATTTCAGCCCTTGAAATCTGTTCACTTTGTCTTCCCATAACACGACTCTTCAAATCATAGCTATTATGTTGAAACATAATTTTCCAAAATCCAAAGGGCTAAATCTTAGTTAATTCAAATCACTCACTGTCTCCAGCATGGGGACCCTACTATAACCAGGGGCTTGGGCTGTGGATTTTTTTGGGGGGGGGAGGAGGGGGGGAAGCCGGTCTCTGACATTTTAATGCACTCTCTCCATTAATGTGTTTCCACATCGGCAGCTTCATGTCCATCAGCAGAATGGCATCAGGCTAGCCTCAGAGCAAGACACTGAGAAAGTACCTTGCCGGCAAAGAGCGGCACAGGCTATGAATTATACAGGAATGGTGCATCTTAACAAGAAGAGCTGCTCGAAGAGCCGATGTGCGGTACACACCAGTACAGGCCCAAGGGTCTCTGCTGCAAAGCCAGACTAACATCTCTTTGTCTGGATCAGGTCCAGCTTGTCCTCCACAGAGGAAGGCTGCTGGTGGCCTAGTCTTGCAAAGCTCAGCTTCTTCAACACTTCAAATGCTTGTGTTGTTGGCCATAGTGTAGTGACCACCATGTGATTTCAAAGGCCCTCCATTCCTCTGAGAGGTGAGAAGGATGAAAGAGGTGTCAGCTCATGGTCACACTCTGCTTGTGGGTCTATCTGCTCACATTCCGGATTCTCAGTGGGACTGCCTTCTAGTCAAGCAGACTTCTAACTGATTCTAGCATTCATTTATTTTTAAAAACTAAGTCTGAGAGTCTCCTCCTCCTGATGCTTGTTGAGACCATGGCGGATCCTCCAGGGACAGCAGACAAAGTCCAGCGCGTGGCCTGCACCCCACAGCTGCTTCTCCCTCCATTTTAATGATGGCAGAAGTGGCCCCAGCATGGGCAACCACAGGGTGAAACAGACTGAAATCCAACCCATGTGTGTCAGTAAGGGCCTATTCCTGCCCTGCGACAAGGTCCCAGGCTGCCTAGGCTCCAGGCCCCAGGCCGGTGCACAGCCCGGATCCTCTTTAGCACAAGAAGCTGGAGCTCAGTCCTCTGTAGAGAGAATGGTCTTGCCCAGACACATATTCAGGTTCATTTTCTAGTAGCTTTTATAGACTAAGCTTTTATAGACTAAGGCATATGCAAAGCAAGAGTCTACCCCTTCACCAAGTTTAGGGACAGCACTGCATGGGACAAGATAGACAGCCCTTGTATCTGCTGTGCCTTGCCACTAATTCAATGACCTCTAGTGACCCCAGTAATATCAGCATCTTCTAGCATAAAATAAAGGGCAGAGACTAAACAGTGTCCAAAAACCTTCTTGCTCCAGATTTTGAGCCTACAATTGAAGCTTTGCTCTTTTGGGAGGCGATGCAATGAGAACAGACTGAAGATCTCAGACAACAGCAGACCTGGGACATCACCTTAAGAAGCTGGCAAAGTTTATACTGTGCTGGGGGTTGGGGGACTGTCATTGAGGAACGGAGTTCCTTCCAACCATCCTGGCATCAAAAGACCCAGGAATTTGTCAGTCTTTTGTAAAGTCATGGTTCTTCTTTGGAAGACATTCTAAGAAAGAAACATCTAGGTAATTAATTCTTAAGGACCCAGCTCCATGTATCAACTACTCTATTTGGCAAAGAGGCTGTTTAGAATCACAGGTTTTTCCTAGAATGAAGGAATGAGGCAGGGCACATTGTAGGACTGAGAAAAACTCTCTCACATGACTGCACATGCTGTCAAGGCTACAGATAATATACTTGGTCACTGAAAACATCCTATAAGCTATGGAGGTGTCTAGGATTCACTGCAAAGCCGCTTCAGGAAGCAGGGATCAAGGTCTTCCCAAGCTTCTGGCCGACTATACTCTTGAGAATACCTTCACATTAACTGTTGATGCTTTAAACAATGCACAGTGAGGCCCTTTCTGAGTACAACCACTCCTTGTACATCTTTAGCTTTGAATGTTTGGGTACCATCACGTGCTTAACATAACAGATCCATACCACTTTCTATTACAGATCCTCTCCTTCATTCAAGAGATCAACAACAGAAACAACCTATATATTTGTAGTTATTCCGTGTTGCAAGTGGATTATACACTTACAAATCACCCTAAAAAATGATATTAACGAGACCGCTTTTCAAACAGCTCAACTGCTATTTTCTTCTGTATTTTACAATCAACTTGTGAATGTCCGCATCATAACAGCCATACACAATCCTTCTTCTTTGTTAGCTACTTAGCTGAATTAGACACACACTTCCAACCTTCATCAATAATTTGTCCTTTTGTAATTCTTTCTCAGGCTCCAGGCTCTTTGGGAGTGATGAAGAGAACATTATAACAAACGGTGGCGCCCCAAAGGCTGAGTGTTCACTCCCCTCCCCTCAAAAGAAATGCATGCCCTAAAGTGACTTCACCTGACATCCATCCATGGGGGTGGGGGAGACCAAACAAGCACAGAGAGTAAGACGCTCTGAGCTCCAGCACGGGACAGCTATGGTGTGCTGAGCAGGGCTCTCGGCCACAGAACAGAGCCATGTAAGCTCTGCGTTCCCACAGCCCAGCCTGCACTCTGCCAGCAGGCACAGGAGGCCAGCCTGCTGCAAAGTGGGACAGAGGGCGCCTGAAATAGGAACTATACTTGGGTTTCTTTCTTTTTTAGAAAGGATACTGTAAACATGAACGGTAACTTCCCAGGCAGCAGGTGGACAGGCAGGGCACCGCGCTTGCGTGGGGGCTTTGCCAGGTGCGGACAGTCACAGTTGCCCCAGCTTTGCTCCTCCCCTCAATTCTAATTAAGGAGGAGGTGCAGTCTTCTAGGCAGTGCTCCCGGAAGCTGCTGGCTGGAGCACAGTGGATCTTCTCAGGCTGGTTAGCTAACATTGATTTTCTGCCCCACTGGAAGAGATTTTACTCTGATGCATGTCATTTAAATTCATTTTACACAGCTGCTTAATGTGGCTTGGCAAGGCGCAGCAAACCAGCTTTGTGGGTCTAAACAGCACTCCTGAGTTGGGAAAGGACAGAGCCTGTGGCTCAGCAGCTGATGGCACATGCTTTTCCGCTCCTCTAGACTCATGAACTGACCCGGAAGAAACCATGTTAGAGTGCAAGAGAGGAAAAGCCAGGTTCCCAAGAATGCGTCTGTCTGTCTGTCTCACTTCATAGTTACTTTACTTGGAGGATCACGCTCAAGAGGATTCTTTGTTGCTTCGAATGGAGGACCATGCTTACAGAACTAACGACTTTTCAGGACAAAATGACCCTCTGCTCTTGCTGTCTGGAATGTGATGGGAAAGAAGACTGTGAGAAAGCTCGCTGTCAGGCTAGCAAGGGCCGAGGGCAGAGCTGGGCTTACTGTTCACAGGGCTGGGGAATGGTCCACTGTCCCTTACTACCAGGAACGGGGAAGTTGGTGTGGGAGGATCCGATGAACATATATACAAACGGTATTGTTAACATTGTTTAGTAACCCAGCTAGTAACACATGCAGTTTATTAACTAGACAGTTTCACAGCAGGGAACAGCAGCACTTTTGCTGTCTGTAATACTGCATTGATACCAAGACTAAAACGCCACTGTGTAGGCAGAAAACTCTTGATTATTTTGTTGGATTCCCCTAGCCAAACATTCCAGGCCTCATTGGCTCCGAGGCAGGCTCAGAGAAGAGTGAGGTCTCTCCTCTGCCCTGGGCAGCCTGGGCAGCAAGCCCAACTGTTCCGGTGTCCAGGCTCCTGGGCAGGGGCTTTCAGTGTGGCGGCACAGTACAGGTTCCTCCATAGAACATCAACACCAGGTAGGCTTAGAGCAGAGAGGGCACTTCACTGCTTCTGTGCATGAAGGAATGCAGGCAGGTGACAGACAGACACAGTCAGGACCTGGATGTATGCAAGCTTCCATCCCACTGCCATGGGACGAACACACAACAGATAGGAAGATGACCCTGTGACGTGGGTCTGCTGAGAGCTCTTCCAGTGACAGTTTCAACGTAAATGCCCAGGTCTCCCAACAGCAAGCCCTGGGCATGCTGCTACAGCATAGTCCTGGTCAGGCTCATTACCACGGGAGCCTGGCAGTTGCAACAGTTGGGGTACTGGGAAGAAAACATAGGCTGTGTGCCAGCCTCAGCCTGGCTGGGGTAAGCAGTGACCTAACATACGGTGCCCTAAAGTGTACACAAGAACAGGTCTGACCATGCACTACTCCACACACAGGTGAGAAGGTTCCAGACAGGGCTAAAGGAGACTGTGTTGAACCATATGGCTACCTGGGGTGGGGCTCTGCAAAACTCAACAGAGGTGGAGGAAAGGGTCAAAGAGAGAGAAAAGTAAGATTCTCATATTTATTCTCAATCTATCAATTCAGTATAGTTTTAACTGGAGGTAAATGAAATCAATATAAGCAGCCGGACCTGAACTGGGGAGGATGTGATTTTAAGCTGTGGATTGGTCTGCTGATTAAACACAGAGAACAAATGTATGGCTATGTATTAACCCGTGAATTTCTATGATAAACGGACTCAGGAAGCAGGGCAAGACTTTCATCAGGCGGGGCCCAGCCTGCTGGTTCAGGTCATTACCCACTCCCTGCCATCAGAGGCCTTGTCAGATGCAATCACATACTTCCTACTTAACAGAAGGGAAGTAACTTGGTGTTATGAATTGCAACAATGGGCAGTTCACTTCAGCCATTCACATGGGAGCAGATGTGCCAGCCTCCAGCAGACTGTCTATTCAAACATTCCCTGTGGCCTGGCGGGGCTGGCTGCGGGCTGGACACTCAGGGTCAGGAGATCTGAAGTGAATGTAAAGGGCTAAGACAGAACAGGGAGGGAATAACAGATCTCCATTTAATTCCGCCAAGGAAACATGTCAGTGTTCAGAACAGAGAATGAGATTGGGGGCTCTGCATTCCTGGAGCCTCAGCTTCAGACAATAAAACACAAAATTCCATGTTTACTCATTTAGACCAACACACAGGACACATGTATACACATATGGATTTTCAATTTGTGTGTGTGGGGTGGAGGGGGCAGGGCCTCACTGTGTAGCTCTGATGGGTCCAGAACTTTCTATGCAGTCTAGGCTGGCCTCAAGTTCTTAGAGCCCCGCCTACCTCATCTCCCAGAGATGGGATCAACAGCATGCACCACCACAACAGACCAAGGTTGCTATTGCACAGAAAATCATATGGTATAACTATATATGTGTGTGTGTGAGTGCCTGTGGGCACTTGCAATGTTCACACTTGAGTTGCACATGTGTCTGAGTGTGTGATTGCATGTTGTTTCCTTCGCAATGTTTTAGATGTTAAATAGTTAGGTTGCAGTGTTTTTGGCTTAAAACTCAAATTGTTTGAAGTAGAATTGAGCAGAAATTTCCTTTTATGCAAGGCATGGTTGTTCTTCTGCCTACAGTCATAGGCACTTCAAGCCATTTCCCACAAGGACACACACCTCACATGTAAAGCCAAGCACTGCTGCCTTGAACACTAGAGGAAAGGTTGGGCTAGTGTCGGTCACCTTAGAGGCATACCTGCTCTGAGCACTAGAGGAAAGGAAGGGCTAGTGTCGGTCACCTTAGAGGCATACCTGCTCTGGAAAGGAAGGGCAGTGTCGGTCACCTTAGGGGCATTACCTGCTCTGTGCTGAGTTTGCAGCAGCCTGCATCACAGCTGCGGCAGCTTCCTGGGCCTTCCGGTTCACAGTGGGCATTGGTGGGCCCATTCCTGGCCCTCCCTGTTGAGACACGCCAGGAGAACTGGGGGTGATGCTGCTCATGGTTCCAGGAAATGGTCTGTTCTGCATCCCAGCTGAAGGCATTCGGCCCAGGGGCATAGCACCACATGGCTGGGCTGGCCCTTGTCCATGCATCTGGTTGTTGGCATTGATGCCCATACCGGGCCCGGGGCCGCTGTAGCTTGCACTGGGTACCCCGCTATATGTTGGGGTTCTGGAGTAGTTGCCTAAACAAAAAGCAAAGACAAGTTAAAGCCTTTTATTTAAATGTTCATGAAAACATTCCCTGCAAAATATTCTGTACATCCATATGCCCGCCCTGGGTTCTAGTCCCTAGCTGTGCTCCCCTCTCCTGCAGACATGGCTGCATTCCCAAGGCACCTCAATACAGACAGTCCCCCAGGCTCTACAACATTGGGATAGAAAGGCTAGGCTTCGAACACACTGGGTTGGGAGCTTGGCCCAGTCAGCCCAGCTCATGGGCAGCTGAGGCAGGAGGATCACATGTTTAACCCTGCTTGGACCACTGGGAGAGTTCAAGAACAGCTTGGCTATCATAGACTTTGTCTTGAAATAAAAAAGTAAGGCGCTATGAACATAAGCAAGTAGTAGAGCATCTCTTAACAGTTACAAGGCCTTGTGCTGCAGAAAAGAGAGGGTTCCCAGCCCAAATGTCACCAATGTCCTGGACACCGTACACTCTTACACTTCATCCAGAAGTATGTCCCACAGGCCATTGAGACCACCCTGCCACACCCCCCTCCACCTGACTGTGGGGCCAACACACTGAGCCCCTCGGGGCCATATAACTGACCCTCCCTGACCTCACAGGAAGGTGTCACATGCATCTTCACTGGTCCAACATGGCTCTCCTCTGATGTTGGGTCCAACCCTTTTCAACTCTAGACTGAGTGGCTGGTTTACACACGTGGTGCTATGTCTTACAACTCTAAGTACCGGTCTGACACTGAGCACAGGGCACAGTGGTATGAGGAGAGGAAGGGGAGTCCAGCTGAAGGCCATGAGCCCTTGTCATCCCTCCCACCCCTGGCTCTGGGAGGTAGCTGCAGGGCCTCCATCTGTCAGAGCAGCTAGAGCTCCCCTCTCTGCCGGACTGCTCCTATATAAATTACATCCATGTACATTAGAGAAAGGCATGGTACCACTTCAATAATAACAGCACGGTAGCTGCTGAGCCAAAACGTTCACTAGACAAGTGGTTAAAGTATCCTCTACCCCATGAGTTACTCCTGTTCCCCAAAGACCAAACACATGACTTTTTCTTTTTCTTTTAAAGAATTATTTATTTATTTATTTATTTTATGTATATGTACACACTGTAGCTGTCTTCAGACACACCAGAAGAGGGCATTACAGATGGTTGTGAGCCACCATGTGGTTGCTGAGAATTGAACTCAGGACCTCTGGAAGAACAGTCAGTGTTCTTAACTGCTGAGCTATCTCTCCTGCCCCCTAACCCCAATCACTGTTTATAAATGAAGAAAGCCTGAGTCTGGAGGTTAGGATTGGGGCTCATGCAAACAGAATCCACGGATTTAATCAAGGAAGCATGCTGTCTTCCAGTAAAAAAGTTTTGAAATACAAATGTAAAATAAAACAAAACAAACAAACAAACAAAAGTGTCTGTGGACTATGGACAGAATTTCTCAACTGTTCTGACTACATTCTGGAACATTCTCCCATCATCTAATGACAACAGATACATAAAAATGCCAGAAACAGCTCCCGGGTACAAGGGAGATAAAGTCAAACATCTGCAGCTGGGATGCTCCCGAGTTCCATGTAGGTCTGTGTACACTGGTGTATGTGGTAGCTGAAGGACGAAGGGAGAAATACAAAAGCAAAACCACAGGCTGGAGGCGCCGTGGGCTTTGTCTGCACAGGAGGCAGTGGAGTAGGGACCTCAGGTGCTGATGAAGGACAGGCTCTGGGGACGGGGTGAAGAATCCTGTGCTTATTGACTGGGGACTCTTGGGAAACCTGCCTCCAGGTTTCTACCTCTGACATCATTCTCTGGGGGTTTGTCACTTAGGCATAAAGTCTTCTAAACACAAAATGTGATGGAGGGGTTTCTGGCAAACGAGGCAGAGGCAAAGGGAAGCAAGCACGGGCAAGTCGGGACAGTGAAAAGCAGCAGGAAAATGGTCTCCGCAGCCACTGAGGAGCAACATGGAGCTGGAGGGGGCAAGGGAAGTGGCTGAGCCAGCAGGCTTTAACTTTGGAGGTGAGGGATTCAAGACCTGGGGAGGCCAAATTACCTGATCCAAGTAACTGGAGGGGGGGGGGCGGTGCAGGGTGTGACCCAGGTAGGCTCTGAGGATGGCCTGGAGTGCAGGCACTCTGGACTGTATCCACATACATGGCCTCTTCAATGCTTAAGAAACAGTACACTTACGGAACCACACCATGACAACATTCAAACAGGTTTTCTTAAATCTATGCAGAGCAGAATGACCTCTAGGCCTGAGGAAGTAAGACACTTTCAGCTCACTGGGTACATGGCGGGCGAGCTTTCTTCTTCAACTGCCTGTTTATGGATGAGGTGGAGGTCTCTGTTCATGCAGACCACAGGCTGGCACAGTGGCTGCCAAGGGCTAGGGAGTAAATATTTCAAGCCTCGGGGGTCTGTGTACTCCCAATTATTCAGCTCTGCCAATACAGCCTATAGTGTCAAGGTAGCCACATGGAGACACACAGTTCGGCTAAGTGTATATTTACAACAGGGTCAAAACAAGGAGGGAAATAATTTGCTGACTCCTGGAAAAGAGCAGTCCTGGGACATGCCCATGACTGGCTCCACACTGTATTGTCTTTAAGTAGAATGTCATTATGATGGTTGAAGGTGGACATGAGAGGATTCTAAAGAGGCAGGGCAGACTCCAAGACCTCAATAAAGATGAAAATCTGAGGGCCTGGAGACAGGAGGATAAAGGCTGCAATATGAGGCAGGCTGACAGCAGGCCCTCACACCAGAACACAGCACCTTTGCAAAGCTGCAGTGTGCAGAGTTAATCAAGCACATACTGTTTTTAAAAAGGCTTAAAACATGCAAAAATGTACACAATTGCAAACTCCTTCCAGAAAGTTCTAAAGTGGCTTCTGAGCACTCTATCCTCTGGGAGCAGACAACCACTTCTGTAGAAGCAGCACCTTCCTGGATGCTCAGGAAAGCTGGCTCAGTAAATGCTCCCTGCTAGCAGGAATGCCTCCTCCCCTCCTCTCCCTTCCCTGCAGCATGGTGTCTCAGCTTCCTTTCAGCTTTATTTTTACCAAACATTACCAAACAAACGTAAACTCATTTATAGTGCAAGCACTTAACTAACGGATCCACGCGCCCACACGTTACTTAGAGGCTACTTCATACCTTCCTGACCCTTTATAAATGACTTGTGGGCAGAAGTCCTTTTCTCCAGTGAACATTTTTCATTTTGAAAATGACACTGAATCTTAATTTAAAACAAGCATCTAGACATGGACACTGCAAACTGTACTATACACTCAGTGCCATTTAACTAGAGGATGATGTTCTGTTGCTGAGCTCTGCTTCCGTGGGAGAGAGACACACTGGCTGAGCTCTCCCATTCTGGGTCTCACTAGGTGTGGGGTGGCTGGATCTCCATGAGCCCAGAGGGGAAGCCCAGCTTCCTAACTGCCCTGTGCCCTGCCCCACACTCTCCTTCCTTTATGGACCGTGGGGCTGGCTTGCCATGCGGCTCCAGCTTGGGCAGGAAGCACTCTGGCCTATGAGGCAAGCGTGGGGCCAGCCACATGGCTCTCACGTGTTGGCCTGTGTTTATGCTGCCCCTGTGTCCTCAGTCTATCTCCTTCAGCCAGTTGGGCTGTCTCAGAATCACATGCCTCTGTTTGGGAGAACTAGAAGTCCTCTTTCTTTTCCTTGAAGTTTTAAAGACACTCCTCTCTGACTCTGTGGGCCGGCATAAGCACACTTTCTGAAGGCTCCAGATGGTTTCCCAGGTGTCTTAGTCAGGGTTTCTATTCCTGCACAAACATCATGACCAAGAAGTAAGTTGGGGAGGAAAGGGTTTATTCGGCTTACACTTCCATACTGCTGTTCATCACCAAGGAAGTCAGGACTGGAACTCAAGCAGGTCAGAAGGCAGGAGCTGATGCAGAGGCCATGGAGGGATATTCCTTACTGGCTTGCTTCCCCTGGCTTGCTCAGCCTGCTCTCTTATAGAACTCAAGACTACCAGCCCAGAGATGGTCCCACCCACAAGGGGCCTTTCCCCCTTGATCATTAATTGAGAAAATGCCTTACAGCTAGATCTCATGGAGGTACTTCCCCCAACTGAAGCTCCTTTCTCTGTGATAACCCCAGCTGTGTCAAGTTGACACAAACCTAGCCAGTACACCAGGTAAAGCTCAGGCGTTAGCAGGGGTTGATGGCTCTGCTTCTGATGCTGCCCGGCAGCACGACCTTCACATGTTATTTAACTTGTCCACACAGCGGCACTCTCACTAGGGTGGTGTGATGCTAACGGGGACCAGGTAAGGTTGCAGCACAGAGCCTGCTGCTGTGGGCCTCGGGACCCCAGTGCCACCTTCCACACCCTACCCTACACAGTCTATAGCTCATCTTCCTCTTCTAGCAAACAGAATCCAAATGTGTAAGCCAAGCAAAATACGAGAGGAACCGGCAGGAGCGAGAAGCGCAGTCTTCTTTCCATGTTTCTCTAATAGATTAGTAATTTGTTGGCACTGGCTCTGACAGAAAACAGATGGATGCAGCATTAGGCACAATGAAGGCAGCAGATGCCGGGCCAACCCACCTCAGCTGGACGGCTCCTGCAGCCAAGTCCGAGAGCCCACCGTTTTCAAGTGGGTTCATCTTGGCACGCCAGCTTTGGAAAATCAGTCACGAATGAATTCAGACTTCAGCCCAGCAGGAGTTACATTCAAGCACCAGACAGAGGGAGCAGCAGCTACTCTACTTAAGTCACCGCCATTATTTTAGGAGGGCTGCAGATAATTCTGTATCTGACTCAAGCACATTGGGATTTGGTAGTCACAATCGATACTTCCAGTTCCTGTTCTTAAAGCTACTGCTTCTCCTCTCACATGGCATCTTGTGCCTGGGCTACACAGGCTAAGGATGTGTTTTATTCTCCTATACTGAGGAGGACAAAAGGTATATGCTTCAAAATCCAGACCTTGGGTTATACAACCCTCGTGAGAGTGACATGCTATAAATGATCTATCTGCAGGGCTGGAGAGATGTCTTCATGGTTAGGGAAGCTTACTGCTCCTGCAGAGGACCCGGGATCAGCTCCTAACAGTCACAGCCTGTAGCTCTGCCTTCCTTCCTCTGTGGGCAGCAGACCCACTCACATGCATCTATTTATGACCAGGGCTAAGCATTTGCCTTGCTCCTTGTCCCCATTTTAGTAGCCGTCCTACACGAAGCCTGTATACTGAAATAAACCTTACACGTAACAAGCAAGTACAGTCCCACAGCCACCAGTGCAATCAGGACGCAGGGCTTGTCACCATGACTTCTATAGTCAGTCAGCAGCACACCCCAGATTCACCACAGTGTGAAGCAGCTCATGGCTGTGATCACAGGTCCACTGGAACTGTTGCTAGCAGTTTTTGGCAGTTGTGAACTGAGCTCCGTGTGGATGTATTTTTGTTTTGCTTCTTTTGGGAGATCCTAGCTTTGTAAGCAGGATTTTACCTCCACAGGAAGCCGCCAGGGGGGTCACCATGTGCTCTGAGGGGTCATCATGCAGCCCTTAGGTATTGCATGGCAGTTACTAATGACAGCCAGGACTTTATATTATCAACTGTTCAAAAGTCCTGGCCATTCTAACAGGCATGGGACAAAATGCACGTGGCTTTAATTTTCTCTTTGCTCATGACAGATAACTAAGTATTTTTCTTATGTTTTTTTCTGGTACAAACCTTTCTGTATTTATAACAACAACAACAACAACAACAAAAATAGATATGAAACAAAACAAAAACAAAACCAGGAAATTCCTCTTTCTACTGGGATCTACACACAATCCTCTTTGGGTCATAGATCAAATAATAAAGAGGACATCAAATGGAGGTTGAAAATTAAAGTCACCTGATCTTACTGAATCAAGTCTACTGTTTAACTGGAGTGTGCTTTGCACTGGTATCCAAGGCACCTTGCTTTTCTCAGGTTAATATACATTTAAGACTTCTTTAAACTATAAAGTTTATACTCATCCTGAACTTTGCTTGTTACTACAATATCACTTTCAGCTTTAAGAAGATCTGCCCTCCCCGCATGTGTTATTAATTAACAGTTCTCAAAACAAAAACAAACAAAAAACCCCAACCTAATTACAAAGTAATGCAAGCCCAATACATAAAGAAAGAAATGGCAAAGAGTTGGCCTTAGTTTCACGTCCCACAGACTGGACACAGCATGTAACTCGCCTCTTAGGCACTGTGGAGTCCCCCCCACCCGGGCTGGATTCCTCTCCTTAGCAACAGTCATTCAAAAGCTTGTTCTTTTGGGGGCTCTTAAATGCCAGGCCCTGAGCCAGCTGCTAGGCATCCGACAGTGGACAGAGAGGGCCGCAGCGGGACAGTGAAGGGACACAGAGCATGTGCCTGATGATGGGATCCAGGGAGAAGAACAGAGACATCTACAGAGCGACAAGCGGCACAGAGGGGAGGAGTCACTCTTTCTGTCAGGGAAACACCAATGCCGACAGCTAATGCCGAGCCCAGGACATCTGGCGGCAACCAGGTGCCAGTCTGATGGCGGGCGGGCGGGCAGACTGGGTCTGCCCGTGTCTTTCAGAAATCTGCATTTTAAACTTTATATGCCCCAATACAGGGGAACGCCAGGGCCAAGAAGTGGGAGTGGGTGGGTAGGGGAGCAGGGCGGGGGGAGGGTAGATGGAACTTTCGGGATAGCATTTGAAATGTAAATTAAGAAAATATCTAATGAAGAAAAAGAAAAAAAGAGAAATCTGCGTTTTGCTTCAACTATGGGTGGGGTGATAACTGGTTGAGGGCAGCTGCTGGGGGGCAGCGTTTGTAGTAGTGACTGCTACAGGGTACTGCTATGAGTTCTGAATCAGTGAGCAGTTGAGATGGCACAGCATTACATGCCTGCCCGATGTACAGACCCAACTGTACTCCTGAGGGGAGACATGACAGTAGGCTATGACATGTATGTATGTGTGTATGTAAAGACTACTACCGCACGCTACAGCCCACCTTGTATAAAGCGCCATTTTCCTGAACAAGAAAAAAGGATTCTGAGAGTCAGACTCTCATGTACCACATGCTACAGGAACTTTGTGTCCAGAGGGGCAGCACCAGGCACAAGGAAGAAGAGATGCAGCAGGAGGCACCTGCTGAAGGCAGGCAAGAGGCGACGTGACCTACAGACACCATTGGACGCTTACGACGCCTGCCTGAAAAAGGCGACTGGGGGAACATTCTTAGAAACCTGTGAAGTGGAGTCCAGCACTGCTGGCTTTCCTTAGAGGAAGACCAGGAGCCTCCGGGAGTCAAATGTCGAGTTGCCTTACATAGTCCTCATTTTAAGTTAATCTGCACTGCAAATTCCCAGTTTATAGAATTTGATCAAATCATGATGATGATCAAGTCTAAGAAACATTCATGCTTAAGTTCTATACCATGTAAGCTAAATTTGGGCATCCCAATACGACTCGGTTACTCTAACCATTTTGGCAATGCAATGATCCACTTCAGATTTCTCCTTAGCATTAGTAAGACTGAGGATCAGACATTCCTTTAACTGAAAACAACATGGGTAGACTGAGGGATGAATGTCAAAGATTAGCACAGCAAGCATATTACCAGCTGTTTCAAGAGGAAATGAAGACAGGGGCATGAAGGAAGGACCTCTGAAGACTAGCCAGGCTACTGGCAGGCTCCTGCAGAGTTGAGGGACGAGGTGCACCCCTTCTCTGGGAGGGCAGAATGCACCGAGTCTTCAGCCAGAGATGGGACTTTTAAGAATGGAGCTGGAAGCCCTGGGTCACGGTGACACTGGGCGCCCACGTGGGACTCTCAAATGGCTAGCCAGCTGACAGTTTCTGACATTTACACCTCACGTCCCTGGAACTGAAATAGTTGTAAAATTACCATGCAATTCAGAGTCTTAGAGCAGCGCATACTCCAGCTGAATATCATCTGGAATTTGTTTTGGCTGGATTTGGGAGAAAAGAAGGAAAATCCAAGACTTAGAGGGGGGTCTTGTTACCTTAAAGAAAGCCTTAAACCTTTCTGAAGATAGCTCTTCCAAAGTAACTGGAGATTAAACTCCTTAGACCGACTGACAAAAGCATAAAACTACAGGACCAGCGCCAGCCTGTGGGAACTCCAGATGTACTTACCTGAGCGGCAACTGTTGTGAATCCAGACGCAGAATTACTGTTACTCCTAAAGCTGCTTATTCTAGCAAACCAAGGCTAGACCCTTAGTCCTGGCAAACCGAGGCTAGACCCTTGGTCCTGCCAGTAAGGGACAGCTGTTAAAAAATATTGAGAGCTGTGCAGTAGTGGCTCATGAGTTTAAAACCTATACTCAGGAGGCAGAGGCAGGCTGATCTCTGTGAGTTTTGGGACAGTCTGGCCTACAGAGTGAGTTCTAGGACAGTCAGGGCTACACAGAAGAACCTTGTTTTGAAAAACAAGAAAACAAACAAACAACATTTGAGGACGGTCAATGCAGGATGCTTTTCTAGGGAAGACAAGCAAAGTAAAAATCCTATGAAGATCAAACAAATTTCTGCCCTCTTTTGCCCAAATTCATCATTAATAATTAATGTTAATTACATAATTCCCTTCTATTTGCAGAAGGGAGTCCCTGAGGCCTTCTCTCCTTGTAAACACTCTGCCAGGGAGTTATTACACGTGTTTGCTTGAAGGGGGCAAAGCGCTATTTCATAAAATATGCTGTAATTAAACACTTTTACACATTTAGCTTTGTTTCATCTTATTTGTATACTTAATAATTCAATTTTATAGCACTGCAATATATTTCTAATATCCAGTTTCTCCTGTACCTCACTGGAATGATGCTCCTAATCTCCTTCATATTTCTTCTTCATTGTGAATTTTAAATTTTAATTGATTTTTTTTTTTTTTTTTTGAGTTGAAGATTCACTTTGTAGCCTGGGGCTGAGAAACTTGCAGCAATCCTCCTGCCTCAGCTACTAAGCACTGGAATTGCAGCTGTGAGTCAACATGTTTGGCAGGTTCCCGAGTATTTCTGATACTTCTCCATTCCTAAAGCTCTAAGATGCTATTCTTGGAGGTAAGCATTAGTCTCTCATCTGACACGTGCTGTCCGAGTGCCCAGGGGAGGGAACCTAACTGCAGCCCCGGAGGAGATGGGAGCTTCTGGCCAGAGAAGCCTCTGCAATCCCTCACCTTGGGCTTGAAGCCTGGTCCTGCCTGTGGGTCAACCTGTCCACATCTGGTTTTCTTACCTGTAAAGTGATGACTGGCTCAGTCAGAACAGTCCCTGCATCAAGAGGAAGTGTGTACCTGAGCTGTGCTTGCTTTTTACCTTAAAGAAGCAGGGAAAAGCTGTCTGCTCCCCTGGCTCAGCATATAGCCCCATACTCAATGGTGTGTACAGTAAGTATTGCTTTGTTCTTCTTTTTCCCAGACAGAATCTTGATACGTAGCTTAGGCTGGCCTCAAATTACAGAAAGATTCTCCTGCCTCTGCCTCCTGCGTGCTGGGATTATAAGCATGAGCCACCACATCTCGTCCCAGCTTCTTGGGCTAATCAGTTTTTTAAGTGCTTCATCTGACACTGAAATGGGGTTCACCAAAGAAGCTGTAAAATGTCTTCCCCCCCAGATGCCTTAAATCAACCCCAGGTGAAAGTCACTGTGTTAACAGACTGAGGGATGAGACCGAGGACCTGTCTTTCAGATCCATGTCTTCCTTATTATAATCTTTGAAAAGAAGACACTAGCCAACTGCTTTACTGATAATGTAAGTCCTTGTGAGGAAGAAGAGGGGAGAAATCCCTCATGGTGGTGGTGCTGGGGTCTCTGCTCAACAGGCATTCCAAGGAAGAACACACAGGCAGGGCATTCCCTGCTTCAACGTGGCCTGTGTCATTTCATATCCTTAAGTGCTTGCTGAGACAAGACAGGTGCCTGGGATTTGAACATGGGCAGAGCCTGAACATTGGTTTTAAGCTCCCTAGTGCCATTGCTCTTGGAGGAATGATGGTGTTGATGCCCCACAAGAAGACAAGGTCAACGGGCCTGAGTTGGAGAGGCCTGGCAGAGGCCCTTCCTTACACAGGAGCACACAGTGGGTGTAGGAACACCAGCCTAGCTTCAGAAGGTCCCTGCTGTCTGCTTGTTCCAGTAAACCCACAACGGCGTGCCTTCTTGAAGATACACCCCATTGATGTTACAGAAAAAGCCCTGGACCAGGAAACAACTTACATAAACAATGTCCTTCTGGGGAGAAGGAAGTTGCAGGAAGAGCTCAGGATTTCTAAGACACAGAGCAGTTTGTATGAGCATTTGCCTGACTCAGTGCTCTTAAAGGAAGGACTGTCCAATGCAATGATCTGGAGAATCTACAGGATTTACTAAAAACAACATAGTAATAATAATAATAATAATAATAATAATAATAATAATAATAATATCTATCCCTCTGCAATGTCCTTCCCTGATCTCAGCTCCTATAACAGCTTGCAGCTTATGCACATAGAACTTCTCAGAGGATCCAAAGAATCACGACAAGCACCAGGCTCGCATGTGAAGCCTGCAGGTCCTGCATGATGCACAAATGGTAGCCCTGGTTCTGACAGCAGGGCTCAGCCTTGTCCAGTTACATCTCAGGAAAGACCTACAATTCTGTACCTACACAATTTACAAATACTTGCCCAAGCGTCTTTCCACAATAGCTAAGGAGCCCTGCTTTGGTGGTTGTGAAGAGCCTACTCAGGCCCGCTAGGGGGGTAGGCACACGGGATCCCACAGTGGCCTGGCTTGGAGCCCACTAAGCTCAGCTACAAACTGCTGCCCGCCACTCCTAGGCTTGCATTATTAGCATGGAAGACTTCTTGACATGCTCCGCATTCAGTCAGGCCAAACCCTAAGCGTCTGTCCATCCTGCCAACATGCAAATGAACAAAGGGAAGGGATGAGTTGGAAAGGGTTACTGAGTATCCTAAGAGTTCTCCTAGCAACAGAAACAGTGGAAAAGCAAGCACAATAAAGCAACATAAGGTAAAGAAACTGCTACATCGATAGCTCCTGAGAACACCTCAGAGAGACAACCTCCAAACACACTGCTTACAGATGGAGAAGAACTAGTTCCCGAGAAAGCCAGGGTCTCCAGGACACTTGCTGATCCTCAGGAGTCCCCAAGGCCTGGCTGGCCAGCCTCCAGGACTCAGCTTGTTTACTATACAGACATAGACCCCACCAAGACACAGGCTTTCTTTCTGTGCGTAGGTCCAGCTCTGGCTGCAGGTCAAAGCAATTGGACGTTTGTCTTAACTCTGAATGTTCTGGCATTCGCAGATATGAGGACTTCAGCAACTGTGCCAGATTATGTCAGTCTTCCCAAATGATCCATTAATGTCTAATTTCAGTACACACAATATAATGCAGGCAGGATTAATTTAGATGTCTTACTACCAAAGTGACTTCAAAATACATCTATCAGTTTTAAAGCCCCGACAGCAGGGCCTTCCATGTACCTGACACTTCCAGGGGGGCACTGTGGAAACAGTGTGCGTGGCTATGGCTCTGCCTATTTTCCCACTCCCTCCTCACTTCCTGCCTTAGGCCTGCGGTCCTGTGTTCTGTGAGGATGCAAGGTTCAGGGGAGAGGCAAGGGTCAGGGGAGCGGCAAGGGTCAGGGGAGCGGGAGCTACTGTGCATCTGCTGTAGCACCTGAGGGAGACCAGATCCTGGACTGGACACACTCCGCTGAGCAGGAAGCTTGTGGTCCTGGGGGGGGTGGGGGTGGGGCTACCAGTGTATGTATGTATGTGTGTGTATGTGTGTGTGTGTGTTGGCTATAAAACTGGGCTGAAGTTTAAACTAGAGATGTTCTGGGGAAGTACGTGGCTGTGTCTTTCTCTACCAGCATTTGGAGCTACATCACAGTACCCAGTACTCTACTTACCCAGTACTCCACTCACATGTGAGCAAGCACTTGCCACTCACCATCAGGAACCTCCTCATCCGCCATCTCATGTACTGCATTCTATACCTCTACAACCTCGGCGAGCACACTATGGAAACCCCACCAGCTCCCTCCCAACATGCATTTTGGAGAACGTCTTGCTTTGTTACCTTGGGGTCCATACTGGCTCATCTGTGGGCCGTACGTGCCACTTGAGTTACTCTGCTGAAAGTTACTGATCCCAGGATGCATCTGGCCCCCAGGAGATGGGTGAGGCGACATGGATGGTCCTGTCTGCTGAGGTCCGTACTGAGACATCTGAGGGTTTCTCTGTGTGCCTGTCATAAAACCTACACGGAAAACAAAGGAACACACAAAGGCAGGCGTCTTATCACTTCTGTGTACACAGTGCCCCCGGGGTTGTATGGGGTAGACGGTGAGAAGCATGGTGCCACCAGACCCCCATAAAGAAACATACCAAGACAACTCAATCCAAGGGTGGAGCCTGGGAGGGCGCCATGAGAACACCCCGGCCGAGAGCCTGAACTCTCACTGAGTTTCTGGAACACCTGTAGTCAGTGGCCTTGATCAAAGGAACTTCACAGGAATGGGGAGGAAAGGCAGTCAGCATGAGACCACCTTTGTAGATGCCCTGAAGATCCAACAGTTACAGTGGGGTAGCCTGCACTCATGCTGGCTTGGGCCGGACTTGCGCCTTCTCTGTGGACTATAGGTCTATGGCACGCAGCCCTCTTCCCTCGCACCCTCGGCAATCCTTGCCCTCCTCGGACAGATGTTCACCTGGATTGCTAAGCAGCTTGAGGCCCTGCAAGGAGCCAACTCACAGTGCCCCTGAGGGATCCCGGGCCATCTGTGCTCTGTATCCCTGAATCTGCTCTGCCAATCGTATTTCCCACCCTTTGTGCGATGGATGCCATTACAGGCCCGGAAGCTTCTGTCAGATGTTCCCTTCATCCTCTCTGTCACACACTCTTTTACTGAGGACAGATGAGATCTTTTAACATTGGCCTGCCGCGATGACTGTTGTACTCTTTGAAGGGCCCCTCTCTTCTGTCCTGTCTCTGCAGAGCCTACTCCCAGCTATGGTCTAACTACCCACAAGGCCCTTCCTCTGACTTATTCTTTGCTATAAAGCTACAAGAGTTAACTTTCAGGACCAAAGAGAAGGCATCAGAGCAAAGCCTCCACGTGCATAAAGCCACTGGCAGCTTTCCACTGCACCCAGGCCTACAACACATGGATTGCTGGTGGCCTCTCACACCGACTCTTTTTTTTTTTTTTTTCCCAAGACAGGGTTTCTCTGTATAGCCCTGGCTGTCCTGGAATTCACTTTGTAGACCAGGCTGGCCTCGAACTCAGAAATCCTCCTGCCTCTGCCTCCCGAGTGCTGGGATTAAAGGCATGTGCCACCACGCCCGGCTCACTCCGACTCATTACTACAACGTCTCTTCCTCCTTCACAGTGTCCTCCACCGGCCTCCCTGTCCTTCCCAGAAGATGGTGTCAAACACTGACCTTCAACCAAGCCTGACGCTCTCCTGTCCCTACTCCTTAAACTTCTCTCCATGTGCTCAGTGCTTTTATTGCTTTTCCTGGCTGCCCAAAGTCGCTCGGGAAGAATCAGATTTGCTACATCTTCCTTAGAAGCCTTCACAGTACTTCTCATAGCCTGTCGGGCTGCATTATTATCGTTGTTGTTTGCAGATGTGTATGGACGTTCACATGTGTGGTATACCTGTCTGCACATGCATGTGAAGGGCTGAAGCTGACGCTGGGTATCTGTCTTCCTTTTTATCTACTGAGGCAGAATCTCTTGCTGACCCAGAGTCTGGCAGTTCCAGCTTGCCTCAGGAATCCAGCTGCCACACCTACCTGGCTTCTCTGTGTGCTCTGGCATCCCAGCATGCCCTCATGCTCAGATGAAGGCATCTTGGAGCCATTTCTCCACCCCATGACTACTTTTAGCTTGCACGTTCCTTCTCTTACTCACTAAGAAGCTCACAAAAAGCAAAGACCACGTTCTCACTCAGTGCTTCAGCCTAAGTGTCTCACAGAAGTGGATGACACACAGCCTGCACCCAGATCCTTTCCCTACATAGGCTGGATCTCCCTGCACAGCCTGCACCTCGTGTGTTTCCACAAGCAGGCATGGGCAGAGGCAGCACCACATCCAACCCAAACCGCATTTTGAATATCTGCATAGACTCTCCGGACTCTGGAGCATAACACAGCAGAGACTTGATAAATATAAATTTTTTAAATGTGCCAAGAAAACATGTATTTAAGTTATTCAGGAATGCAAAGTTAGAAATATCCACTTGAGTCGCTAAGGCCAACAGATGTGTTCAAAGTGGCACCGAGAAAGGGAGCCATAGACAAGTCTCAATAGCGGGCGTGTGGGTGAGAATGCTCAAGTGTCTCAGTGGAGGCGCTGGCTGGGCAGGAGCAGGTGCGTCTGCGCAGAGCCTCCGTGGGGCCTCTGCACCTGTGTGGAAAGGCAGAGCTGTGTGAAGGCAGTGTAACCCTGGAGAGCAAGCCTGTAACAGGTAACAGACACCATGGTTTACTGAGGACAGATGAGATCTTTTAACATGGCTTGTGCCTATGGACACTAAAGTGAAATTAGGGACAGTGTACTTGATTGAGTCTTTAGACGTTGCACAGCGTTACACAGTATCTGAGTTCTACTGGGGAATTCTCCCAGTTTTCAGAGTCCTGGTTAATAAAAATGGCGCTCAGCATCATGAGGACTGTGTGCAAAGGCCTCTTGGTTGGTCAGTGCAACAATGACAGCCCCTTTAGCATTTGACTGTCCCTCAACTGTGAAGGTAGCACTGCTGCCCCACCCCCCACTGCGGTCCCTGCCGCTGAATGCCCTGTCCTGTGGCTGGAAGTTGATCACAAAGGCTCTGAGAAGTCTTGCCTCAGCCGGTCACTTCATTTCTGGGCATTTACTCAATCCTTAAAGATAAAGATGTCATTGACAGTTCTACTCAAACGAAACCAAATGACCATTTGCATTGTATAGAAAACAAAGGAGGCTGAGGGCAAAACATAAATCCTGGGGACAGGAACAGCATTAAAACCCTGTTAACTTACAGACAAAGCTCTATGGGGTGCACCCTCTACCTCTCATGTAGACATTCGGATCAGAAAGCCAATTTCTCTGTAGCCCTTTAAAATGTTCAAATTCTAAGGAGTTCCTTTTCTTTCCTATGGCCTCATGCAGAATGTGACAAGCACTCTATCGCCGAGCCACAGTGCAGCCCAGCAGAACTTCTCAAAATCTTGCTTCCTTGTTTCTGTAGGACTCACCCCTTTTCCTTTCCCTGTGTCCCCATCACTTCCCTGACTTGTCTCAGCCATCACCAACTGGCTGTACTGGGCTGGGGGTTGGGGGTGGGGTGGGGCAGGAGGTCTTGTTCCAGGGCCATGCTGTTAGCAGCTCAGAATCTAGCTGGAGAGTCAGGTGTTTAATGAATGAGAGTCACGTTTAATGAATACAGTACACGGTCACTGTAACTTGTGATTTATGTAATCTCTCCCAGGCCGTAGTCGTCTCCTCATAAAAAGAAGATTCCTGTAAGGCTCAACAGAGCCAGCATGGGAAGGTGCTCTGAAACATAAGAGTTCCTGGCTCACAAACACCAAAGCTGTTTGACTCCTGGATGGTCCATGCATTCAGATACAGTTCTGCTTTATTTTGTATGTGCACACATCCCAAGGGGTTTGGGAAGGGTACATCCTGGAAAGCAACCCACTTGTTCTGCTTGCCAAGGGTCTCCAGCCTATGGTGGCCATTGCTTCAGTGTGTTCTCTCTGAGGCGCGCGCGTGTGTGTTGTATTTTCTACCTTGTTTTCTCATGAGTATGAGCCCTGTTCAAAGGCTCCTTTGAGTTTGGGTCTACCATCTTTCTGTATACACATCTGTTACTGTCTCCTGACCAGTATCCTTCCTACAGATAGCAGTGATCTCCCAACAGACAAGGGCTTACAGCCTTCTCTGCGGTCTGCAGAAAGTTAGAGCCTTGGTTTGCTGGCCAGATACTGCCACACCAGCAAAGTGACAGAATTTTGCACACTTTCTGCGATGTGCATCACAAGGGAAGATCTGAAGGGGAGTGGCGTTGAAGTTTTACGTCAACTGGAGGCCCGTACAGCCATGTCTATCATAGACTCACTGCTACACACCAGCAGGAATCCTACTGAATGTTCTAGTTGTTTCTTTTTTGGCAGTGTGGGGAATGGGGACCCAGGACCTAATATATGATTGACATCTACTACCGCTGAGCTACACTCCTAGTCCCTAAGACTTCCAATTTTTAAACAGTTATTTTTAAACAAAATAATCTTGTAAAAACATTGGTGAAAAGCGAGACAGAAGCTGCTTGAAAAAGGAGTTTCTACTCTGTCTAACTATAGAAACAGCACATACATGTTTATTTTTGTGTCCTCATTTGTGAAGTGGGAACAGTTTTATTTGCCTCACAGGAGTGCTGTGCGTGAAAAATATAGCATCATAAACACCCTAGCAGCAGAAGCTCCCAACAAAGACTGCTGATGGCAACTTGCCGTCCCAAAGGGTCAGGGTTAGCTGGAAGGAGGTCTGGGCCAGAGCAGCATGGTTCAGGGTTAGTTCTGGTGTCCAGGTCAGCTGTATAGACGGCAATCAGATTCTTAACCTCTGGCCTCTCCTCACCTTACCAGGCTGAAGCCTGACAGTGGACCAGCATGCCCCCCACCTCAATTTCTGAGACAGGGTTTTTCTGTGTAGCCCAGGCTGTCCTAGAACTCTGTAGACCAGGCTGTCCTCAAACTCAGAGATCTGCCTGCCTCTGCCTTCTGGGTGCTGGGATTAAAGGCATGTGCCACCACTGCCCAGCTTCTGGTTAGCCATCATTCTAGTCAGACATCTTTTCTCCTGTAGGGTGAGGGTGGGCTGGTGGTGGATTCAGTATGTCCATAGTTTCCATGAATATTTCTTTGGACTCAGACTTTGTTTTTGTTCTCACTTTAAAATTTTATTGAAGAAAATGGGCATTATTTTTCATGCCCCCCAAAATGTAAAACAATTAAGTTAAATTAAAAAAAAAACAAAATTCAATAAAGTAGTTCCTGGCTATTTATGGTGTTAATATTTATTTGCCTGTATTCTGCTTTTAGCAAGTTATTACGGAAGGCTGCTTGTAGCAGCTGGAGAAGAGAGAACCTGGCAGCTGAGAGACTGCAGCTGTGCTTGCACAAGGTGTGAAGTGTCGCTAGCTGGAAGCCAAACTTTCTAGCAAGGGAAGCGTAGACAATAGGCAATGAATCGCCTCCACACTGAGTCACTGATGTGGGAAAGACTCACATGTCTCAACCAAACATCTAGCAGGAAAAAGTTCAAACATGGGACAAAGTACTAGATTAGGTAATTACTTATATAAAACAATGTTTCTTATAAACTGCATGAAGATAAACTTTCTGTAATTTATACACATGCAAATGCACATACAAATGCACACACAGACAGATGCACTGCCTCCCCCCCCTGGTCCTGTACCACACCTATGTCTCACTAATACCTGCTTTCTCACATTGCAAATGAAGACAGACGGATTTCTTTTCTCTCTCTCTCTGTCTGTCTTTTCAAGACAGGGTTTCTCTGTGTAGCCCTGGCCGTCCTTGAACTCAGAAATCCGCCTGCCTCTGCCTCCCAAGTACTGGGATTAAAGGCGTGAGCCACCACCACCCGGCTGATAGACGGATTTCTGACATGAACATGCGCTTTAGGAAGGAGAAGACTGAGCAGCATTGATTTTCTCTGAGCAGGCCAGGAGAGATGCACACCTAATCTGCCTCCACGAGCTGCCATAAGGAGAGGGGCGCTGGGAGACCCTTCCTTCCCTGGGTTACCAGATCCTTCTGAGGCAAGTAAGCAAAGGGTATGTGAAAGAATGATTCTGTATGGAAAAGCCCTGTGGATGCTGAACAAGGCACCAGCATTGCCTTATAGTGAGCCAATGAACTCCCGTGAGTGCCAAACTTAAACAGCAAGCTGGCGGCTTTGTTCCTGGCAATGGTGCAGGCCTCTCCCTGCACTTCACTCTAGCCTTCACCAACTATAGAGAAAAAGGCCATTTTTAAAAAGGAAAAGATGAGACCCTTCTGCTTTCAGACATTTGACTGAATAGAAAATAAAACCTCACAGGGAAAATTGATGAACTGTTAAGGCCACTTTAATGTACACGTGTCCAAGCATGAGCTATGTACATATGGGCATGGGGTGTGTGGAGGCCTGAGCCTGATTGCTTTCTCACCTTAGTCATTGATACAAGCTACTCAGTCAAACTTGGGGGTCGCCAATATGGCTACCCTCACTGGCCAGTATTCTCTGGGATTCCCTGTTTCTGAATTCATAGGTTGGAAGTACAGACAGGCTGCCACACTCACCAGGTCACATGGGAGTTCTGAGGATCCAAACTTAGGTCCTCAGGCTTGCACAGCAAGCGCCTGAACCACCGGCCACCTACCTTCCCTGCATCTTTAATTTTATGTAATACAATTACAAGTAGTATATCTCAGCTCACGATGACTTTATTAAGTGCTGGATTCTGGGCAAGGTCTGGGGTGCTAGGAAGGTAAGTGGGTCATATAGTATCCACACTGAAGGAACTGTCTCCCTGGTGGAAGAGACACGCACAGACAGCTCAGGATGGGACAGATAACATGACACACAGAGAGAGCGGGCAGCTGCTACGGGACCTGCAGAGGCAGCCTCTCCTCAGAGTCCTGCTGAGGCTCGCTGGGCCTGAAGGGCAAAGCTGAGACATCCTGCATTCAGCATCCTCCACTGGCCACTGATATCTCCAGTGAGCTTTTATTTGGTTCGTTGAACTCTCCCAGCCCCTGAGTGCCAACAAGAGACCACAATCCCAGGGTAAAACACAGGGATTGCCTTTTTCCCATCTGGCTTCTAACTAGCAACTTCATAACCATGCCCGCAGCTTCACAACCATGCTTGCCCCTTGCTGGCTTTCTTCTGTGAACAGGAGAACCTTGGTTGTGTAAACGGCTGGCGTCTTCAGGTACACTCTGATTGTTTCTGGAACTTAACTTTGGGGACCAGTCACCAGTGTTAGTTTACAGACTATTTGCTAGCTCACTGTTGATTGCTCTACAGACAGAAGTGAGCAGGCCTGAAAGCCTGGCACATACAACTTTGCACCTAAGACCCTCCTCTGCTACCCCAGCAGCCCTCAGCACCTGTCACTCAGACGCCGGAAGCTTGTGAGTCTCACAAATATCTGTGTGAAGTCCTGGGAACCAGGTCTCATGTTCTAGGTAAGGTGCTGTCCCCAGAGGTAGCAATGCTAGCCATGCTCTGAGCACCGTTTCTGTGGCGACAACCTCATTAATATCTCACTGAAGTTTCCAGCATCCTGAGGACAGCAGCTTACAGAAGTTCCTGTGCTACTCATGGGGTTAAAACACACAGCACACAGCTATAGGAGACACTGTATACCCTCACTGATGTATGCAAGGGAGCATGTGCACATTTTATTTATTCATGTGCCCTCTATGGCCCCAAAGGGCTTCATCACTATTATGTGCAAGCTGCAGGCAGATGGGAAGGGAAGCCCACCAGGGGAGGCCAGTGAGACAGACACTCTGCTCTGCGGTGGCCTCTGCTGGGTGCTGTCACTGTCATGGACTCCCACCCGCATGCTCTCCCTGCCACCATGCTTGGTATTGCAGGAACCTCTGAGCTTCACTTGCTTCCTAGCAGCACGCATAGCAGCCTGCATGCTGACATGACTGCGAGCACCTGAGACTTTAACCTTTCCGTATCTGTTCAGGCAGTTATCTGGTGTAGGGCTGGAGCAAACAGGGCAGGAAACAGGGCTATTTACTCCATTTAAATATCTGCTAGGTGCCCCTGCCCATCTCCACTGCACCTGCAGTCATAAAGACTGTGGGTTTTGGTCAGAAATCCCAGGCCAGAATGTGGAGTTAGCAGAGAGCAGTTAGCCTGCTGCCATTCTGACCACACAAGGAGATGAGAGGTGGAGCTGATGCTGCACGTGCTAGCGGCTTGGGAAGAGACAGCTGCTCTCATTCAGGTATTTCTATATAGCCCACCATTTACTTCCACATTCGCCAGGTTCCACTACAAACTGACTAGCGAGTGTGAGTCCCCGCAACGGTTACTTCCCCCAGGCAAGCATAACTAGCCCTTGCCTAGGCACAACTAGCATGTGGCCGAGCTCCCTTCCACAGTCTGCCAGAGCTTAGGGGTGGGTTGCCTTATTTACATCACTATCCAGAAAAACAACTCCCTTCCAAATGGCTGGTTCTAGAAATAACTGGCAGGCCACAGTCCCCAGCTCTCACCAGCTCTGGTGGCCTGTGACTCAAGTGTTCAGAAGGGGTGAAAGGTGGAGGGGAGGCTGAGACTGAGGAAACTCCTGCCAAGAGCCTGAATAGATGCTCAGGTAAGGAACACAGACTGCGCTTGTGCTAACCTCAGGGCCACAAGCACCAGTAGCGTGACAACCATTACCGTAATGGGTTACCACTGTTAGTTAGGATGTCTGGAGGAGAAGACCAAGGACAGCTGTGTTTTCTCCAGTCCTATATCTGTTTACTGGACATTTTTCCCCTCAGCTTAAGGAAATGATAAATAAGATTCTTGAATTTGTGAAAGAGCAATGTAAGACAACATCAAACCTTAGTGAACTAAAGCATGGTTAAAGCATTGAGGTCTCGCAGCCATTATAAGCAGTTTCCAGATGGCACACGAGCCTGGGCCATGGGCAGGAGGAAAGTGGTCTGCAAAATGTCAGAGGTAGAATGAAATTATGCTACTGTAAGAGGTAAACTGAGGCCATCAGGCATGAGTGCACATGTATATATATGTGAGTGTCTGTGTGTGTGCACATGCGTGCAGCAGTAGGAAAGACACAGGCAGCTCCCAGTCCACCCTGGCAGTGTCAGGCAGTCAGTGATGGGCTAATTGAAAGAATTGTACATTAGGAATCTCTCCAGTCCTAAAAACAGTTGGAAACTGAAAGTGAAAAGAATAACGAAGGGAAAGGCAGGGACTTTCCAAAGTCGAACTGGAAGGAATTTTAATCAGGGTCTTGGCCCTTGACTGTCTCTGTCCTATTCGTGGGACAAATTCTTGCAAACCTTGTTGGAGAAAAGGGGTCAGGTATGAAAGCCAAGCCTAAATCACGGCGTGTTCTACGGGAAGGGAGCTGTGAGGCAAGCTCAGCCCGAGTCAAGCTCACATTCACCGAAGGCAGCAGCTGCCGAGAGCTCCAGGGGCACTCGCCAGGCACAGACGGCTCTCGAAGCCACCGAAACCAAAGCATGCTCTTCCTTTGTACTTGGACAAGCTATTTTCATGCTGGCATCCGCTAAAAAGACTCAGGATCACTGCCTTGTTCCTGCAAGCCACTTCAATAGAAGATGTCACACCACACCTGAAGCATAGTGTCTCAACTAGAAAAGCAGACAGGGCCATTTCTCTCCACAAACAGGTGTCACATTCCCATCTGGAGAGGAAAGTAGATGGTAAGAAACATCCTTGTTACATTTTAATATATCAGTGTTTATTTGCCTGCTTGCTTCTCTTCACAACATGAACTGCTCCAAGGAAGACAGAAGCTAATGACCCATTCAAGGCTTTCACCCGGCCTCTCTGCTGCGCCAGCTGTGCCATTAGGTTAACCAGCAGAATGGCTCCCTTCCCTGCTACTGCAGAGCTCCACACATGGGCCTCACAGCAGCCTCCAGGTTGTCCCTGCCCACTGCACCCCCTCGGCTGCTGACTTACATCCCAACGGACATCATCTACGGACATCATCTACGAACGGGTAAATCAGAGCCAGGGAAGGCTCAAGCTGATTACCTGATGGGAGATGGGTGCAAAGCAGCCAGCCTTTCTCTATGCAAATGTCTACTGCAAAAGTTGCCTTAGGGGGCTGGTGGGATGGCTCAGCGGGTTGGAGCGCCCGACTGCTCTTCCGAGGGTGATGGGTTCGAGTCCCGGCAACCACATGGTGGCTTGCAGCCACCCGTGGCAGGATCTGACGCCCTCCTCTGGTGCGTCTGAGGTCAGCTGCAGCGTACTTGTGAAGAGTGATGGGAGATGGGTCCTTGGACCGGGGAGACCAACCGGAGCAAGCCAGGCTGTCCGGAGCGAGCGGAGCCGAATGGGGACGGCCGGAGCAAGCAGGGACGCCGGAGCTAGCGGGGCTGGAGCGAGTGGGGCTGAACGGGGACGGCTGGAACGAGCGGGGCCAAACCGGAGCAAGCGGAGCCGATCGGAGCGAGCGGGGCTGGCTGGAACAAGCGGGGGCCGTACTGGGGGCGGCCGGGAGGGAGTGGGGCTGGCCGGAGCGAGCGGGGTCGAGCAGAGCGAGCAGGGTTGACCGGAACAAGGGAAAAAGAAAAAAAAAAAGTTGCCTTTGGAGTTGAGGGCTAGGGGGTGAGTGTATTGCTGGGGCCACAACATTCTGATGTTCCTGATCATACCCCAAAGACACAAACAAGGCTCTCTGTGGGTCTCAGCCCCTCTCATGATGCTCATCATATTCACTGAGATACACGGTCTTCTCTATGTGCAGGGTGTCCAAAGGACATTACGAGCTTCATTTTATGTATAAGGAAGCATTTCACCAACTACCCAAGGTCATAAAGTCATTAAATGTAAAGACTGTAACTAAACCAGGATCCTCTGATTCCTCAGTATCTGCAGATAAAAAGGGGACTCTGCACATGGAGGCTGAAGCTCTAGACTATGAGGTGGAGACGGCCACAGTCCTGACCTCCAGTGGAGCTATAGCTTATGATGCTCCAATGTTACCCACATGTGGGAATCAAGAGTATGGCTGAGCGCAGTTATGGAGCTCAACCTAAGGGGGAGAGGGCCCACCATGCAGGGGCCTCTTCATTTACCTCATACCTGGCAAGCACTGACTCTGAAGCTAAATACGGATCTGTGATCTGAACCTAAAATTAGTGAGAGAGCCAGGCAGGATCTCGGCAGCTCACAGAACCAGTGTACACAGAGTCTCTAAGACAAGGTTAGTGTGAACAGGTACACATACAAGCAATGTGCCTATACATGAAAAATATAAACAAGAGAAGAAAACAACAACAACAACAACAACAGAAATCAACAACCCACACCTAAGCGCTAAAGGGCCAACAGTAACCACCAAGGTTCTGACTCTCTGTAACTCTCCAAAAAGCATTTCAGGTCATACACCTGTTCTGTTAAATGCTTTCCTGGGTCCCAGATTATTTTATTTATAAAATACAGTTACTGAGAAACACCACTGTGAAGGTGAGATTCCAGGGACAATTCCTTTGGTGTGTGTGGTTTTGTTGACAATGGCCATGCACCCCATGGTGTCTGGCCTCGCTTCTGCATAACTTGGAAGTTACTGGACCGCATACTTTGTCACCGGAACGTGTCCTTTGTCACTGCTTTGCTCTTGGTTGGATGGATCCGACTGACTCGGCTGCTCTTGGTCTCTGTTGAAGCAGGAGTGGTCCTCACTTAGCGAATGGTTGGCCCCCATGCTGCGATGGCATCCTTTTCTCAACGTGGAGAAGAGAACAAGATCTCTATGTAGGTCGGCACAGAGAGAAGGCTGGGGCCGCTGTTCAACGCTTCTGGAAGACTTCACCCAGGACGCCTCCCATGTTGATCTGATGCTCACACAATGGTGCCAAAGGACTGCCTCAAGCCACAGAATACATTTTCCAGCACATCACAGCCAGCGGCACCATCAATTCTGCCTGCGATCCGTGTCCAAGAGGGAAAGTTCTTAGGGGTTCTGCTCTAACCTATCTCAAGGACTAATTAAATCCTCATTACTACCTTCTAATTATTCAAATACTGTGGGATTACACTCAGGAAGTCCCTGCTGGCACACTAGATGAAAAGGGTTAAACAAGCCTTGTTGGTTTTATGAATCCGGTTCTAGTGTTAGTCCTTCAGAAAGCCACCAGCACCAACATGAATATTTAACTAGATACCACTGTGAAAATTAAAAGGGAATTCAATTAAAAGGCTTGCAAAAAATTAATTCTGACCTCTACATCTGTCCAAATAAATAAGGCTTTCTTCAATGTTTTCGCCTAATTGCTAATCCAATAAAGCAGGAAGGTATTTGCTAGTTTCATTAGGCTTAACATGTTTTAGGGGTTAAAAATGTAATCACTCCAGTGTTAGTACTTATTTATCTAATCAGATGACTATTCCATATTCTGTCCAAGCCCGCCTGAGAAACAAGCCACACATGAATCAGCCTTTTAAAATTGCTCTTTAGAAAGCAAGAGTCCTCTGCAACAGTTTTCTCATCCTTTTTGCTTTCTGTTGAGATGACTTCGATGCTGCACGCGGTCACATGAGTTCTACAGAGAGATCTGACTTAAAATAAGAACCAGTAACAAATGTGTTATGTTATTGTTTATGTATGGCATGTCCTCCACAAAGAAAACCAATTGTGTTGAGGTCTTGGCACCAAAGGTGGTACATTCAATCAGAGATTAAACAACTGGATCAGGAAGGCTGGGAGTTAACTTATTATTGACAGATCCACAGTTAGATGCCGGCGTTGGGAGGTGAGTGGGCTTGCTTGGGGGAAGCCCGTTCCTGAAGCCTGTCTGTGAGAGAATCTCTTGCCCTGACCTTGTCGCTGCTTCCCTGCTGTCGGGTGAGTGACTGCTCTGTTGTGGCATCTTCTCTGTGATGCTCTGCCTTAGCTCAGGCCCCAGCCAGTGGAGCCAGGTGAAACCCCAAACCCACACTCACTCCCATCTGTCACATTACTTTATTAGATCTTTGTCACATCGACAACACCTGACCAGTACATATTATTACAGAATATCGAACTCAAGATTTGACCTTCTTTTCAAAGAAAAATTCCTGAGCTAGTAAAACTTTCAGTGAAGGATCAGACAGAGCTTTATGTTGGAAAATAGGTGAAACTGTAGAGAACACCAACCAGACCACAGTGATTCCCAACCTTCCCAATGCTGCACCCTGTAATACAGTTCCTCGTGCTGCAATGACCCCCACCATAAAATTATTTTCACTGTTACTTTATAATTGTAATTTTGTAACTGTTATTAATCATAATGTAAATAACTGATATTTGATTCCTGTGAAAGGGTCGTTTGACCCCCAAGGTCAAGACCCATATGTTGAGAACCTTAGTATAGACAAGAATGACAAGTTCAAACAATATTAAAGAGTTTCTCTCCTTTTTATAACCTATGTTGTGACATCTGTGTGTAGACTGAGCTACCTTCCTTCTGTAGCAGAAAAAACGTAAAGCCACAATGAGTCATGGCTAGCTGCATGTAAGCGTAACGTGGGGAAAGGACTTCGTGATGATGCTCTTCAACAGAAGAGCCACCAGGTGTGAAAGGGGAGTGAAGGCTGCAGAGCTTAGAAACTCACCCCTCAGGGTATCCGGGCACCATACAGCCTGGAGATACCAGAGTTCAGTCCATGGGACTCTGATGTTTGTGACCCTGTCCTGAATAGGGCCTGCTGCTTATGATGATAATGAAGAACACAGGGCCAAGCAGAAGGAATAATGTCAGTACAAAAGTTAAAAAAAAAAAATTGGGCATCTTGAGCCTGGAGGAAGTTGGCTCCAGGACACTGGTACCATTCCTCTTGTGTCATGGGGACTTGAAGAAAGGCTCCAAATACTGTCCTCCATAGAGGAGGAGACACAACACCCTTTTGTGGGCCTATATGCAAGTGTTGTATAGTCTTTGATATGAGCAGGTATGTCTTGAGTGTACATAAAAGGAAGGGGAGTGTGACATCTTAGTACTTCATCTTCAACTCATTACAACAAACGGGGAAGGAAGGCAAGCACCCAGTTCTTCCACCTGGAGCCGCTGGGGAGCTGCGCTCTGCTCTGCTCTTACCAAACCAGAGGGCAGCTGCTACTGTAAGGGGCACAGTGCGGTGACTCACGTCAGTACACACGAGAACAACCAGGCATTTCCTAAAGACCCCCCATGTGCACAGGCTGGTACTCAACAACAGGTGCCAACACAAGGGCTTCTTAACCAGCATTATATCAACTCTTACTAGGAGCAAACACTTCTTCAATTTTAACATAATAAACTTACTTTCTTTTAAACTTACATTTTTATATCCCCTTTACCCAGTTTTAAAGGAAAATTGACTTATACATGTCAGCCCGTTATTTAACTTAATAGTTACTTTTAAAAAAATGGAAGGTTTGCTTTCTTTTGGAAGCTGTCCAGCCACGTTTTCAGAAGTCATTCAGAGGAGGGTTAGGGAATATGCTCATAAAAATCTTTTAGATCTAACAACTTACAGTATTAATTATTAATTTGCTATTTGAAGGAAATGGTTTTTCTAGCCACCGAGATCACCGCATATCCAGTATATTGCCCCATCATACTAAAGAGAACAGGAAAGAGTGACAGACACAGTAAGGACTATGCAAGGGGGTGCCCAGATTCTGCCTCGCAAACTAATTTACCTAGGCTTTCACAGGTATACCAGGTTTTCATACTCGTGTTTCTAATTTTACCAGTTTTAAGGGTTGAGGAATGCTATTTGGGGGCTGTGAGGGCTCCTGTCAGTATGCTGTACTTAGCATTTTAGGGCCTCCAAACAAGAGATGTCCATCTGTGACTTGCTAGCACTCAGCCTGGTCTGAGTGCCTGAAAGTTTCCTCTTACATATGCCTCACTGGCCTAAGTACAGACCCAAGACACAAGCCAGGACCAAGAAGCCACAGCCCCCTTGCACCCCTCAGCGCTGGCAAAAGCTGGGAGCTTGCCAGCAGTACCGACTCAAGGGTGCCACCCTAACCTTGCCATAGCAATCTAGGCAGAAATTGGACTCACAATGTGCACATGACTCTCACACTCTAAGTTTCACAACCATCCCAGGAAACCTCCCAGGAACACTCAGGAACCCCAGCACCCACTTCTGCCTCCAAGCCTGCCAAGCAGGGAAAAATGGATGCATCTGATCCATAAGCCGAGAGGCCAGGCACAGAACCAAGAGAGCCACAGCCCAGCATGCTGGTCCATACTAACCAGGTTAGAATGACCCCGCTCCTGCAGCGCAGCCCCTCTCTAGTCCAGATCTTGGCTAATACCACTGCTCCCTACACCTGCCTCAGCATCAAGTATACTATCCCACCCAGGACAAAAGGACCGAGGGATGAACCTAGGGGACACCAGGCATTACCAACACCATGGAGTGACAGTCAGTACCAAGTAAAGCCATGGAGAGCTTGAACGTGTGGGAAGACATCTGCTTGAATGCGCCAGACAAATGCATGCTCCTTTTCTGACCTGGACACCATGGAGCCGTTAGTGAGGAACCAACATGAACTCTATGGCCTCCCTCGGGGGTCAAACTACATGGTCTCTCAGAGTGATTCCAGTATGAAGACCTAACAACTTTATACAAGAATTTTGTTATGTGCTCAAAATTTGCTGATAAGTACCATAGGAATGTCACCCAATCTACAAGAAAGGATCCTCTTTATAATAATTGCTGTTACATGTAAGCTTGTATTTCTTTGGTAGGAAAAACTGTTTTTAAAAACTATAGGGAGCCACGTGGGTGAGCAACCTCATGTAACCCTTCTATAGCAGGAGGGACGTGTGTGTCCTGAGACTTACCTCTTTCCTGTGGCATTGGTGACTGGCTCAAAGCAGGATGGGAACTGGATTCTGACTGGCTTCCAGGTGGTTGCGGAGGCATCTGGCTGCCTGTAGAACACAGAGGAAAAGGAAGAATATGTGCTCTGCATTAATAATAATTAATTAACCACAAGAAGCACTTACAGTTCACTTTTATGATCACAGAAGGTACAGAGAAGAGAGCTAAAAAAAGTATGTTTCATTCTTCCCTGTAAAATGAAGATAAAGTAAAGATATTTACCAAAAGACCTGCTTTTAGAACAAAACAAAAACAAAAACAAAACAGCAAACCTGCTGCTGAATGGGCTATCAAGCTCACCGAGCTAGCAACCAACGGCTGTAGCCCACACATCCTTCACCACAGCCACAAACCTAGACTGGCCAGCAGAGCTTAGCCTCTAGACTCTGAACTCTTACCTACTGGACAGAAATGAAAAAGGGCTGGCACTCACCCGTCCGTCTGTTCATTCGTTCATTCATCCATTCACTCATTCATCATTCATTCATTCATTCATTCATTCATATCTAATCAATACAGCAACATCAATTTCGAATAAGCAGAATTCAGCCTAAACTCAGAAGGCCTCCACTAAGCAACACAAAGCATCAGGTACATCAGCACAGAAGAGAGGGAGTTAGGTTGCAATTCCTGATGTTTGTGGCTGATACAGCAATAGCATCTATTTAATTCCCAGTTTTTTAATGTTTATTCAATTTTTCCACATACAATGTAAGTTTCTTGAGATGATAATCATATATTTTCATTCCTTGAATACTTCCCTTAGCATGAAGACTATATAACTCATAGTCTAAGAATACAAAATAAGGGAAAAGACACTTGTTTTATCGATAAAAGAGACATGAATCATGTGGAGGCTTGAGGCATACTTCTGAAATCAAGAATCATCCAAGGTACTTGGCAGTATTAACTCACTTCTGGGCCCAGCGGTTCAGACACATTTCTAAGGCTAAAGACATGGAGGAATGAAAAAGTACTGGATTCAACACCACCCTCAACCACCCTCAAGGCCAGGCAGCACTGCTACTTTATGCTCTACCTTCTCCCTTGGTTACAACGAATCTAAGAGAGACAGCTCAAACACACACAGCTTCCTTCCATCCTCCGTGTGGGAGTCACGTGGTCATGGGAGCTGCACAGGACAGCAACTCCACCTCGGTTGGCAGGCAGGTGACAGCTGGGAAGGCATGGCTGGGGGGCGGGTTGGTGGGTAGGCATAATATAAAACTTGTTTTAGAGATAATATAAAACTTGGTATATATTTCTGAGTGGTCATCTGTCACACTCAGGGGGGCACTGTGAGCAATGAGGAGCCCCTACGTGTACTCACAACTAGCACAGAGGCCTGGCAAAGCACAGCACACTCCAGTGGGCTCCATCTTGGGCATCTGTAGGAGCCTAATATTAATACCAAAGAATTAACTGTACAGTACAAACATTCAACATTCTGGTCTAAAACATCTTCAAGGGCAGACACTGGTCACTGCCATGGCTATGATCTATGACAACTGCCTTGAAGCCACTGTGGGTTACATGTTTCCTATGAAACAAAACACCCCTGGCCCCAATCTCCATTTAGAAATTTAAAGCACTCTGCAGCCAAACCTTGACTCTTTTTTATTTATTTTTATTAGATATTTTCTTCATTTACATTTCAAATGCTATCCCAAAAGTCCCCTATACCCTCCCCCTCCTCTTCTCCCCCACCCACTCACTCCCACTTCTTGGCCCTGGTGCTCCCCTGTACTGGGGCATATAAAGTTTGCAAGACCAAGGGACCTCTCTTCCCAATAATGGCTGACCAGGCCATCTTCTGCTACATATGCAGCTAGAGACACGAGCTCTGGGGGTACTGGTTAGTTCATATTGTTGTTCCACCTATAGGGTTGTAGACCCCTTCAGCTTTTGGGTACTCTCTCTAGCTCCTCCAATAGGGGCCCTGTGTTCGATCCTATAGATGACTGTGAGCATCCACTTCTGTATTTACCAGGCACTGACAGGAGACAGCTATATCAGGGTCCCTTCAGCAAAATCTTGCTGGCATGTGCAATAGTGTCTGTGTTTGGTGGCTGATTATGGGATGGACCCCCGGGTGGGGCAGTCTCTTGATGGTCTATCCTTTCGTATTAGCTCCAAACTTTGAATACCCAAGATACAACTCCAAAAACACAAGAAAATCAAGAAGGAAGACCAACACGTGGATGCTTCATTCCTCCCTAGAATAGGGAATAAAATATCCATGGAAGGAGTTGCAGAGACAAACCCTGACTCTTAAAGTGTCCCTGGGGAACGAGCTGCTCCAAGATAGTAAGTGCTTACATCATAGTGCTCGCTTGCTTCTTCTCGACAGGCTGGACTCACACCCTCACACAGAGAAAATAAACAGCACTTCTATGTCAGCACGGGGCAGCATGGCCTCCACTGTGCAGGCTGCCCAAGGCACTGCTCTCCCATCTAACGCACCCAGCAAGAATGAACAGGCTACAAGAGACCCATCCCACCCTGCACAGAGCATTGGCATGGTCAAGCACTGCTGTGGGCTGACTAGTGCGAGGCAAAGTGTGATGTACCTGCCAAGCAAGAAAGGAGCGCACGCACCATGTTCAACCTGTTACCAAAACAGACAGCTGTTTAAGGTCGAAGAAAAGTAAATACAAGTTACCCTGCCTCTCCTACTTTCATTCATGCGCTCTCTCTCTCTCTCTCTCTCTCAGCCAGTTCTGTAACTCTTACGTAACTGTAACTACCAAGGCATAACATCCCCTGAGCATGCAGGCATAACTACTGTTAGGTCAGATAAACCAGAAAACATATGTGTGACACGTAATACAGGAGAACTCACTGCCTCCACAGTCCACAGTCAGAAAATCAGAATCTTTTGATGAAATTAATTAGGTAAATACATTAAATTCTGTGGGGGTTTATATATGCTGATTTTAAATCAAACCTTTCAGAGTTTGGTAATTATTTCAAAGGAGGACATGGCCACATAAAGTAAAGGAGTTAACCATAGAGAGAACACTAACCTCCATAATTCAATGTTAACCATAATTCAAACCAAGAGGACATGGTTTACTACCTTCATCTCTGTCTGTAATGATATAAGCAGAATGGAAAAATACGTTGGCCAGCCCGGTGGTGACTAAGAAGGAAGCCCAGCACTTACACTAGTCACTTGTTAACAGCCGGGTAAACACTTCTGTATACAGGGGGCCCTGATCTAGAGTGGCGCAGCAGGGAGCAGCCACCGTTTCTACTTTGCTCATGAAGCACTGGAGAGAGGCTACAAAACCACTCGGCCTGTACCTCCTCGCACGGAGGCTTGTTACATAGCTGCAGCATATTCACGGTTTCTCAGTACAGGCCCCCCTGTTTGTAGGCTTGTCCCACGTTGCTTTTAGCTTTTGTCCCCTTCGTGTCCTAGAGCCTCCCTTAGACCCCCAGTCTTTTCTGGTGCCCTATGGTCCTGACACTCTGGAAGAGTACTAATGAGTTACTTTGTACAAAGTTCCAGGTCTGATCTGGGTAACACATTTTATTGCTGAAAAAGAGGACATGCGTGGGAACTAGCATATCCTTCCTTCTCTGTTCATCCTATCATGGGGCTGGAACACTCCCGCATTCCATTTCTGGTGTTCATGTTGATTACATGATCTGGTAGGTGTTCACTTTTGGGGTACTCATTTCCCTCGACATTGATCCAAGTCCCATGTCTCCTGCAACTTTCACCTGCTAATGTCAGCATCTATTAGAAAGTCCTGCCTGAGAGATTTACCATAAGGGTGGCCGCTAATGGTGACTTTCCATCTCCTCCTTTGACGTCCATGCATTAATGGATTTCAATGTGAGGAAAGCCACATCCTTGTGTGGTCCCCACCCCTTGCCTCTAAGGAACACTGCAAGCAAGATGACTGACTGCTCCTCCTGCAGAGCTGCCTCCTGCAGAGCTGCCTCCTGCAGCAAAGGGATGGATCTGTGCTATGTTGTTACATTCTGCAGTGGACTTGGACAGGGTCAGAAGGGAGATGTCTCTGTATGCCTGGCTTTGAAGGGCAGACTCAGCTGATGGTGTGAACTGACTTAAGGAATGAGAAGGAATGCTTCAGAACTTGAGGGCTTCACTCCTTATTGAGTGATTTGTAAAGTTGGCATGTGTGTGTAAGACAGGTAGACACAGGTGTCTTCCTTGACTGCTCTCCACCTACACCCTGAGGCAGTCTCTCACGTGCACACTCAGCTCTCTGAGTCACCTATAGACCAGTGAACTTTGGGGAATCCAGTCTCTGCTTCCTTCACTCCCACTACAGGCATGCCCCCATTAGAATGTTAATACCTGACTTAGGTCCAAAGTAGATGGCACCTTAACATAATTTAAACTTCTCAAATTCAGGTCCAGCACCAATTTTTTTCTCCTATTATTTCATGTTGGAGTTTTCATAGTCATGGAAAGCTACCATTTCCACAACCAAAACAAAGTGATTTCTGCTATGATCTGAAAGAAACTGTATACATTCTCCCCCACTTGGGCTTCTAGATGAGAGCACAGATAGAACACCCAGTCTTGTGAACCCCTAAGCAAGGGACTCAATTAAGCCAAGGCTAGACTTCTGGCCAAAATACCATGGCTATATTTATTTGCTAAGTCTGGGGCAATCTGTCATGGAACAGTAGAGAATTCCTAGATGCTTGCTTTGCAGGGGTAAAAATACACCAAGGTTATCATTGTTAGTTTAAGCCACATCAGTTCTGGCCAATGGAAACTCCTTCCAGTTTCATCCTGTGTTCTACTGATAGGCCTTCCTCTTTTTATTAAGTCCTTATATTTAGAATGACCAGAGGCTGTAGGATCATCTCATGTCTGTTTGACATCAGTCCTGAGATCCATCATTTAGAAGTCCTGGTTCTTGTTCCTGGAGTGCTCTGAGATTTAGCTGTGTGTGTCAGGGTGGCTCACTGTTGCTGGTATACTAATGTCTCCAGTTCTCCCAGTGGACAGAGGCAGATCCTAACCCATGGATTACATGGACCTGTATGCTGGTATTTACATGTCTAAAGACAAGTTTACATAAGGATCTCCAATTCCAGTCCCAAGCGAGAGCACACTTAAGGCTTCTTACTTATAACTTCTCCAATAGTAACAAATCCAAATTTGTATCTAAAATCAATTAAGCTATTTTACATTATATATAAAAAATTTATTAGTGTTGCTATTTCATTTTAGGTGCTCTGTGTACCATATTTTGGCAGCCTTCTTGAGCCTTGGGGGGATGATTCTGTATTTTAAAGAGTAAAAGTTAAAAATGTGCACATAGCCCCTTTCTACTACTCACGGTGCCTGTATGCTTCAGTCCTAGGGGATGGGACACCATGGGACACCATCTTACCATAACCTGCACTGAAGGACAGCTATATTTTTTTATACTGGTTTTTATGACTTTTCTTGTCTAACTTGTATGGCTGCTATCTTTGATACATTATTGGTATTAACAGAAGTGGTCATCCTTGCTTCATTTGTGTCCTAAATAACAATGCCTTGGGAGGTAATCCCCAGTATGACCATACCCAGGAAGTGGGAAGACCCACCCTAAGTGGGTGGCACTATTCAGGGGACTGGGCTCCAGGGCTGGAGAGCCAAGCATTCGCCTCTCTGCTTGCTGGCTGTGGCCATGAGCAGCGGCTCCTGACACTGTGTCTTCCCAGCCAGGACAGAGCACGCCCATGTGAACTCTTTTGTCCCAGCAGCAAGAAAATCAACTAAGACAGAGCTCAGCATGTGTAACAGCGAGCTGTGGGGTGACTGGCCCTGACACTCCAGAACTGCACATTTCTTATAGAAGGACAGTGGGATTGACATTCATATTTTCAATTTCCTTCTGTGTTTATTACATGACACATCTCATTAAAGTGTGAATCCCACAAGAACAGGGACCCGTATGCTTCACTTTTTGCTCCATCTCTAGAACCAGACATATTCAGTAAGCATTCAATATATATTTGTTGACAAACGAACAAATGACTGCTTATTCCAGAAAGCAAACTTGGACTAATAGCTAATTAGATTTTTTATGAGTTAACAGTAATCATGCAATTTTATCTTGTTATTCTAATCAGAATTAGACAACTTCTTTCTTTTTTTTTTTTTTTAATAAACCGGCAGATAGTAACTATTTTTGGCCTTGAGACCATATGTTCTCTGCTAGAACTACTTATCTCGGTGATTGTGAGTAGGTTAAAAGCAGCCACTGATTATACATGAAATGGTAAAAATAGAATTTTATTTACAACACTGTGGAATGCCCTGGAATCATCTCGCAGGCACTGGCCCCTTGTAGATAATTCTATAAGCAAGAAAACATGCAGGAAACATGAGGTAGTGCTTAGCCAGAGCAGCAGTGACAGACAACTCGATACAAACTCCATGTTCAACACCAAGGCTCGCATAAACAGTCTCAGAAAGCTCACTCCAGGAACCCAGCCTCCCGCCAAAGACCCAGGAACACCCACACTTTGATTTGTAGTGTTAGTTTTCTCAATTAAAAACAAACTTGTGATATCAATACACCATTATTCAGCTGGCCCTATAGATTCGAAACAGAATTTTTCTTATTACCATCATCCATCCATCCATGCATCCATGCATCCATGCATCTTGTATGCCTGGGTATCAGAGGACAACTTGCAGGAGTCAGTTCTGTGCATGTGCAGTGTGGGTCAGGTGCACTGACCTCGGCTCCCTAGCCTTGGCAGCAAAGCGCCTTCACCTACTGAGCTATCCTTGCAGCCCTTTAACTTGTTAAAGTACACTTCATCTGCCACAGGAGTCATCTGATGCCCAGGAGAGCCCTGCAGTATAGACAGTTTCCTATGGAGATTTTGAGGCATAGAAATTACAGAGGTCTTGAAAGGTGTAAGGTGAATACAATCTGAGACTAGCAGGCCAAGCACAGGCTATGGGCTTTACTGCTCAGGTCAGACCGAGCTCTGCCTAAAGACAGTCTGAGAGTCTGAGAACACTTTCCTTCGGCAGGTCATCAAGCTCTGAACTACCTCCCGTAGTCTGCCCTCAGAGCCTGGGCTGCAGGGCAGACAGAGCCTCTGCGCCTCCTGAGGCCAGGTTTCAGTCAGCCCTCTGACGGTACTGCATGAGGCACTGGGTGAAGCAGTGTGGCTCACTATGGCAGAGCACTTGCATGCCGGCTCTGCTCAGTCCCTGTGTGCCTTCCTCTTGCTAAGTGGGGAAAGAATAAAAACTGTGTCCTGAAAGTAAAAGGTAGACATTGAAGACAAGGCAAGCGTGGAGGCAGGGCTAGAAGCTTCCTCAGCTCACACCCAGTGTGATGGCTTCAACAGGGGGTGGGAGGGTGGGACAGGAGGGCACAATAGGGGCCATGCCTATCTTGGGGAGTCAGTCTGGGTGTTGAGCAATGCATCCAACTGGGTAAGGTCCACCACAGAGCCTGTAGTGCCTGTGGTGGCATTCTATCAGAACACATCCTGTTGTGACAGCTTTCAGGCCTGCGGTATGACTGAAAAGTCTGCATGAGAAAAAGTGCATTGGTGGCAGCGGTGGGGACCACAACATAATGCAGCTCTCTCTCCCAGGATGACAGCATTCTGAGGTCTACTTAAAAGGTAGTAGGTTCTGAATCTGACTTACACACAACCCCAGCCATGACACACAGAAGTGTTCCATGCGCTAACTCTGTTCACGTCCCTGCTTTCTGTAAGATGGGGCAGGGTGGGGGGCACACAGAGCAGGCAGTTTGTATTTCTCTCACCAGGACAAATTAATGAAACAAAACCTAATTTCCCCCTTCTCTTACCCATTCTTATTCCTCTTCAATATTTTTCCTCTTCCTAAGATTCCTTTCTTTTTGTTTGAGAAGCTTAATATTTGGCTGCCTTGTGAAGAAACGGGTATAGTGACAGATGAAAGACTTGTATTCATCGTGTAATTCAGAATAAGGGGGAAAATCGACTGCTGTGCATTTAAGAATCGAACAACCTTGCAATTTTGTATAGTCATTTCCCCCACCCGTTCTTTTGAAGAAATCTGCCTTTATTCTGCTAATAACTAACCACCAGGGCAGCAGCATGGATCCGATTAGCAGTTCTTATGATACAAAGGGGACAAGGGGAAAAAAAAGCTGTGAATGGGGTCGCCAATTTGTCTACCTGGACCCCAGGGGAAAGATTAGTTGAGTGCCGCCTGCTCCTCTCTTCCCCATGCTCTCTCCTGCAGGACAAAGGCAGGGCTGTAGCGCCAGGTCCCCTCTTTCCTGAATCCGAGTTTGCTCACTTCTCCCCTTCCCACACCCTCGGTCTGGGTTCCAACACGTTTGACAACTCTACTCGTACACAGGAACAGTTATGAAGATGCCCTGTGGGAGGGCTGGTCTTGCCCTCTGCTTAAAGCCCATACACTGTAAGAGGAGGCGTAGGGGCCCTGCAGGCACAACGCCCAGTCATTAGGCGTGGTGACACTACTCCTGGATGCATGCGACAGGTGGCAGGAAAAGCTGTACTGTTTAAGAGCACTAGATTTTCAGCTCAGAAACCAACATTTAAACACTGGTATCTGGGTGGACAAGATGGCACTTGCTATGTGAGCCTGGTGGCCCAAGTAGGTTCAGCAAGAAGGGACTTCATACATTATCCTCTGACCCCCCACATATGTGTTACACAGGTCCTCTGCATACATACATGCATTATTATTATTGTTATTATTAAAAACTAGTTTCTATTCTACTAAATATAGAATTAATGTCTGTTAAATATATGATTAGTCAATTTATATGTGAAATTAACCTGGTTTCTGAAAGTTTTAAAAATTTATTGTATTTGAAACTACACTAGCAGTTTATTCTTGTGGTAAAACTTAAAACTTCTATACCTTTGACTTTAAACTCTATTGACTAACAGGTCAATTTTGTGGTATGTGTGCATGTATATGTGTGTACCTGTGCAGACTAGAGGCTGACTTGGTCTTTTCCCACTTATTATTGTAGACAGGGTGTCTAACTGAAATCAAACACACTGATGGGGCTAAGTTGGTTCGTCAGCCAGCTCCAGGGCTCCGCTGGTCTCTGCCTTCTCAGCAGGAATCACAGATGTGTGCCACCAAATTCGGGTTGTGACATGGGTGCTATGGATACAAACTTCATGGTTATGGTATGCTGAGGTGACTACGCTATTTCTTTCCTTTTGTGCAGGGTCTCCTGTGGTCCAGGCTGGCCTTCACCTTCCCACAGAGTTGAGGCTTCATCCCAAGGGCTGGGTCTTCAAGCATGCCCTCTTACACTTTGCTTGTGTGGAGCTAGAAACTGAACCCAGGGCGTACTCCTTCCAGGAAGACACCGACCTACATTCCCAGCTCCAAAACCTCTTTGAAAAGTAAAAGCTTAAAGCACTGTACTGCTTTGGGAAACTCAACAGCAAGGCCGAAATCGCCAAGACCTGTGGGGTCTACCTACTAGCACTGCTCACATTTAAATGTACTAACATCTGAGTGAAGTGTCCATTCAGCGTCACATATATGCATGTATGCAGTGCTTCTTCAATCAATGGCTTTAGAGGAAAAGATGTGAACGGCAGTGTGCAGCTAAACCCTGAACCAGCACAGTCCAGCGAGGGGGATTCTGTGTGTGTGTGTGTGGTTCTATGGGTGCTGAGCTGGCTCAGTCCAGTTCCACCTAGCACAGCAGAGTGTGGAACAGGTGTTGTGCTCTTGTGCACAGAGCTCTTCAGAACTCTGAGTGGTGTGTAGGTTACCTGGAGCCTCTGATATGAGGGACAACTGGAGGTTGCATGACAGAGACCAATAGGACACAGAGGGGAGGAGCCATACTCTGAGGCACAGCTTCATGTACTCACCAGGCTTACTTTAGATTTTACCTAGGTAGTTATCAAGCACACTTTTCCAAATATCTAGAGCGTATTAATTACCTGTTGTTGAGACAGGGATTCAGTCACCAGCTACCATTTTACTACAAACGCTAATGCATCTCTGTGAAGGCTCAGAATCAGGCAGAGGCCTTCGGACTCAAAGGCTTGGCTTATATCTACAAGTTGAGAACTATGGTTTTAGGTGCTGTTCTTAAGCACAAAGATAACAGACTGATCTCTCCCCTTTGAGTTTCTTTGAGGAGGGGAGAGAAAGGCCAGTGAGAGACAAGCCACCAAGCCACAGCTCAGGAGGAAAGCTAGCCCTGGAATAACCTCAGAGTTGTCTTAGACTCCGTTTTCCTTTTCCGTTTCTTTTCTTTCTTTTTTTTCTTTCTTTCTCCCCTTTCAGAATTGGCACATTTATACTTGGTCAACATCTACTGGGCGCCCTCTCCTGGCCAGGCACGGTTCTCCACCCTGATGTAAAGGGAAGCTGCACTTAACAAGAAAAGGACTCAGTTGGATCTTGAGGGATAGGATGGATAATACAGAGTAAGCACAGGATAGTTTAGTTCAGCTGTGTGGGCAAAGGGCGTGCCCAGAGTCCTAACCCCACAGAAATGAAAATCTGTTCTATAACTGTCTCTAAGAGCAAAATCATGGGAGAGGAGGGCACAAGACAGAGCAGGTGCAGCTCTCTACAAATGACACATTTTTGTGTTAAAAAACATAAAAAGAACTTAATTGTCATAATCCTGTGTGTGTGTGTGTAATGGATTCACGGTGATGGCCGTGACAATGGGGACTCAGCACCAGTGACCTCAGGCCTGAGATTATAACTCCTCTTGTATTTTTTTTCACTGTGGCAGCACTACCAACAGAGTTCATAAGCTAGCTCTAGAAAGGTCAGGAAAACAAATACAAACCTGGCAAATACAAAGATTGCCTGGAGTGGTTCTCTACCCCATGCTTCTCAGTGACGAATAACTAACAGTCACCTAGACACAAGCAATGGCAACCTCACGAGGGACAGTGAGGACAGCACACTGTGGCTGACTGGAGGCTCTGGGTGGCCAGAGCCACCACCTCCTAAGTGAGGGTGGGGCCAGCAATCCATGCCTCTGCTGCCCCTGGGATGCCCAGAAGGCTAGGCACCTCTAGCTTCAAAGCCACAGCTCTCCCTTACATCTGCACTGAAATGCAGCCCCTCTATCCAGACTTTCACACCTAACTTGGCTAAAATAAACAAATCAACCAAAACCAAACCTCCCTCTGAATGGTTAGGCAGAGTTACTAATGAGGGTCACAGCAAACAGGCTCAGCCCAAATGCTTCCCTTCCACCTCTGCGGCGCCCCTTCCTCTTCTAAGCACAGACTCTGCTCTCTAATTTCTTTATCCCTCCTCCTCCACACAACCCTGGGTGCTCACTGAGACCACCCTTCCTGTCGTGGTCCTGACACTGCCCTTAGCCAGGACGATCCCTTAGAGCCTCAACTGGCCCATGGCACACTCCTACCCACTCACCTTCTAGTGGTCTCTCACAACACTTAACACCACATGCCATAATCTCAAATGTCCCAGACAACAGTCCCCTTATCCTTTGGGAGATACACTCAAAACTCTAGTAGATGTTTGAGACTGAAGAGGACACTGAAAATTATATATATTAATTATATTTTTTTACATACATAAATGTCTCTGGTTAAGTTTCCTGTTTATTAGGCATAGTAAAAGATCAACAATAATAATGTAACAAAATAATTATAATGTGCCTGCTTTATTGATTGAGGCAGGGCCTTCCAATCAAAGTCTACAGCTAGCTTGCTCTGAAGACCCCCATATCTGCGTCGGGCATCTGAGCTCCAGTCAGATGGTTAACTGTCAGAATGGTCCCCAGACTGAGAGCACACTTATTTATGAACTTCCTGTTCTTCCCATACTCTCCGAGTGCAGGCCCAGTGCATTTCCCTATGCTCCTAGAAACATGTCCACAGACAGTCTGCTCTGTGGAATAAATGAGGCAAGTGGTGATAAAGGAAGGAAGGGAGGCCGTGGGCAGCCGGGCTGAGGCTGACGGGCCTGTCACAGGACACACCTGAACAGCAGCATCGGAAGTGCAACAGAAGACCCCGTGCAGCACTGTACTGGCAGCCTTCACAAGGTCACACCCTGGCATTCTGCAATGTGCATTTAAAGCAGTTTGCAAGTACAAATCCTGGTGTCACTTTCTGTTTAGAAGGAAAAATGTCAACACTAACAATCCCCGGTTATACCATTTATAAACATGCAGATGTGAATTATTAAAGATTAATGCCTTTCAGGATTGGTGTCGGCATTCCGTTTGTCTCGTGCCGAAATCAATTCTGCTCTTCATTAGTCAATGACAACCCACATCATCCCGTAGTGGAAGAGAAATCAAAGGTGCACGTGTGTGAATGAGAGTAACTGATGAAACTGATTAGTACTAGGCTTAACGGCTATAATCAATCAACACATCACAGTACTCAGCTTCAGCGTAGCAGGAGACAGGGAAGTAGAAGGAACACTCCTTTGGGATCAATGACTTGCTCCACTTTAGAACACTCACATGGAAGAGTTAAAAACACACCAGTTCTAGGCACTATTCGTTTAGCCACCATTTCCCAAAATGTAGCCAAATGGATTCTGACACTTTCCTCCTCTGTGCTTCCATTAGCTCATAAAAGCGCTGTACCCCTCACACCTTGAGTCCTCTGTACAGCAGGTCAATGTCAACCCCTTTCCACAGAGGCAGTATGCTGCTGCCTGCACGTCTGCAGCAGTGACAGTCCACTAGCTCCAGAAATGAACAAGGTGTGTGACTCTCACTACAGCAGATAATTGCAGTGAAGAAGAACACACAGACACAGGCACAGACCAGACATAGGGGAGGAGGGTGGTGAAGCATGGGAGTGCCAGCGGCTTAGGGAGGATGATCCGAGAGGTGAAAGGTCAAGTGGAAATGAGCAGAAGCTCCTGGTGTCTTCCTGGTCTCTGAATATGGAGGAAGAAGAAGAAAAAAAGCTTAATTTCAAACGTGTTAGAACAGAAGATGTGTTCCTTTGGAAGATAAGACACCACAGTCATCTCCCAACTAGGTGATTGCCAGACAGACCGGGTCTAGTGAGCTCTTTCATACTGGGGTGGACCTTGGCATAAAGTGTTACAGGCTGCTAAGGAGAGGCTGAACAGCACCCTTTCCCTCACCAAGCTCTTCAGAGCTGTCCACCGTCTCTCAAAACCAGAAGTTGTGCTTGTTTCCCTCGCTGCTGCTAAGCATCATTTGGAAAGGATGGAAAATTATTGCTTTGTTTAACACACAAATATTTTACATTGTAAGGGGAAAAACACTGGCTAAGTTCTCTGAGTTTGTAGAAATGCTGAATTGATGTTTTCTGTGTAACCACAGATTAGAAACATGGATATATCAATGACACTGTGTGTTTAATTTTTTTTTTCTTTTGCTTGCTCAGTTTGCCAATAAGCAGCATGCATTCCCCCTGGATCAAGCTGTCACGGAATTTCTACCTCCAGAGAAGCCAAAACGGACCACGTGATAGATGCTGAGATGTAAGCCCAGCAGGTAGGTCAGTGCAGGCACACAAGCCGGGTGTTGTCCCTGCAGCAGCATGCGAGGCCTACCGCTGGCAATGCTGAGAGAAAACCGGCCAGGAAATGTTTACACACAGAAACAAACCTGCAATATATCCTGAGTCTTATTAAGGGTAAATTAAACCACAGAAAATATATTTACTGGGATGGGCTTGGGCTGAGGCTTGAAAGATTTAAAAATCTAGGCAGAACAGATTAAACAAAAGAGAGACATGGTTTGCACCCTCCTGTGGTTCATGTTACAGACACTAATCTTGACAAACGACATCAGGAACCTTTATCGTTTCCTCTCACTTAACGCCCTTCCTGCTCGCTCTGGCCCACGACCAGCTTCTCACTGCCATCCATCTTTCTCTTCCCCTGGTTAGCATCCTTTCTGAATCTGCTCTGTGAATGTCAAATTAAGAAAACTTGTCTTTTGACCAGAATATTTTCTTGATTTTATTTGCAGCTCTGAAGCCCACCTGGATGCCATTTCGTATAGTGCTAAGGAGGGGCTGGGGCTGTTTAAATGTCACAGCATGTGCATGGGTTGTCTGAGGGTCTTAGATGAGCAATTCATTCTCCAGGAGCTAGGACGACAAACTCTGGAATGAGCTGACCTCTAGAGAACTGGAGCTCACTTAGCATAGGCCAGCTCTGGCCAAGCTTCCTTTGGAAGTTCTATCCTGGCAAACCTTTGCAAAGCACAGAAACTAGAAGTTTTTGTCAGGCAGGGGTATGTCAGTCACCTCCTGGACAGAGGATAGGTGTGCAGGAGCTGTGTGTGTGTGTGTGTGTGTGTGTGTGTGTGTGTGTGAGAGAGAGAGAGAGAGAGAGAGAGAGAGAGAGAGAGCGCACATGAGCACAGCAGAGGGAAGCAGGGCTTACTGAGGAGAAAGGAATGCACAGAGAAAGAGGCAGAGGACAGCTCTCAAGGAATGAATCACAGGCTCCTCCTCACTAGGCTCTTCTTTTAAGCTCAGTGGGCTCCTGACATACCTAACAAAGCCCTCATTCTCATCTGGCCAGCAGTGGGTTAGAGGGGAAAATGGGTGAGCTACCTCTATCAGCTAAGCACACAGCAATGCTTATATAACCTAAAAACAAACAACACAAAGAAAATAAAACCAGGAGCCTTACAACTCTGTTCTTTCTGCTCTCACAGGTAGGAAGATCTACCTTGGATTAATCTTCCTATAATAAAAACCAGTACCACATGGGAATGGCCAGGAAGTCATGTCCCTTTGGTGAGGCACTCACATGAATATTTAAGTTCGTATTATTTGTTCTAACCTATCAGTGGTCATCTACAGACAGATTAGAGTGACTTAACTCCACACACAGCAGGCCAGTGACAAAGAACCAAAAATAGCCATAAGCAGGACCCTGAAGTTCATGCCCTCACATGTTCATTAATAAAGCCAAAGAAGCAGCACGTGCAATCAAAGGAACAGAGTGTCCATTGGGCCAGGACCAGCACCTGCCTGCCACCTGCCCTGCACAGCCACGCTCCCGTCTTCAACCTTGGCTGAGCATACAGCATGGGTAGGAAAAACTAACAGAGCCTTGGTGGTCAATGGAAGTTGAGTTTTGTTAGTAATCTGTGAGGCAAGGCTCAGGAGGCAAGGCCAGTGAAGCCAACACACAGGCCTCTCAGGGGTCCGCAGTGCATGGACTGGTGCCGACTGAGCTTGGCAGAGCCAGGGGATCAGATAAAGCACATATTTGTATATCCAAAGCCATTCTCCTTAAACCCCTGCAAGGAGCTCTTAGACTATAACTTATGAAACTGTCACAGTAAAACATCACCAAATTGGTTATTAGACGACATTGGCAGCAAATACTTCCACAACTTAACCAAGATGATACCCACGCACCCTACCCACAAGGAGGGTGGATGTTCTTTGCTCTGGCCTTTAATGGAAGATAAGAAACAGGGAGAAGGTAAGTAGAAAGCAGACCTGGTAATGGCACAGGGGGAAGATCGCCACACAGAGCAGCCTGCACTCCTGGATTCTGTTCCAACTTCTGCTGTCTCACACAGGCACCTGCGATGCTGGGGCATGGTTAGTGCTAAGCAAGGAGGCAATTCATGTCCCTAACAGGAAACCTCCACCCACTTTTCAAGAGCACATGAAGTGAAGACACCAGGAATGACAGGTGTGCCAGGGCCATCAGGACCCTGGAGCTGAGCCTCAGACACTCACGGGGTTGGGCCTTGGCCTCCCAACACAACCACTGCAGGCAGCACAAGAGCATCAAGAATCTGAATCAGCATTCGGGACACTTTACTGCAGTGCCGATCTACATTAGAAGGTTCACTAGTTAACAATTTCATTATCTAGGCAGAGATAGAGAAAGATGGTTATTCCTTTGCGACAGACCCTGGGCAAGAGCACTGAGAAGAAGGAGCGTAGCTTTGGCACTGCCGCAGCCCAGCTGTGGGCCGCACGGCAGCCGAGTGCATCTCAGTGAGCTGCCGGGAAGGCAGCACTGCAGAGACAGTCCACAGGCAAGGTCAGGGCCAACAAGCTGCTGCTGAGGCCGAGGACAAGCAGCAGAGAAAGCGAGCCAGAGGCGGCACATACCACGTTCCTGAAGCCGTGGCTTAGAGTCATGCTCTGGGAAATGGTGCAACCCTGACAGGACATGGGGACATGGATGGACAGATTCAGAATCAAGTGCAGGGGAGCATGTCGTGCCAGCCTGCAGTGTACAGCCAACAAAACTAAAGATGAGAAATGAGGGTAGGGGTGGGGGATCTGGCTAAATCAGTCTCTGACAAGAGATATATTATCATTCAATTAAAAGTAAAAATAGCAAAAATCAATTCCTCTGATCATTTTCAACCTATATGCAGAATTAGCGTAACTGGTAAAACTTAAGGAACTGAATACTTTTTAGAGACAAGTATTACCATATAGCCCAGCTGGATTCAGTACTGTGATTCCTCTGCTTCAACAGGTACTAGGGTTGTAAACATGTACCACTACAGTGGGTTGGTGACAGGTCACACTGGGTAGGTAAGAGGCCATGCTTTTAAAATAAACTTCATGGGAATACCGTCATGAAAATGTAATGGCCATGACATAAAACCTTATATCCAGGTGAGGACTTGGCTCATTGGCAGACCCTTGCCTAACATGCCAAGCCTTGGGCCTGTTTCCCTAAAACCAAAAAGCGAACAAACAAAATCCAAACCAAACAAAAAACCAAAGTACGTTTGATGGTTGGGTACATAGCTCTGTAGTAGGGTACTTGTTTAGTATTTGTAAGGCCCTGGGTTCAATCCCTGAGATAGCAACCCCCACCCCATCTCTCTCCAAGATGAATGCCCTTAGACTTAGCTGGGGAGTGTGGGGGTTGTAAGACGAGGAGTCACTGAAGTTCATGCACTGGATCACTCTCACACGGACTAGGCAAAGATGCTCAGTTTCCTAGCTCTTCTGTCCAAGTGAGAAAGGACTACCCCTGCCAGATTACAAGGCTGCGGGCACTGTTCCCACCGTGGTCCTTGTGCCAGCAAGCAGCCCATTTCAGTATGTGGCCCACACTGCTCAGTTGAGGAATGTTGTCTTTATCCTGGCAAATGGGAACAACACCCAGGCTCTTGAGCTGCTAGCCTGTGTGCACATCAAACAGAAACTCCAGGTGCCTATGATCTCCGAGTGCAGCAGGGTCACCTGTCAGGCTAAATGGCTACGTTCAGAGAAAACAGCCAAGTGTTGGTTGGTCTTTGGGACAGTCCTGTCTCATTCTCAATGTTGTTCTTCACTCTGGCTGCTGACCCATGTCTTTCCTACTTATAAAAAAGGAGAACTCGGGGGTGGGGTTGGAGGGTGAGATAGGGGAAACAGGGCGAGGCTGCCCCTTCTAATTGAAATGGGGGGAGGACTTATGTGAGGGAATATCGGGAGGAGAGGAAGGTCTGATACTGGGTTGTAAAGCAAATCAATCAATAAATTTAATTTTTAAAAAAGGAAAAAAGAAAAATAAATAAATAAATAGTAAATAAATAGGACTCAAGATGGAGGGAAGACCCTTAACCTGTTAAGGCAGGTTCTATCAGTTATCTTGTTCTGCTCCTGAATGAACAGAAATCAAAATTAGAAATAGTGATGATTGATGTTGTTGTCCACTTGACATATCTTCTAAGAAGGCACCTACACTGAGAATTTACCTCCATCAGATTAGACTGTGGGCATTTCTATGGGGCATTTCCTTGATAGCTAACATAGGGAAGACAAGGCTACTGTGTGGGGTTCGCCCAGACACCCACAACCATGTGATCCAAGCCAGCATATCCAATGGCATGCTATTCTACAGCTCAATCAAAACCAATCAATGAAATGGAAGTTTCAAATCTCCATTTAGAGCTGGGCATTATGCTATACAATTGCAATCCCTGCACTTGAAAGGTTGAGGCAGGAGAGTCAGGCTAGTCTCCAGTACAGAGCAAGACTTTGCCTCAAAAACACAGCACACACACACACACACACACACACACACACACACAATCCCTATTTGGAATGGTAAATATATTGTCAACACTTACACCAAGAGTTTAAAAAAAAAAATCAATGTCTCACACCTCAGAAAACTGCATGAGGATATTAAGGCTTAGATCTACTTCAGAATGAAACCACAAGTTAGTTCTCTGCGGAACAAGTGCTCTGTGTGTTACCCTTCCACTGGGGTAGTGTTCTCTGGCAACCATCTACTGTGCATTAGCAAAAGCCATCTGAATGCCAAACGAGCCTTGGGGAATCTGGAGACTGGAGCAGCCCTAGTGCTGAAATCTGTCAGTTTCAAAGACAGGTCAGTGCAGGTTTGCTGCAACCACTGTGAGGTCAAATAAATACTTTGGAAAGAAAGTAACATCAAAATGCCTTAGCTGAAACACATGGAAACTTCAGCTATATCTCCTAATAAATTAACATAGAATTATAAAAACATAGCCTTTAATTAAACAAAAACAAACAAACAAACAATATGCAATATAGACTACATCCCATGGAGTGGGGCTGAGGAGACCGCACTGTTGGATTTGCCTGGGCCTTTGCTGCTTTTGAGAGCTAGTGTAACTCTGCTCACTGACAGTAAGTCAGCTTGGATGAAATATTACAGTATGAGAAGCATAGTAAATAAAACTAGTAACATAAATGCAAAAAATACAATAAATAAAATTCTTTTAAAAAATGGTAGAACATGGAGAGAATAGCTGAAGGCAGCAGAGAGATGATACTGGGAAAGAACAGGCAAGGGAGCCGCCATTTACCCCTCATTCCCATTCTGAGAGCAGGCGATGGGCCCATGGGGGCTCACTTCCTAATTATGTTGCACACACAGCACACTGCCTACTTGTACATACTCTTCCATGGATGGCTAGCATTATTTATAAATACTACACACTGCGTATTTTATAAAAACAGAAAAGGAATAAAATGTAAAGTAGGTAAAATGATCTCCTGTGATTTGGGGGAGAAGATGATAAATAAGAACTTTACTAGCAGTTAAATTCTCATCTTAGTAAGTAAGCAGAATGTGCTGTCTGGCAACTGTCTGTAGACCATCAGCAAACAGTACTATAGCTCCGTGATACCGGAAAGCTAGTTACAGTGTAACAGTGGAGAGCTAGAGGGTTTGAACACTTGATACCATACCAGAAAGATGCTTGTGGTTAAAGCTACTAAGAATCTCAGAAAACAGACACAGACACATATGCATATACACAACAACAACACACACACACACACACACACACACACACACTCATTGGAGATACAGATGTCTAGTGAGTTAGCAGGAACACAAACTGTCAGAAACAAAGTTTGAGCTTGTATCAGCACAGCACTCTGGACTGCAGTTGGGCACAATCGGTGAGTGACTGTGATCACAGATGAGCATCAACTCTAAAACATGTCACAAAATAATCCCCATGTTACACACATGGTTGATACTCATCATCAGTCTCAGTTTCAGGACACGCACTGACGGAGGCTCTGTACTAGAGGGTGATTAGAAGACAGGAGACACTGCAAGGGTTTGTTTCTGGCAAACTGAACTTTTAAAGGGAGTTGGACAGTCCTGGGCTGTCTCATCTAAAGTAGCTGGGCATTTATTGCTTATTGGGTGACTCTTTATAAACTGGGACTCTTGTATGTTTAGTGGGGAACTCTGTTATATCCCTAATATGTAAACACGCCCACAGTTTTAAGGAGTAAAACAGAGTACCTAGGAAGGCAGAGTTTGAGAGCTGCTGCTAAGCCAGACCTGTCTTCACATGGGGTTTGGGGCTGGGGGTAATGGGGGTGAGTGGGACCAGGAGAGATGGCAGTACCTGGAATACTCGCAGGGGAGATCGGACCGGACCTCGATTGGTTGCTTCCCACAGGAGAGCCAACAGGAGAAGGTGACGGCCCTCCAGGGATGCTGGAGAGGTGGGGTGATGCATGTGGGGAGAAAGGAGACTGAGCTGGGTTGCTCTGATCCCCCTGGCTGCTTGTAGACCCCGATGCACTGACTGCTGAGCTCAGAGTTGCTTCTGTTCCCGTGGGAAGGTCATCGATGGAGCCAGACAGGTCCTGAGAAAGAAAGAGAAAGCGGCTGTTCATACACGTGGGCGTGGCAGCAAGCACAGGAAGCATAGTGTGAGCGTGCAAATGGTAAGACCAGATTATGACCCACTAGTGGAGCCTACTGAGAGGGACCACTTCTCACTAGACTCCAGCAAACTCACCCAGAAGGCCTTGGTATCAATTAAACATGAGGCAGGCTGCACCTTGCACTCACAAGTGACTTGAAGGTTCCCCTTCCTCCACCAGCACCCAGCTATATGCCTATGTAAGCAGCACTCTGCTTAGCAAGTTACCACGGGGATGGAGTAAGAAGTGGTCCTACAAGAAGACTTCAATGAACTGAGCAACTATAGGCTTGGGGAAACTGTCATAAGGAAATTTAAGCTTGGATGTTGTAATCTAATAATGGTCAAAATTATAACTGAATTTTGTGGTGAAAAATTCTCCCATCTTTAAGCAATATAATAAAACAGTGCATTTGCATTTTAATATATTATGAAAATACAATCCTATTGACATTATATGGTCAGAATGAGTTCTAATGTTACACGATATGCCCTTATGCAGCAATTCTGCACTGTTAATACCATCTAATTTGACTACAATGCCCTCAGAGGAAGTTACTAGAAGCTCTACTTGATAAAACCCACAGAACAGAGGTCTGGAGTAGTAACTGCTTAAGGCCATGCTCTTCAGGAGAGAACAAGGCAACTGAAGAGAAGGCAGACGAGAAGGGAGAGGACACTGTGATGGATAAGGAGCTTGTGGCTGTGCTTACAGGCCTGGATGCCCAGAGACGAGAGACAGGCTGCTGGTGTGACAGCTCTCCTAGGTGGTCAGCTCCGTAAGGCTGGAAGGCAAAGGCAGAGGAGGAGGAGCCTAAACCAACATGTAAAACCCCAGGGCATGCTGCTCTGAAAGCATGTTCTCCACGCAGCTCTGCCATGCCTAGCCTTGCTTTCTATAACTTCTTCTCAAGTCAGAGCTTTCAAGACAGAGTCAGGAGGATACTTGGAGCTCAGGAGAAAGCCCAGAAAGTGAGCAGCTGACAAATGCAAGACTAGACCCTAGGCCTGGACAGTGAGTTGTAGCAGGGGCTCCCTTTCTAGGAGAATGTTATCAAAGATAAAAATATAAAATATAGCACACCAGGCCCATAAAACCAGGGCATTTATATAAAACATTTCAAGACAAGAATGTCATTGGTTTAAGTAAATAAAGAGCAATCCTTAAAGACAAAATTCTGCTTATGAAAAATAACATGATGATTGAAAATATCTAACCTCTGGAAAAGGTATTATCAACTCTCAAATAGATGAGGTAAATTGAATCAGAATTTTCAGAATTCAGAGATAAAACAAACATTTTTGCTGTAGGCAACTGGCATACCTGATTTTGCACACACATACAGTGGGTAGAACTTTCTATTTAAACCTGATTACGCACTGACGCAGTGATGTTCCCCCTCAGATCTTATAAATTAGATTTCGCTTTTACAAAGCCAGGTAGGAATAAAGGAAGGTTATTAATCCCGTAATATGTTACACACAACGCGGAAACGAGCCACCCACACAATTAGTGCAGTTCTAGGAACAGAACTTAGGCGGACATGTCCTCCAGCTCACTTCTCGCTGTACCCACCCGACAACTGAGCGGTGTGGATCTGCGGGAAAGGAGCAGGCATCTTGGGCTAACCTTTGCTGCGGCTGCCTCCCAGGTTTCTCCTTCCTAGTCCATGTAACCAACTCAAGAACTTGCAAAATGACTGCAACCAATGACCCGTGGGTTGCAGGTAAGTTCTAACTATGCTCTACCCATAAGCTCACATGGTTAAGTGCTTGAAACAAAACAACATACAAAGCCAAAACAACCCAAATCAGTATTTGTTAACAGACTAGAAACAATATGGAATTCAAATGGTGGCCTCCCTGTATTTCCCTATAGCAAGACACAGCAGCCCCTGGTACCTCCTGTGACAGCTGCGGCAGGGACTGAGCAACTGGGACAGACCACGTGACTGAGGATGCTTACTATCTGACTCCCGATGCAGACTTAGGTATTGGTGCTAGACGGGTTTCATGTGGTCCACAGAAGACCTAACTGCCTGCACTAGTGCCTGCACATCTTACCAGCAACAGCACCAAACCTTCTGAAAGACTGACTGAGATGGAGGCTTCACTGCCAATGGATAGTCTCAGCACGGAACTAAAACACAGGAACTTAAGGTAGCTTTGCAAAACAGTTCTTTTTGCCAAAAGGATTCCCTAAAAGCTAGAGGGCTAGCAAGGTCACTTGCCAAAATGGCTTTTGTTGTTTTCTTAAACCACCAGTGGTGTAGTGATGGTATCTCATTCCACTGGACCAAGCTCAACTTTACAATTTGATGTGACTGGCTAATTGGCCCAAAGTGGGGGTGCAATTTGTCTCACTAACTAGCTTTGATAAGAAGAAAAAGAAACCAAACCAAAACAACAGCTAAACAATTGCACAAGTTTTCCCTTAAAAAAGCAAGAGCTACAGAAGAAAAACTCTTCTGGGACGAGATGATGTATAAGATGTGGGTGCCTGTGACGGAGCCTGTGACCCCCGAGTTCACAAGCAAGCCCCGTATCATAAACCTTTGAGCCGGTGCTTTCCCAATACCAGCCAGTGAGGCACACTCCATCCACATTAAGGCTCCTTGAGAAAAAACACTTATCCCACACCTTTACAAAGAAGATAATTTGGCAAATCGCTAGATAGACATTTTCTACTGCAGACCAAACAGAGTTAAACACATACAATGTAAATGCAGCTTTCAATTGTAGTTAAATAATTTTATGCAAATCTTCCTTCATAAAAACCGGAATGTTACTCATAAATTTCTGTAGTTCTCTGCATGACCTACAAATTTCTTCCCCATCCTCCCTTAAAACTCCACCTCCTTGCTGAAGAAAGTGACAAGAGGGGGGTGTTAGGCAGCCCGGTTCGTGCACGCTGCAGAGGCGGCAAAACCACTCCTGTTATTCAACAGGCTGACGGAGGAGGCATCGAGAGGGAAGTATAAAAACAGCAGCTTCCCTCGTGTTCACATGTCATCAGAAGCTCAGTGCTGACTAGACCTTGGTGCAACAGAAGAGCAATAAAAAGATATAATTTTTATATTACTGCTATACTCTCTCGGAACTTTTATATGTAAATGACACAGAAACGCTCCCGCCCTGCATATCCTTGCCGTCTCTGTATGTAGAGCTATCTTAAAGCATACTAATAAAGGAAGTTCAGCAGTGCTTTAAGCATTCAGCCTTGGTAACACTCCCCCAGAGGACAGTTAGTCAGCAGGGCACCAGCTCCCCTCTTTGGTAAGTACCATCAGATCTGAGAGGCCTGCATGCACAGGCAAAGCTCTCCTGCACCTCCTCCCAGGAAGGCACCTTCAAGCTACACTGCTTCTATTCGTCTTGCTGGAGGGCTGGCAGCAAGGGCTGCAGCGAGGGCTCTGTGGAGGCTGTAGGCCTTGCCTCACAGCACTCCTATGGCCTCTCTCCCAGTGGACGGAAGGCCGAAGTGCCTGCTTTGCCTTCATAACCTGATGTGCTGAGGTTCTGCTAGCGCTTTGGGTTTTCTCTGTTTAATGCCACCCAGAATACTGCATATTTTTCAACACAACACTGATGTGAGCTCACTATTGTTAACAAGGGTCCATTTAGTTTTAAAAGTCCCTGTATCAGCCGGGCGTGGTGGCGCAAGCCTTTAATCCCAGCACTCGGGAGGCAGAGGCAGGCGGATTTCTGAGTTCAAGGCCAGCCTGGTCTACAGAGTGAGTTCCAGGACAGCCAGGGCTACACAGAGAAACCCTGTCTCGAAAAAAACCAACCCCCCCCCCAAAAAAAAAGTCCCTGTATCAAACATCATGAAAGCCTGCAGTACTTTCTTTTTAATTTTTAAAGCCATTTCAAGGCAAGGTCTCTGCACACTTTACCACTGCGACCTCACACCCCGCACTGTCCCGAGGACAAATCTCAGTCTAACTCAAGTGACTGGTCAATGGATGAAATACTACAAACAGCAACGGTAACCTTATCTGACTTTTCTACGAATTACTACAACTCAACAATAAGCCCGATTTCTTATGTGGTTGCAGTAAGAGTCAGAGAAGGAGAACACATGGCAAACTGTATGAAGACAGTGTGCAGGAGTCACTTTAAAAGAGTTACACACAAACACTAAGTATAGGCTTTCTCAAGTCTATGCATTGCATGAACTTCCCTGAAAATCCTCACTTTAATATTTATGAGTCACTACATCAGAATTTCTTTGGCCCTGATGGTATGGTGTTCAATTTAGCACATGTTAGCCCAGGATAAGTTCAGTCAACACTGGGACATGATACTGATTTAGAGAACTGGGAATAAGCTAGCATATTGTACTCCCTTGCTTAATTAAATAAGTGGGTTTTCAAAAAGCAAATGAACTTCCAAATACTCCCAGCCACAGCTCTCAATACAATTAGCTGCTGGAGAAGAGATCAGCCCTGATGGTGAGCTGCCCCACATGGCACACATTTGGGATCCCTTGCTTAGGCATGCCACATGAGGACACAGGATAAACAGAGTTAGGAACAGAGAAGATATTTCAATCAATGCAACAGGCACAGGCCTCATTTCAGGGTTTTAATAGGACACAGCTAATGATTTCTCACTGTGACTTCCCGGGGGCTTAAGGCATGGGTTAAAACACCAGATCACAACTCTTCAAAACTCTCAGTCATCTTCAGCTGCATGAAGGCCTTCCTTCCATCCTTCCCCTGATGGAAACAAAGAAATGCAGAGAAACACACACATGCACACACACACACACACACACACACACACACAGAAACAGAGAAAAAAAACACATGTACACCATACACACACAGAAACAAAGAAATACACAAACACACACCCTACACACTCAGACAACTCACACCACACACTGAGAAACACACACTCAAACAATTCAACACACACACACACACACACACACACACACACACACACAGAAGCAGATCCATGCGTACACATAGATACCATACACATACCTTCAACTAGACCCTAACTTTAAGGACTCTGACTCTTATGCTAAGCAGGGGACAAAGACAAATGGATTCCAGTGTTCAAGAGCAAATTAAAATGAATGTATAAACAGTGAAGTGGCAAACACCACACAACATAACCCAGCACAGCAAACAGTTCTAAATATTTACCACAAAAGCTCTCCTGAAACGACTGACCCAGCTGTTAGACTTTATGAATGAATTCTCAGCCTGACTACCAAGCAGCCCCTGGGGTGGGGGTGGGGTCAAAGATCCAGCCTCCGCATCAGCTTCTTAGCCTACTTGAAAAGTACAATAAAGTAACTTCACACCTTCCCAGCTTATTTTGGTACTGTAACTTCAAGCATTTGATACAAATGCACCTTGAAGTTAATATTTAAGTTGAGCTAATAGTTGGCAAACAAATAAAGAATGCCGAGTGACTTAGGTTCCCACGACTTCCCAGGGTCTCAGCACAAACCCGTATCGCAAGCAGCCTACCCAGGCTCCCCCTGCTCATTTGTCTAGATGGCAATTGCGTTTTTAAAAGTTTAGAGTTCTGGTCTCAATATGAAACATGAAGGATGTCAGAAAGACAGAGCAAATCCTCAGACCTGAGGTCTGAAAACCACCCTCCTTTCAGCTTTTGCATTCAAAACTTTACCTCTTTATCTTACAGGACAATATATACAATACACAGCCAACTGATGTGTGAGGTCGGCCGGAGAAAATACTCATCATGGATGCGAAAAGTCACAGACTCCATGGATGACAGGAACATACCCCAAAGCCAAGGGAACTACACAGAAAAATGTGGGTCAGACTCCACGCCATGCAGATAGCCAAGAGCCCCTCTGGGAACAACTTGCCCCTGACTCATTTGCAGATGTACTCAAGCAATGATTGCGTTGTGGGCAAGTCTCATGTTAAGGGGACATCTTTGGGATAATGAGCTAAGCTGACACTTTACACAGGCAGAATTCAGTCTTAAGCATACCATTAAAAATGTTGTAACACTTATATTTCCTCAAAATAAGAGACATAAAAATAGGAGGGGCATCTTGCTTTGGGAAGAAAGGGGGATTTGGTGGGAAAGGGATAAGGCAAGTTAATAAGGGAGATTGTGATCAAAGTATATAATGCATAAAACTGTGAAAGAATAAATAAAATGTAAGAATCAGCACATAAAGTATCAGCTAGTCTTACAGGTTTTGAAGTGAAAACTGTGTGTGTGTGTGTGTGTGTGTGTGTGAGAGAGAGAGAGAGAGAGAGAGGTGTGCATACCTATTTGTGTGTAGTGTATGTGCAGATGCAACCGCACACAGAGGCCTGTGGTCACCTCATGTGTCTTCCTCCATTACTGTTTATTTATTGAGACAGTATGTCTTACTAACCCTGAAGCTCACCAATGGTCTAGCTATCCAGCAAGCCCCACAGATCCTCCAGTCTCCACAATGCCTTGCTTTTTATTTGGGAATATGGACCCTGAATTCAGGGTCAGCAAACACAATGGTCCTTATGTCTACCCAGCAAACACTTCACTAAACTAAGCCATTTCCCTGGTCCCAGGTGAACATTCTTAACATGAAGTATATAGTCATTGCAAATTCGGAGGGGTGGGTAACATAGGCATGAAGCATGTCATGTGAGAATCGGGTGTTTCTCACTGCATGTTCCTTGTGTGTGTGTGTGTGTGGGGGGCATGTGTGACAAAAGTACTCCCGAGCTTTGAACTCCTCCTGAGTGATTTTCTGCTCTTCCATGACCAATAACCATCTCCAGATGTGTTGGCAACATATAGGCCTTTTTACCACAGCACACAGAGTCTTGAATTAAAAGTCAACTTGGTAAAGAGTTTATAACTTTGGTCGTATGAACTTTGGAATTAACCTGCATCTGGAAGTAACCCTAGCCTTTGTTAAAGTGCCTGGGAATAGCCTCGTAAATAATTTTAAGTGTTAGCAATGACTCAACTCTACTGCCATGATTTGGCCCCTGGGACATTACAGCTATTTGCTCAGTGGAATAAACCACAGTGTATTGTCTGATGAGCTCATTGTCTTACCTTCCAAATAGTTCTCACCTAACACGGGGGACAAAACCCTTCCTGTCCTGTCCTTCAATCAAGGCCTACGCTAGCACTGAAAAACTATGGCTCACGTGCACCGGTGACTGACCACCGTCCTTTAACTACTGTGAGAAAAGTGGTGTTTTCAACGCAAAGTATAGGATAGGAAACAAGGCTGTGTAATAAAAAGGCAATGGCCAGACCGGGGTGCACGTGCTATACAGATGGCTGCAGCTGGTGCAGTAGGAGCGAGATTTGCAGAAGGCAGTGTACCCATACACCTTTTTAGACAGTGGGCAGGTCCTGTGTGCATTTACATTCTTGGAGTTCCTGTCACCAACCTTCAATGGAGAGACAAACAGATAATTTATGGTGGAAAAGCATCAAGTTCTATGGTGGAGGGGGTAAGGTTGTGTGTGTGGGGTAAGGTGGTAAGGACTAGGGTTGTGGGGAGATAAGATAGTGTGGAGGTAAGGTTGTGGGGCTGAGGCTGTACAGGAGTAAGGCAGTATGTGCCGTAGCGAACACAATGGGCTGCTTTCCCCAAGGGATACTTCTTGGGAACCACTGTGAGAGGCGGCAAGTTCTGGAGGGAAGGTAGGCCTCTTCAAGGGTAGAAAGCTGGGCACCAAGGGCGAGGGAGAGTTAGGAGCAGAAAGTAGAGTGCATGATTGTGGAGAGTGCAGCCTAGGATGTAAGTTCACTGAGGGGTAGGGGCTGAAGCCGCCAGGGAGGCAGCTGGAGGACTGAGGCTCCACTGTGTCAACTATATTCTAACTTAGGATGTCAGAACCAGGGAACCAAGACAAGTCCTGCAACTGGTTTATTTATTTAAAATGAGTACACTGCTGCTATCTTCATGCGCACCAGAAGAGGACATCAGATCCCATGGTTGTGAGCCACCATGTGGTTGTTGGGATTGAATTCAGGACCTCTGAAAGAGCAGCCAGTGTTTTTTTAACCCGAGTGGTGGAGGATAAAATGGGGTTCCAAGTGTGAAATTTTAAAAACTAAAGATTAAAATTCCAGGTACCACTGGGGAACAGATCTGCATTTCCCCAGATAGACATGTTTTACTACAGAATTAAGCAAATACAGAAACAGTAAGAGTGTAAGGCTGAAGAGGTGAGAACTTAGTTAAACAGCGCTGTGCTCCTGGACAGCAGTGATTTCACGAGTGTTCACGGCTCTAAGTTACACAGTTATACACTCTCGGGACTGTGGTGACTTCACAAATGTATATGGCGCTAAGGTAAATAGGGGTGCACTCTCTGGCCTGTGGTAAGTTCCTGAGTGTGCAGAGCTCTAAGAATCAACGTACAAATGAGTCTGAAGTCTCAAAACATCAGGCTGTATCCTAATGCTGTCCTAATGCTGGCTATGAACAACACACACCTTTAACATTTTATATTCTACTCTAAAACCATGGGTGACCCGGGGTCACCTGGCTACAACCACGGAGCAGAGGATGGCTCTGGACTATGGTTTGGTGTTCTGTAAATATCACCACCAGGAATGGACCTATAAATATTAATGACCCATGTGTTTTGAGAGGAAATTGACAAACTAACAAGGTCTGTAAATATATATGATTTAGACTCTGTCTCCTGATTCCTGTTTTTATCACTGAAAACATACTATAAATTTTTAGGACAGAAAAGCCATCAATACCACCTTTTGCATGTCTCATGGTGCAAAGCGTCACTGTTTATCTTAGAAGTTCAATGCTAAGCATGCAGAAACTCTGAAAATAACACTTAAAAACAAAAAGGCATGAGCCCTCAGGAGACACGTATTTCTTCAACAGTGTAACAGGGAAATTCTTTAAAACAGCAAGATCCATAGAAACTGCAAATAAATTAGCAACTTAAGAAAGCAATGACTGAAAAACACACGAGTCACAAATTGTAGTGAGTCCGTGTGGAATAAAGACAAGTTTGTTAGCAGAAAAACCCTGAAACTTGGTTGTCTAGGTATTTTTGTATTAATTTGGGCCATACGGTTTGCTTTATAGCCTTCCCTGGATTTTAAAAGTTTATTTGTTTTGAAAGTAATTTGGCCCACGCATGCCCCGCCAGGCCAGTGCTGGGGGCTTGCTGCACACCCTGACCAGGTCTCTGCTAGCTCTACACCTTTGCCCAAGCCACTGCTCTAACAGTGGGGCAAGGGCTGCCAGTCCTCAACAGAGCTGTAGACTGGGCTCCCTCATTCCTGTCTTCTCTTAGAGTGTTAAAAGGAAGCCTTTTGCAGTGTACCGTGGTACCTAGATAGTTTCTGAGTCTGTCTGCGATTTCCGCCTCGTGTTGGGTATTTTGTGGACTGCTCTTTTATTTGCTACTGTTTGATGTTTCCTTATCATGAGCCCAGAGTTTCTGATTTGGGGCGAGAATAGAAGAGAAGGGACGCATATCCCTCACATCTTATCTCAGCATGAACAATGCAATGGAGTAAGTGGTGTGGGCTGACACTCTCCACACACACACAAGGGAGGAAGTGAGGTTCTAGCTCCTAGGGACACCACACTGCGGTGGCTTCTGCTGACAGCACAAAGGACTCAACCAGTGGAGGGATATCTCTGGAGATGCACGAGGATCTTTCTCTTTCAAACCTTGTCTGTTAGTTTTCATGTTTGTCCATAGACTTTTTTTTCCTGCAGTAAAAATTTTTTTCCCCCTCAGGTCCTCACAGCTGTGCAGCAAGAATGTCCCCAACTGAGCCATCTTCCCAGGCCTCTTCCTTTAGAGTGTATGAGGAAGAGCTGTCCTTTCTCCATTCTTTTCACGTGGCACCAGATGTGTAAGGTGTAGCGTGATTACCTTTATAAGGTGAGAACTTAAACAGCACTGTGTTTATAAGGTAATCAGGGTGATTACCCAATGCAGCAAATGCAGATGTCATGGTTATAAAAGAACAGAGGGAGGGAGACCTCCTTTACGGTGCTGCATACACAGGGTAGGAAGATAAATTAGTAGAACTACCCTGGGCAATCATTTGTCAGCACTTGCTAGAGCTAAAAGCACATCAATTATGTAACTCACCCTTCCATTTCCAAATTCACCATTCCACTTCTGTACACAGAGATGTCTAGAAGCAGAGGGGAGCACTTCCATACGAGTACACACATACTGCAAACAGCCTGAATCTCCAACATTATAAAAGATATATACATATTCAGGAATATCATGAAGCACTGAGGCTAAATGATCTTAAGCTAGGAAAATATTAATACAAATGCCACAATATGGAGAGACGATAAAGCACCGTGTGAGTGACAGAGAGCAGTCACTCACGGGCATGGCGGTGGGAGGGCAGCACTAAAGTGAAGTGGTCCCTGCTTATTAACTATATTTATTAAAAAACTACTTCCACCTGTTTAATTTGTATTTGTTTTAAAAATAGTTTAATTAAAATATAACTATATCATTTCTCTCCTTTCCCTTTCTCCCGCCAACTCTCCCATGTTCCTTCCCCCAACTCTCAAATTGATGGCCTCTTTCTATTTTCTATTGATACACAGTCCTACAAAACGGCCAGCCCTGAAACCATATACATTCAACAACAACAACAACAACAAAATGGACTCAGAGGTAGTTTAAGGTAATTAGCTTAGTTACATACAGCTGGAAATGATTTATGGAGACTTTTTTCTTTAATGAGATTGAATGCACGCAGTAGTCTTCTAACAGCCCAACTAAATCCTGCTTTTTCCTTATTTCTTTGTTATGCTTCACAGGCTCACTTAGATGAGAGATTTCCAAAACGACTTGTTTTCTATTTTCCTATAAGGCCAGCTGGTCACTTAACGTCTCAAGTGTTAGCATTCAAGTGCACTTTTACATAATAATTTTTTTCTGAGAGCATATGACCACTTTGTGTTACTTCAGAAAGCCGCTTGAGAGGGGGTGACCATAAACCCAGTCAAGGTTGCAGATAGAAACTTTCAGTCCTAGTAATGACAACTGTGATTGTGATGAGGAAAACAACACGCTCAAAGAGGCCTCAGGGTGAGATTGCTCCATGCGGCACCTCCTCCTGGCCCTGCACAGCCAGGTCTCAGCCACCTCAGCAGCTGCTTGGAGCATGGCCCCACACACTGGAACAGAATTCAGAGACTCTCCAAGGTGTGTGCAAGAGACAGCAAAACATACACAATAAAAATGCACAGGGCCACTGATCCTCTTACTGCCCAGCATCTCTGGAGCCAGGTGAATCATATATTTTCAAGCTAAATTGGATTTTATTCCAGGCACCAGTATCAATGCCTGGCAGAGCAAAGATGCCTTCCCACAATCCCCTTCTCTTGCCCCACTATCAATATCAGCTTCTGCCAAGTTTTTGGGAGATGCCCAGTTTTCTTTAGAACACTAGTCACCTTTTCTGGTACCTGGAGGTGGTCACAAAACAAAACAAAACAACAAAACAAAACAAAACAAAACAAAAAAACTTGGGCTCTGGAAGGATAAAGAGGCACATCTTGCACAGGATGAGGGCAGATGGGCTCACAGGCCACCATGCATGATGACCTGATCCCTACATGTGATGACCTCACTGTGATGCTGGAAGAGTTAACGTCCGCAGCTACAAACAGCGCCAGCAGCACACACTGTGGTATCTGGCATCAGGAGAAGGGCTCATTTCACGTCCTCTATAATGTGGATTCTCAGGGACAACAGCACGGCAGTGAGTTCTCCAGGTAGGAGCCTGCAGCAAGGGTAGGCAGCACTCAGCAGGGCTTGGACATTTCCTCAGCTATTGCTGGAAAGGGTTCTTAAGCTACCCAGCCTCAGTTTCACCATTCAAACAGTGGGAGGAATAATACTTCTGTTTTAGTAAAGATTAGCTAACCTATAAATACAGAATATTAAGTACACAAGTGCTGGTTTCACGTATCCTTTTGTAACATAGAAACAGAATGTAAATGCCACTGAGTGTAAGATGAGCACAGGTGAAGGAGGACAAAGATGAGGCATGAGCACAAACGCTAACATCTCCGCTGTGAGGTGGGACCAGCACAGCTCCCTTTTGTGGCTGTAAAACGTTTACCAGACAGCTTTGTGTACCTGTAGCAGAGCATGGAAAGAAATGTGGAAGCCAGGGTTTTCTGGCACATCTGTTAATGCCTACAGTGCCCAGCAGAGACGTGCCACTTGGAAGAGGTAAGCCTGGGTTAGGATGCCTGGGTTCAAACTTTGGCTGTGCCACTCCCCAGTGGGTACCGCTTAAGTTTCCTCATCTATCTACAAAACTGGCCTGTTTCAAAGACACCGAGTGAACTGTGAGTTAGCAGAGATTTGTTTGATCAATACTGGCCATCATTTTGATTAGTCCATATTACAGTGTGGAGATACATTTAAAAACAGAAAATAGCAAAAGTGGACAGACCAATGCAGACTAGGAATCACTCAGATCTCAACTTAGCTCCCTACAACATGGATTCTTAGAATATCTTATGTTAAAAACAATGTCATTTCACTGGAGGAAAAAAAAATCGATGAACCATAGAAAATAAACGTAGAGAATAGTTTAACTCAGAAAGCACAAAATATATGAGAATGCAAACCTACATTCACAGAGACATTTGTATGTGCACACACTCCTTTATGAACGCTTAAGAGTTCAGGCTGGTTCAGTTCCATAAATGTCAATAGTGCTCTTGTGGAAGTCAGCTAAAGGTGAGGTCACATGGCACATGATCTTCTCAAAAGCTGGCCCCTGGAATGTGGAGGCACACATCTGTCCATCTCTACTTCAAGCACAAGCCACTAGCCTGTTCTTCTGTCATTTTTGGAAGCTTTACGTCAAGGGCTGACCAGAGAGTGGCGAGGTCAGCATTGGCTTCCTTGCACCCTGAGCAAAACCACGAGGACAGCTTGTCATCTCTCTCATCTGCAGAGCTCTGTGTTTAATGTTACACATTCTTGTTTACAACCAAAGATAATCACAACTATAAAGGCAATTCTTTGTGAACGCTTTTAAAATCCCAGGCTTGTTTGAAAGCGGAAGACCAAAACAAGTGGAGATAAACCATCTTTAAGGGCTGGAATGGAGTTAACCAGTGCACTGTTTACCCAAGGGCAGCTTGTCCACCACTCTGCGGCTCCAGGAGCAGTAGGGTGCTACGTGACTTTCTCCCATCTGTCGAAAACCAGACTTGCCCCTCCCTGTCCTCCTAAGGCCTGTCCTCTTCAGAATTCTTCCACAATGTTAAGTAGCACTCTGTATGCCTCTGAGAAAAAGGGGTTCTTCTTAAAAACCAAGCATGGAAAGACTGAGGAGAACTACGTAAGAACTGAAGAAAAGAGGAGCCAAGGGGACTGCCAGTCCTCGGGCAGCATGGTAATCGGCTATGAGCTGAAAGGCTGCCAGTTTGTGGGCCTCGGGGCTTGGTAGGATTTCTCTGTACAATGCCAAACTCTGACAATATTGTTATGGTTAGAAAGGAATTTCTCACAAGAGCTAACAAAGGCAGAAGGTCATAAATAAACCCAGCAGGGTCGCCTTGTCACTTCTCATTATCAGCGCTGCGGGCACTGGCTTTTCTATGGGCTTCTTACAGGTTCATTTAAGTGTAAGGGTTCCTCCTCGGAAACATACATAATCATAAATAAAACCATCTTAACCTAGCCAAGGGAGAGATGTGAAAAGTAAGAAAACAGGCAAGCATCAAAAGCTACCGACAGAAGCCCTCAAGTGACCAGCAGAGCCTGTGTCGCAGCCCCATGCCTGTGTGGCCCTGCTCTGGCCTGACCGATCGTCCTAGCAGTGGTTAGCAAGGCTGAAGTGCTGGGTCCTCGGCTGAGAAGAGCATGGTTGTGTGGTCAGTACAACAATAATGAAGGGACATTTACTGTTGACTTTATTTAACTAGGAACAGAAAAGAGGGACACGGAAATTCCTTCTAGGAACTTCGTTAACAGTGAAAGATGAGGTTCATGGCGTCATACACTCCTTTAAAAAAAAGAGAGAGAGAAAAAAAAACTTAAGAGCAAAAAACAACAAACTCAGAAAATGAAATTGGTGACTGGAAGCACCACTGTTGAACTTCTAATTTATGCCACACTTCCTTTGGTGAGTGAAACATATCTGTGCCTATAGTTATGTATATACATATAGGATGTCAAAGGACCAACCTGCTATTCTATATCAAGATGATGTGTAAACTGATAATTTCATAATTTGTGCATCTTTTAAAATTGTAGTCATAAGTTATATCATTCATCGGAAGAGAACAATGGACACTTGAAGAAACAGGAGTCTGTCTGTTTCACAGGCTATGAGGCAGGAGCGTGCTGGGTTGGTGCTGAGCCTCAGGGCTGCATACTAGGTGGCTGGGTCTCTGCAGGTTGTCACAGAAAGGCGAGTCTGTGTGCAGTCCCTTCCCACGGGCTGCAGCCTCTCATTTCCTACTGCCCAGGGACAGTATCGGGCTGAGGCTGAATTCTTCTCAGCGGAAGCTCTCCACGCCTGCTCTAGCATTCCGACAGGATCACTTTTGGAAATCAACACTCCTAGTACAGGAAACATGACCAAGTCATGAAAGGGGTGCTCATGTCTCAGGAGTGTCTGCAGGTCTACCTTTCCAGGGGCAGGGAAGTGGTTTTGCTAGAGAACATTAACAAGTAACTTACAGACTCTCTGCGAGAAGTCAGTGCTGTTGACCCTGCAGCAGGCTGCAAACGTTTTGTGAAATTCATTTGATTAAAAGCTGTCTAGCCAGCCTTTAATGTCTAAGGTGGACAATGTGAGGCCACAGCAGTCTTCTGGAACATGTCACTGAGTATTTATTTAGTCAATGTTATTTCAGATAAACGTGAGAGATAGCAAGCATTACATTTTACCCCTTGGAAGAGGCACATGAGTGGCTGCTAAGACCTGCGCAGGGGATCATGATACGCGCTCGGAGCCTTTACCACCCACACAGCATGTTTAAAATGAGAAGTAGATATTTATAAACTCATGTGCACGTTCCGTGACCCAGCTTACATTGGGTTTCTGTTTGACAGGTATATTCATTAGCCCACTAGCACATCATCAAACAAGGCAAAGGGTGTGTATGTGATTGTTCATGTATGTGTGCATGTACAAACATGCTATGCTATAGCTAACAGCATTCCCTAAGACTTATCATTCCAGCTTTAAAATAACACACAACTATCTCAAAATCTTGTTTCATTTAAGAATTAACCATAAAACTTTGAGATAGACATGGTGGTTCATGCCTGTAATCCCATTACTGGGAGGTGAAAGCAAGAGGGTTGCCATGTGTTTGGGGCCAGATCGGGCTTCAGAGTGAGTTCCAAGTCAGCCTTGGCTATAGTGACAGCCTGTTTCAAAACAACTTTGTAAGTGACAAACGAAAGAGCCAACATGCAAATGCAACCCGCAGTTATGGTGTACTGTACCAGCATCAGAGAAGAGGCTTACGACCCCTCTGGTGACTGCGAATAGATCTTCTATATTCTGATTTTTCCTTTGAGTGTGTCTTAATGTATTCCCTGGTTCTCCAACTCTTTGGACTTTTAAACACAACTCATTCTCCCATCTCCCTGGAAGTAGGTCGTCCAGGGGTTACACACAGCTGTGTAAATCAAGGGACCATAAACAGATTCACCCGAGGACAGCTAACTCACAGGTACAGCCAGCCCACCCTATCTGGACAGCATGCCTCAAACACAACAAAGAGGTCATAGTCACGGGGAGGGAAATCAGATAGCAAATATTAGACGAGTTTATACTGAATGCCTAAGAGTTTTGCTACAATTGATCAGTCATCAGATTTCCCCCTACCTCCATTCTGTATGCTAACCACTCCTAGGACATACAGGAACGACACATGACACACAAGAGAACCAAGTGGTGGAGACAGACTGCCTTGCGAGACACTAAGGGTGATGTTTCCCATGATCTAGCACAGCTGTCAGCATGCAATGGATTCCTGCTGCAGTGTAATGTGATCAACAGTTTTATTACAGAGCTGAGTTCTAAAGTATCTACAACTGTTTCAGATCTCAAACATGAGCTACAGTAGAAACCACACTTAAATGCCCAAGAGCTATGCCCATGGCAAAGCTGATCACGCATACTTACAACTACACAGGACAGGGCACAGAAATATTAACAAATGGGGTCTGAGGAAGGGGCAAAAGAAAACAGTAACAGCACAGTCACTGTGGCACACACTGTGAGGGCACTGTGGCACACACATGCTTTCTAGATGGCTGAACTAAAGAGATCAATGACAAATGGGAATGGGGAAAGCAAGAATAAAAGCAAGCAAAGCTTTAGACAGATGCCTCAAACAGCAAGCATTATTAAGAGCAGTTTAAAGCTACTGAGTTAAACACAGATGCACAGCTGAGCAGGAAGGCACCATGATGAGCCTTAGACAAGGAGGTCCTCAGGGTAGACACAACCCTGGGGCTACCAGGTCTCTGTAGGAGAAAAATGTGACCCCTTCTTTTGAACTGGGGGTTGAGGGTGACTCTGCTTCAGGTAGAACCTGAAAACCTCAGGTCAATTCTAAGCCTAGTTTGTCCCCATGAATTTGTCATCAGAGGCCCCAACATGGTGACCTTGCTAAGTGCCCAGAGATTCTTAAACTTGCCCAGTATGTGGGCCAGATGAGAATGATGCCGGTTTGGTGCTCTGGGCTTGTGGTCTGAATGTAGCTCCACCTCCAGCTCCCCCTCTTCCTCCTCCTCCTCCTTTCCCCCCTCCTCCGTAACCAGTTAGTCTTCATTCACCACAATTACTTAACTGTCTTCCATCTTGTCATTGATAACTGGTTTGTACTGACAAAGTCCCTGGACCCTGCTAGAAACTACCAAGACTAGAGCAAACGGCAGCTCCTGTTCATGAGGTATATATGTATGCATGCACATATGTATGTGTGTACACATATACACACACACACATATTTTAGCCACATAGCCTCCCTCCATTTTTTGAAGGGGTAGGAGGGAGAGTGCCATCATACCAAGTATTCAAACCATTTTTAGGGTCACATATGCCAGCCATCTTGATAAATTGGGACAACCAACATGCTCCACCATGCAGGAGACCAGTAGAGGGTCAGACTTGCGTCTGGCTTGCCCATTGCAGAACCAGGTGTCAGGGTCCTGTGGTCACTACTCTCATGGCTGTTTCCCTCCTTGTTGCTTTTAGTCTAGCTCTGCAACCACGGAGGGGTGGGGCATGAAAAGCAAAAAAACAAAAACTATCCTGGCATTATCCAGGAGTCCACTGTTTTCCTGGAATGGAAATTGTTTTTTAATAATCCAAGTGCACTATTTTCGTCTCATTGGAAAAGATAATCTCAGTTCTGCTCTATTGGAAAAAACCAAGACTTCACTGTAATTAGATCCTCGATCTCCCAGTGATGTCTCTGACTTCCTAGCAAAGAGACTAAAGCTCCGGGTATGAAAAACAAAGCCAGCCTTGACTCAGGTATGCAAACTAGTAAGACCACAATGCAGCATCCAAGTAAGACAGGGCTTTGCCTGCGAAGGTCAGCTCATTAAGCTTTCCTTCATGGAATCTTTAGGGAATTTAATTGATGCTATGTTAAAACTAATAGGCATCCGATTTTATTTTTAATAATCAAGAGACAAATAAAAATCCAGAGGTTGTACCTAGTCCTCTGAATGGTGGGACTAGTGAGCCGGCTTGGTGGTATCTCTATCTGCTCCCAGGAGCTTACATGGGAGACAAAGAGAACTGATTTACTCATCCCTACGAGATTGCTCCCTGGAGTGTCACACATGTGCCTCCATCACACAAATACGTAAAATGAAAACTAATTAAAAACAAACAAACAAACAAACAAACAAACGAATGGAGGGCTAAAAAGAAGGCTCAGTGGTTAAGAGCACTAGCTGCTCTTCCAGAAGTCCTGAGTTCAATTCCCAGAAACTACATGGTGGCTCACAGCCATTGATGCCCTCTTCTTGCATGCAGGAGTACATGAAGATAAAGCATTCATATACACTAAATAAGTAAATAAATAAATGCTAAAAAAGAATGGAAAGGCAAAAAAATTAAAGAAAATATTATTTTCCTTTCTGCATTCTTTTTAAACTATTAAGAATTGGTTTTCAATGCAAAAACTCTTGTGGGCATTTATCACTATTGAGTCATTAAAATTTCATTTGAATGAATGCTGATACAAGCTCTGCAAGTTTTATGGCCTTTTCCCACAAAAACTGTTATCACGCTGATGAGCAGAGTCAGACTGTTTCCCACAGTAGGACCAGCATGGCTGGCTGGCCACCACCACTGGCATTTGAAGTAGTAATGCCTTTTCCTCAGGGCAATGTTGCTCTTGGTGGGTGGGGCTGGGACTAGCCAGAGAATGGTTCAGGCAGGCATTGAGTTGCTGGTGGTGGACTGAACTAAGTACTGACTGCACAACTGTGTGCATTTTGGGACAATGTACCAGGCTAAATACTACAATTTGTACAGAGCCTGCATTTGTTATGCCTGCAGAATACTTACATTTAAAGAAATGACCTCTGTAGGAGCTAGAGGCCAGCCTGGGCTCTACTGTCAGACCCTGGGAGGCCAGGGCAGCACAGCTAAGCAGGTGGCGTCCTTCCGCTACAGACTGCCAGCCGGATATGCTAGCATTAAGACACACTACTCCTGAGCATTGGCTTGAAAATAACAAGTAAGCCTTGCTTTCAAAACAGCAATGACTCCAACTCCAACAGATGTTCGTAAGGACACATAATGATTTGACCTCTGACCCCATGGCCACAACTATTCCAACACACTAACTACTTCTCAGCAGGGCTCATTTACCTGTTCTGGTTCTGGTTCAAACACCAACATGTCTGTTAAATCAAGGGTTACACAACTGAGCTTGATACACTGTTAAAGAATTTTTAAAATTTTAAAATGAAAGTAATTAACAGTAACACACACAAAGAATGATATTGTCTTGATTAAGTACTGAATCAATAATGTTCAGGGCCAGAATACTTCTAGCTTTAAAAACAAAAACAACCAAAGAAACCAGGTGAACTTTACTTTATCTTCAGAAGTGAGTGTGGTGAAGTGAGTGTGAAGGATACAGGGGAAAGAGAAGGCTTAGCCGGGCGGTGGTGGTGCACGCCTTTAATCCCAGCACTCGGGAGGCAGAGGCAGGCGGATTTCTGAGTTTGAGGCCAGCCTGGTCTACAGAGTGAGTTCCAGGACAGCCAGGGCTACAGAGAAACCCTGTCTCGAAAAACCAAAAAAAAAAAAAAAAGAGAAGGCTTGGAAGTATGAAACTGAAGACAAAAGTCTTCAATATTCACTGTGAGAAACAATCTATTCACAACTAGAAGAAATGTCAAGAAACCCATTTATGTATCGACACAAAACAGTGTAGCCTCTGAAAATTACATTTTGTTCTTTTAAGTTACAAATGGAGCTGTCCAGCTGGGAGCTGGAGCCATGGCTCAGTGGACTAGAGGGTTAAGAACCAGGGCTGCTCTTTCAGAGAACCCAGGTTCAATTCCCAGCACCCACATGGGAGCTCACATGAAACTCCAGCTCCAAGAGACCTGACACCTTTTCCTTCTGGCCTTTGAGGACATGGTATACAGATATGAATGCAGGTAAAATACCCAAGATACAAATACAATGAATAAACTTAAAAAAAAAATCACAATAGATAGACCTCAACAAGTTTTCTGAGAAAAATAGCTTTGAATTCTCAATGTTTACAAACACTTGGTGATTTTTCCTTTCTGCATTCTTTTTAAACTATTAAGAATTGGTTAAAAGACTGATTTTCAATGCAAAATAAAAAAAGAGAGTGATCTCTTTTAGGGCATCTGTTATTATTAAAAACAAACATGGCAAATAATTATTACCATGTGTGTGTAAGGTGCTTTAAGGAGACAAGACGGCTCCCCCCATCAAGCAAATGAACTCACTGGCCTATCAAGGGGAACTGCTTCATTCCAATAAAGGCTGATTAGCCTAGAAAGAAGCCCAAGGTTCTGGGGACAGCAGTGGTAATGGTAACACCTTTGAGCCTGCTTTGTGGCACCCCACTGATGAGACAAAGGTGCTTGGCTGTCCCAGAGGTTAACTCAATTTGAGAACCGGAAGGTACTTAATCACCAGAGAGAGCTCCCCCAGCACAGTCTACTGGTAATCACTTTCTGAGCCGCATAGAGATCCAGCTCTGGCTTATGGCTATTTGCTAAAGTAATGCTACCCTGTGGCAAACAATGCAGAAATGAAATTCTCCCAGGTAACACTCGAGCCATTTGGAAGTTGTAACAAGAACTAGATTATTAAGAGTACAAACGAGCAATAAATCTATAAACAACCATCATAAACAAAACCAGGAGGGTTGGCTTACTAACAAAGCAACACCACAGGAACTTCACGTCTTACTTTGGTAATTCAGATACTTGTCTGCTAAGTCAATTCTGTCTCTAGCACCCATGAAAACCCCAGCAGCATCTGTCTGTTATCCCAGTGCTGGGAAGGGAGTGCAAAGGCAGGATGATCCCTGGAACTGACCGGCCAGCAAGCCTAGCTAAATTGATGAGTTTCAGCTTCAGGGAGAGACCCTGTCATAAAAGAATAAGTTGTCAACCTCTGGTTTGTGCACAATCATGCCTGCAATCATGCACACATGCACACACAGCGTGTGTCAAGTACTTGGTACAGGGTCCAGCATTTACTTGTTCAGTAAATGCTAATTCCCTCTCTCCCTTTCCACAGCACCACATATTTCACAAGGGCATAAAGAGGATGATTGGCAGCTTGTTCAACCTGAACCACAGCTGACCTGTCTTGGCACTTGCTATAGTCCAAGAATACTTTTAAAGGGAAAAAAAGCCAGTACGTGAGATACTCCAAATATTCCTCAAAGCACAGGGTCAGAGCCGTCCATCTGGACACATTCCAGGCTCATTCAGATCTTTAAAACATACTCTACTACACCGTCTGATTAATAGACGCCTTGTACAGCTATTTCTCTTTCTACAAACACACAAGTTCCAAAGTAAACTCAGGAGAAGGGCAGTTAGAGGCAGAAACCAAGTGGCTCATGGCAGCAGACCACAATGCCTTAGGTGTGAGATCGTTGTTTGTGGGGATCCAGATTTGGCACTGGGGCTTTGCTGAACTCTGCAGATCTCCCCAAGTGGCAGCTCACCTGAGCTCTCTTCAGCATTTATTATTTCATTTTCCCTCTGACAACCCTGCATACTAGCTACTGCCAAAACTTACCATGCTGTCCTTTCCATAACCAGTACTTCCTCTCTATACCACGGGACAGGAAGACTACAGCAGAGACACACCCCTAATTACCCTTAATTAGACCTCATAAACCCAAAAGCTGTGGTAAGTCCTGCAGGACCCATCTGCCCACTGTTTAAGGACTGGCACTGAGTATAAACTGTATATAGATTGGGATAATCCAGTAAGATACTGGATCCCAAATTTCTGAAATTTGTATTTCAGAAAAAAAGACAATCTTCTAAAACTATTTTATGTGCATGGGTATCTCGCTGGCATGTATGTCGGATGTGTCACTTGTGTGCCTAGAGGTCACAAAATAAGAAGGGTGCAGATCCCTAGTCCTGGCGTTACAAGTGGCTGTGGAGAGCATGTGCACACTAGGATCAGAGCCTGGGCCCTCTGCAAGAGAAGCTAATGTTGGGGCTCTGAATTGCAAGCCACCTTTTTGGCCTGACAACAAATAATTTTTAGTGGAAGTATGTGCTATGTGGTACTTGGACTCACGTTAAAATTCTACTCAGTGTTTCTTTGAAAGTCAATTTGCCCCAAATCTGGCAATGTTCTGATGGGAAAAGTCATTAAGAACTAGACCTACCCCCACCCACCATGTGAGGCCAGGATCCATTTACCTCAGATGTCTTTTGCCTGCGAGATGTGAGATTATCACCTGCCACAGTTACCTTGCAGATCTGACAAAGAGGGAAGCAACCATAATACAACATCAGAAGCAAGGCCCAAAGAGGTACTTGGCAGAGGAGCAAGGCAGGCCGTCTTCACCGTGCTGTTCAGTATTGCATGCTATTGATGCCATGTGCAATTCTATAGCTGGAAGATGCAACTATTCAACAGCTGACAAAGACGCATTCAGGTGGGGCCAGGTTCTAGACAGCATCCTTTCCAACTTACTATAGTTTAAATAAAAATACAATTAAATGCAGGAAAGTCACTCAACTAGATGTTCTTATTGCCATTAAAGGACAGGAAAGAATTATAAGATGTCCCACTTGAGGGGATGGTGTGAGTAGTTTCACAGGCAGTCAGTCCACACAGAGCCTATGCATAAGAGACTGCCACCCTAATGTCTTAAGAAGGGTGCAAGGAAAGGACCAGAAACTCCACAGGGAAGAAGCTATCAAAGATCATCTGTGAGTTAACTAACCAGACTGACAAAATTAATCTTAGTGTGGACAAGGAATTTACTGAGATGGATAGGAAGGACAGAGCTCAGAGAAGCAAAGCAAGGAAAGTGGCAGGGGCCAAGGACCAAGCCAAAGCCATGTAAGACAAAACACAAGCAGACGCTCAGGCCCTCCAGGAGCTGAGTCTGCGCTGAGACTGCATGCTGGGTTTCAGGGATGTTTCACATTTGCTCTTCATGGACCTAAAAAAAAAAAAAGCCTCTTAACTTTTTAGGCTGGGTGGTGGCAGCAGTGCACACCTTCAATCCCAGCTCTAGACGGCCAAGGAAGGCAGATGTCTGAGTTCGAGGCCAGCCTATCTATTCACCACAGTCCAGGACAGTTATAACTACACAGCTAGAAACCTTGTCTTAAACAGATTTGATGTGCCTACATGTATGCGCCTATGCCACAGGAATGCAGTACAAACTGAGGTCAGAGGAGGACATTGGATCCCTGGAAACTGGGATTACAGATGATTGAGTATGGGAAGTGAACCTGGGTCTTCTGGAAAAATAGTGAGTACTCTTTAACCTCTGACCCATCTCTTTAGCACCCAGACTTCAAAATTATTTTAAGAAAAATCTAAATCTACATTTGTAAATTAGGTTAAAGGTTTTGGGGGGTTGATTTTTAAAGTATCAAATGGGGAAAGCTGAGCACTCTAGCCATTTTCTTCTGCATGCAGACCGTGGGATTTTACAGTTACTCATCCAAGGACATTGTATGTTTGTGCCAGAAAATACACTATTTGGCAATTATTTTTTCTTCTAGATAATTACTCATTACTAACACACACACACACACACACACACACACACACACACACACCTGTACACAAAACCAAGCACCCTGCAGTAGTGTCGTTGTTTGTGATGTGCTCCCAGACTGTATTTTAAGGAAGGGCTCTAGTGCTGAAGCGCAGTCTGCACAGGCACAGACATTTCAGGCTGTTTAGTGTTGGTATCTAGACAGGAGCTGGCAGCAAAGTTCCTGCTTCACTAATTATATTCTTTTCCAAAAGTTCACCCTGCATGGGTGTCCAGGTAATTGCAATTAAGCCAGGAATCTGGTAATTTGGAACTCAAGTGCCCTGCCAGGAATACACTTCCTCTTGATGCACTGCCCACAGAACTAACTCTCTTGGAAAGGACGGACTCTGGTGTGATCGGAGGTGCAGATGTTGATTAAGCACCATACCCAACTGAACGGCGGCAGCCTCTCTCCCTCAAGCCAAGGCTATCTCATTGGAACTAGAACATGTTCTGTGAGCCTGGAGCCATGAGGAAGGAAACAGGATTGCTGGTCCTCAACAGCTCCCTGGGGCACAAGCCCTCTACCACGGCAGCCATGGGCACACTGCCCCCCTATTGCTCCAGCCATCTGTCTCCAGCAGGGACTTCCTGGCTGCTGCTTAAACTTGCAGCAGAACTGGGAGATTAGGGAATAAAGGGCCACCAGGAGTCTTGCTGGTCATCCTAAACCCATCCCTGTTCAAAGGGCCTGTTTCACTGACGGAAATTAAATATCCCATCAGCTAGTCCCAGAAAATGTCTGCAATGGACAAAACCACTCTTTAACCTGTTTCCCATTAAGAAGTCAACTCCATTCTTAACAAACCTCATACTCTCTACAGCCCACAGAGCTTTACAGATGAATTCACTAGGTGCATCAGCCCTGTAGAAAAAAAAAAAGCAACGATCCAGCTTATCTGATTCTTCATCCAAAGCTAACTACAACTGCCAGGTTTCTCCTTTGTTCCTAAAAGGCTGAGCAACACACCACGGTTGCCATCACCTGCACGGTCGCTCGTGTCCTTGTAGATAGCACACGGGATGGACAGATGAACAAACTTTTAGATTTTTGAGAGACTCATTTCATCACCGAGGCACCTTTGGTCAGCATCTTACTGAAACACCAAAGCCACATACATGCCCACCCTCCCGGTCTGCCATGGAGTTTCTATCTTCGTTCCTCCTGCCGGTGAGACTTTTGGCCTCAAAGGTACGGACTCAGAGCCCTTCAACGCCTCCCTGCCTGGGTCGCACTGTGCATTCTCCTAGCACCTTCAGAATCACAGGGACTCTGTAACAGCGGGCCTATGCTACTGTTCCAGCTGTACTGCCATCAGAGCTGAAGCCACACCTTGCCCTAGTGTTCCCAGCAGCGAAGGTATGGCACCCCAGCAACAGGCTTTGTCCCTTGAGCATCAACAAGGGTCACCTTAGAAGGCACAGGCAGTAGAAAGCCGAGCACGGCTGGCTGAGGAAGTGTCTGAAGACCATGCTGCTGTAGAGGGAAGCCATCTGAACACAGTGTGACTGAGCAGGCTAGAGCCCAGGGGTGAGAATGGTGAGTTTGGGAAGCAGGGACTCAGTCTTCAGGGGAACTAGCAGCTAGCTGGCCAGACTGCAGTCTTCATCTTATAATTAATTGTAGACTCACAGAGAGTGTTAGATCTATAAAATATACCATCAACGCTCAAAAAGTTCTAGGGGGTGGGGGGAATAAAGAAAAACAGTATATGCTGACATTAGAAGTTCATTTAGAAGTCAAAGCTCACCGGGCATGGTGGCGCACGCCTTTAATCCCAGCACTCGGGAGGCAGAGGCAGACGGATTTCTTTTCTTTTCTTTTTTTTTTTTTTAAAGATTTATTATTTATTTATTTATTATTGTATGTACATGAGTACACTGTAGCTGTATGGATGGTTGTAAGCGTTCATGTGGTTGTTGGGAATGGAATTTTTAGGACCTCTGCTCACTCCAGTCAACTCCCCTAACTCAGGCCCAAAGATGTATTTATTATTATACATAAGTACACTGTAGTGAACTTCAGACTTACCAGAAGAGGGTGTCAGATCTAATTATGGGTGGTTGTGAGCCACCATGTGGTTGCTGGGATTTGAACTCAGGACCTTTGGAAGAGCAGTCAGTGCTCTTACCCGCTGAGCCATCTCACCAGCCCCGGCAGGTGGATTTCTGAGTTCGAGGCCAGCCTGGTCTACAAAGTGAGTTCCAGGTCAGCCAGGGCTACACAAAGAAACCTTGTCTCGAAAAACCAAAAAAACAAATAAGTCAAAGCTCATCCATGAGAGTCCCAGTCGGCCGTTTGTGTCCAGACCCTGTTTGCAGCCAACCTCCTAAGCTTTTCTTTTCTTTTTTTTTTTTTTTTTTTTTTGAGACAGGGTTTCTCTGTGTAGCCCTGGCTGTCCTGGAACTCACTTTGTAGACCAGGCTGGCCTCAGAAATCTGCCTGCCTCTGCCTCCCAAGTGCTGGGATTAAAGGCGTGCGCCACCATGCCGGCCTCTAAGCTTTTCTTTTGATCTGAGAGTCACCTGTAGTAACTACTACATTTACATTTTGATACATTTTTTCCAAATATGAGTAATTAAAAAAATATCATTAGACCAGTCTCAAGTCTTCCTAGTTACACCTTTGGCTCTGTGGAATTCCTCTCCAGAATGACTAAAATCTGGTACATAGAAATCCTACTTAAAATATACAGTACCCTGGAGGGTACTGTGGAAGGAACCAAATGTTAGCCGAAGTAAACTTGTCACATCTCAGCACAGAATTTTACCAGGAACAGTAACCCTGGGTTTTAAGAACACAAAAACATAGTTTAAATTATATATGTATGTATGTTTGTGTATATATATATATATATATATATATATATATGGTCTGTTCACAAAACTTATAGATTACATTACTAATCACATAGAATGTTTTAAAAAGCAAATTTTATTAAGTTTCTCTTTTTACATCCCCAAAATGAGTAATCAAAACCAAAAATCAAAATAATGATTTAAAGAGGGAGGGGGGAGGGGGGAGAGAGAGAGAGAGAGAGAGAGAGAGAGAGAGAGAGAGAGAGAGAGAGAAAGAAGATTTTCTTGTGTTGGAGAGATGGCTCAGGGGTTGGGAGCACTGACTGCTCTTCCAGAGGTCCCGAGTTCAATTCCCAGCAACCATATGGTGGCTGACAACCATCTGTAATAGAGATCTGGTGCCCTCTTCTGGAGTATCTGAAGACAGCTACAATGTACTTACAGATAATAAATAAATTAATTAAATTTTTTTTCTCCTCAGCATATCTCAAGTCTCCATGGCAGTGGTTCTCAACCTTCCTGATGTTGTGACCCTTTAATACAGATCCTCAATGTTATTTCATAATATATTTCATTGCTACTTCACAATTGTAATTTTATTACTGTTATGAACTGTAATATAAATATCTGATGTGCATCCCGCAAAGGGGTCATGACCCACAGGTTGCGAACCACTGCTCTAGGGCTAATCAGACTTTATGTTTTCCCCCTGGCCAGAAATGCAGAGTCCAGAGTTCAGCAAACATAGGCACTGTAAGAAGAGACCGAGGTTATCAGTGCCTGTGGATGGCAGCACCGAGAGCAGAACCTCAGAGCACCATGGGACAGCTGGAGGACTACACAGAAGTCTGCGTAAGACCTTCCCTTCCTGAGGCTTACAGGATCCAAGTATGGACAGAGCTGGGGAGAACCTATGTAACTAAGGCTCTAACCAGTTTACTCTTAATTAACAATAGCATAGCGTCCAGGGTGGGCCTGGTTGATCAAGGCAAAGCTTTATACAACATGGGTGGAACATGAAGCAAATCTTGTGGACCATGAAATGCTGCCAATTGGCAGAGACCTGCAGATCTCCTCGAAGAACTGAGTACGAACTGTGCCTGACCTCCCACAAGAAATTGAGAGCTTCAGAATGACAGCCACACACAGGTGAATTCTGCAAACCTCCACAGGCCTGTTAGAGCTGCCTTTTGAGACCCTGAGCAGAGGATGCAGGTACTGTGCTAATGTGTCTGACGCTGCCACAAAGCAGCAATGCCTTGCTAGAACCGCTTTAGGCACCTGGCCACCCAGCACCACACCTGTGGTCCCCTGCAGAGAGGCACAGGCTGTGTGCTTCTTCCTCTTCCCATGGTACACTCTACTCCAGCCCATTCTCCATTCAGCAGGAACCACTTCCTCAGGAGAGGCAGCAGCCTCAGCTGAGCAGTGTACCCTGATTGCATCATCTCCAGGAGACCCAGTTCCCAGTTTGTGACATGGCCAAAATGGGCTGCCTAACTCCTCATGGTCACTGACGCTAGCTAGCTTCAAATATCTACATGAGATTGTACAGAGTAATATATCCACATATTAAGAAACAACTATTTCTCTTAGCCTAGAACTGCTAAAAACAAGCCCAACTGAACAGCAATCGTCTCTACCTGAGCAGTCAGCTAGTCAGTGATGCTAGGGAGAATAAAGACACCGGACTTAGGATGCTTCTGGTTACAAATCTGTATGGTGGCCTAGCACTTCTGAAAGGACAGAACTGGAACGGCAACAACGTGAGGTTCCTGACACACAGTTCTTTAACCATACACCAAACTTATAGTGAGACATGCTACATCAAACAAAAAACCAAAGCCAGGGAACATGAGTTGTTTTTAACATAAAACAAAGTAAATTGTTTGGGAGAGAACTCTGTATTTAAGAGAAAAGATCCAGGCAAGATCCAGGCACAAGGTTGCAGCCTTTGATAGTTCCTGGGTGGGGAGAGGAAGGAGGGGAGGACACCTGAGCAGCTTGGATTTCTTTTGAGTACAACAGGAAGCAGGTTACTGACAGGGAAGGGCAGTCAATTTGGAACACTAGTCCCGAGTCCCAGGGCAGCTGTGATGTTTGCTTTCTGAAATGTGGCACTTTCATTAGGTACAACTCAAGTTTTCATTTTTTGGTATAAATTGCTGTTCATCTCAGCTCTGTTCATTTAATCCTAAATTCCCTGAGGCTACGCAAAAGTTGATTTCCTTTATGTCTGCTATTCTGTCTCACAATGTTCTGTTCTGGAGCTAAGAAGAGTCCATTGTGGAATCAATAGACAGTATCCAGATTGAAGCTTTAATTCCTGATCAAATGTGTAAAAGAAAACAAAACAAACAAGTAAGCAGCTATAATGAGGGAGGGAGGGAGGGAGGGAGGGGAGAGGAAGAGAGGAAGAAAGAGAGGGAGGGGGAAGGGAGGAAGAAGGATGCCAACTATATTGGAGGAAGGTAATCACCCAGAATCCTTAAATGTGTCCGGCAGAACGCAGCGCTGTCATTGAGATGTATAGTTTCCACCCCACAGAGCCGTGCACACCTTGGAGCTGGGTTTAAAGCGAGCTCCTGGTCAGTGCTGCTGAGTCTGCAGACAGTGATGCTTGGCTGGCTGGAGAGAATTCAACCACGGACAAAATGTCACCACCTTCATTTCACAGAAAACCAGCGTGTGTCCCCACCCTCCCATCCCATATTCCCTCTGACTCATCCACAAGATCAAACAGCATTTTCGTGTGGGGTGGGGACATTTTCATACACTGTTGTTTGGTGTGTTACACGATTTGCCTGGATCCAGCGTGTGCAAGGCCTATCTTCACTGTGAACCACCCACTTCTGCAAACTGCTGCTCACGCTGCATCTGCCACATCATTTTTTATTAACTGAACATGACTATAACAAAGCAAACACCAACATCGTACGAATAACCATGAAGGCACCAAGATAATACATTTAAATACTGTTGGGAAACGTGGGCAGAAGACTACTGCGGATGTGACAATGGGAAACAGCACGAAAAAGGAAATTACACTCTTTCCTGTGTTTCCAGAAAATGCCAATACCTAACTGGCTCATGAGAGACACCACCGAGTGCCCCGACTCTGTCTGTACACTCTCGCTAATTATATTATTACGTTCTCTTGGCATTGTAGACATTCATTCTTCTTGTCTCCCGGCCTGCATCAATTCAGAAACAGGCATATAAAATGTATGTGCTTTGAGCCTTATACATTCGCATCGAAAGATGCGAATCCAGAAACACTGCATATTCCATTAGCAGAAGCTGAAACTGTAGATTTAAGGGTTCACAAATCACCAATATTACCATCTAAGGTAAAGATGATTCTACAATTGTTTTTGCTTAACAGAATGGCTTGTCTCTTCTCACTCAGCTGATTATTTACTGAACTCTAAACTACACTTTTATTTGCGTTTGAATTGATAAAGAATGATGCTGGAAGACCCAGCGCCTGTGCTCATTTCTATCTGCTCCTTAGTTTAAGGCATGATGCGGAAGACCCAGCGCCTGTGCTCATTTCTATCTGCTGCCTTAGTTTAAGGCACAATTTCCTTTATTTCACTTTTCCACAAGCCATAAAAAAACTCATTTCTAATTCATCCGTTCGTTCAGCTTAACCTCTCTTCTCAGCAATTAAAGCACTCTGCGCATCCCTCATCTATCACACAGCCAGCTAAATAATGCACTGCGTCCCCCGCTCATCTTTTATCATCCCAAATGACAGGTATTAGCATATCTCCCCAGTCAATTACAGTGCAGCAGAATAATCACAGCATAATTGGGCGAAAGCCACTCTAATCACCAGCCCTGCAAACGCGCAGAATAAAAACTGAGTGGCAGTTCAGACAGGCCTTGCTCTTGTCCGTGACTCCAGCCAACAAGCCTGGCAGCTCTCCACTTCCTCCCTTTCAGCGCTTACCCTCTGGGGAGGTCAAGTTCTCCAACGCATCCTCTGTACACAAGAGAGTGCGTGTGCGTGTTACACCACACACGGCAAACGTTTCCATAGCTGATCAGAAAGCAAAACCTATTTCGTGAGAGTGATGTCATCAGGTGTTTTGGGTTCGGGCTGAGATTAATTTCTATAAAGGTTATTATTGTCAGAATTGCAGGCCTTTGAGTATCCACACAGTAAAGAAATACTTTTTTTCATCTGAAATTATCAGGATTCCTCAGTTTCTTCCTAGATGGCTGATTTATCATGGGTATATATGCCTTAAGTCTGACGACTGCTGTTATTCTTGCAGGAGCATATGAAATAATTCCCTAAGATTCTCACCATTAGCCACTGCTCACACACTCAGATGAGCAGAGAAGCTCTACCTCTGTTAGGGGTTGAACTTGGGAGAGGGAAGGCATGAGGATGCTTGGGGGAAAGGAACAAACTTAAGGTACAGTAACCATAGCCATACAAACCATCCAGACAAGCTCTGAGAAGTTTCATTGTTTTCAGAGCACTTGCTAAAATATATCATGTCTACAGGATACTCAGTCAAAGTTATATTAATTCTCATTTAATAATGTGTATTTGTTCACTATTTCATTTATCTCCCTTTCCCCATGACAAGCAGCAGAGGCAATTCTGGAATGGACATTACCTTGCAGGAGAGGTGGAGGAACTTGTGCCTTTTTTTTTTTTTTTTAAAGAAAGGACATGACTTGTTAGGGAGCACTCAGGCCATTGATTTAAACAGCTGAACGCAGCTGCAGGGACAAGACAGAGTTTCCATACAGTTTAATGCACTGGGCCACAAGGAGGCCAAACCTAGCCATGTCAGGATGTCTCTGCCCTTCCACATGCTCCTCACTCATGGTCCAGATCTAAACTCTCAACAGCAAAGTGAACAGCACACAGGAAGACCACACCTGAGCTGGCAGTCCACGGCGGGCATGGAGTGCAATGTCATGTCTTGGCCCACGAGAAGATACACCCTGGCTTTCCTAACAGTTCTATCAATGGTGGCCGAGATGCAGCAGATCTCAGTGAAGTGCACACAAGATGACAACAAGGCGAGCAGGACTCACTCGTCACTTCTGTTTCAGAAGTGACATTTTCCAAACACCAGTCTGTGACACAGTCCAGCATGAACACACTACAGTAATTGCACAAGATGAAAACGCCAACCACTAAAAAGAAGTAAAGCAGACTCTGGGAAAGAGATAGCCCCAGACCTTTTCTCACTTTCTCAAATACTTTTATGTCCATTATAAAATGCTTTCTATGTATTATTGCTTCAAGGACTTTACTGGCCTATGTTCGAAGTGTACCCCTATAGGATGCAATACTTCAGTTGTAAAATGCTAAATTTTTTCTTATTTGGGAATAATTTTTATAAGGATTGATCAGAGGCACATCTGATATATAAGTATTAACTCAATAAGTCATTCCTAACCCCGCTCAAATTTGACTTTAAAACCGTCCACTAATATAGTCTTTAATTCATATTACTGTTCAACTTGGCTTCAAGGATTTTCCAACATATTGGCTCTTTCAACACCAGCCACTTTGACATTCTCAACTGACTTGAAAAACTGACAGAGCTTGGGAAGAAGCCAAACTGCAGTCCTAGGGAAGGGAAGGGAAGGGAAGGGAAGGGAAGGGAAGGGAAGGGAAGGGAAGGGAAGGGAAGGGAAGGGCCTTCACCACAGAGAACAGCTGGTTTCAGCTTGGTACTCGGAGAAGCTGGAAGATGCACAGTATTGGCTCCCATCTTCTTCAGGAGCTTCCCTTTCTTCTCCCTAGCAACGCAGTAAGCAGCCTGGTGATCACTGACATGGTTATAGCAATGCTATTAGGCACCTCTCCACTGAAACCCACCCCCAATTGTATAAGAACAACGAATAAGTGTGACAGAAGATACATGTTTTTATTGTTACTAGAAAATCAAGCCCTCAAAACATATTGCCAAGATCATGTCCCTAGGGAAAGCCAGAGTCGGTCAGCCTCCAACTACCTGAGGGATAGGCCTACCTCCCTCCACCACTGCCCCCTCCCCATGAAAAGACTTCCGTTGAAGAGCCTCAGTGCCTGAAAGCACGTGGAACTCCTAGGCATGAACTGCTCTGTGCCATAGCGGCCTCTGCTTACTCTGAGCATCCGCATCATTGGTCAAAGGCGCACTTGCATCCTGGTACCCAGGAGACTCAGGATAAGTATATCAAATGCCTGCCACCTAAACCGGACCAGGAAAGAAAATCCTCCGAGAGAGGGAATTTATACCACACAAGAACCACTCGGTCAAGCTAGCTCTGACTTCTTGCATATTGTGGACAGATAGTCTAGAAACAGCATACCTCTTTGACTAGCCCGAGCCATCTACTGGGTAGTTTCCTGCCACACCAACCCTGCACACAACTGGTGATGCCCCAGTACTTCAAACCTGCACACATATATCTGGGATGAACAATTTAAGAAGTATTCCACTGTTTGCTGGCTCTAAACCGTTGATGGTTGGCTTAATACACTAGATGGAGAAGGCCAAATTACCAACACCGGACAACTGATAATTCTAAGGTGCAGTCAGTCTAATGTGAGGATTCTCGACTCGGAGAAGCAAGAGCTAAGTAAGAACTTGGGAGCAGGGACGTGGGTTCTTGTCTGCCTTTGTTACTAGAGGGCACAGGGTCAGCGGCTTGACCTCTCGGCCTTCATGGTGGAAAAACTCAAAGTAATATTTTCGGTTACTCTTCTTCTCTGAGGGGGGAAATAACTGAGCAAGACTGTAGAATCAGTCAAGGCAGCTTTTAAGAAATTTGGAAAGGAGACAGGGGTGGCAGAAAATGAAATTCCTATACTGTTCTCTCTTAAAATACCTTGCCTGACTCTATTGAATAAGATGTCTTTGGGGTGAGGGGGAATAGACAGAGACAGACAGAGAGAGCTAAACTCCTAGACAAGTAGTCTTTATTATGAGTTAGCAGGCAAAACTCTTTACTCCATATTTAATACAAATCTCAAAATTAGGCCTAAGGTCTTTCAGACCTTCCCTCATGATGTCCCTCATGTCATCCCAGCACTTGGGAGGCAGAGGCAGAAAGAAGTCCTACAATCAAGGCCAGTCTGGTCTACACAGCCAGGGCAAGGTCAAGGCTAGCCTGATCTACATACCCAGGGCTACATTGTTAGACCTTGTCTCAAAAATTAAAATCAAAACATCTTATATCACTTAGCTGAGACTTAGTTTAGTTTTTTATGGTATTTATTTGTTTATTTATTTTCTGAAGGTTTGTTTATTTATTTATTTATTATGTGTGAGTACACTGTAGTTATCTTCAGATACTCCAGAATAGGAAGTCAGATTTCATTACAGATGGTTGTGAGCTACCACATGGTTACTGGGATTTGAACTCAGGACCTTTGGAAGAGCAGTCAGTGCATTTAACCGCTGAGCCATCTCTCTCTAGCCCTATGTTTTCTCAGCTGATGTATTGGCAATGTTCAAGTGGGGATAAGTTGTCCTTGGTCCACTTTCTAACATTTTCTAAGAAGTGTGTCTCTTACCCTCTGAATTTCAAATAAGTTGGCTTTCAGAATTTGTGTTTTTTTCTACATTTTACATTCATGCCTTCCTATAAAGTCACAGTTGAAAAGTAGGCTGAAATAAATAGCCCTGAACAAGAGATGAGCCACTGTGAGTACCGCTGCATGGAACACTGCAGGGGAGTGTAAACAAACACCCTCCAAACCAGTAATGCACCTTTAGCTGAAACTCAAGCTGTAAGTGTCTCAGCGACCAGCAGATGGCAGAAGAAAGGACTCATACATTTATCACTTTCAATTAGGCTCGATGGCCAAGCAACGGGGAGGAAACTTGGTCCTCTGTATATGTAAGAATTTCTAACACATGTCAGCATTTCAGTTAAATTAAAAACACCAAAGCAAACCCCTCCTACTGAGTCCTGTGAACGTGTAAGAAATGTAAACGTGCTTATGGCTTGATTTCAAGGGCACTGTTACTTTAAACACGCCTCTGTTGGAATTACAGTAACATCCAGAGTTATCCAGGAATATCATTACAAAGCACATCTTGGGAAGACAGCAAGAGTGTGGAATAATTGATACTAATGTAACTTCAAAGAAAGGTGAATGCACATCTGTCTTTAACAAGCTGGTATATTTTGCAATTGGATGCAACAATACCCAAAGTTTTACTATACTCAACCAAAGACTCTAAAGCAGCAATACTGTGAGGGTTGCCCAGGAGACACAATGTTTGTCCAGCTGACACTGAAGCAGCATCCACTCTGCTTGCCTGCATCACGCGCTGACTGTGGAGTCTGTTAGTCCTCTACTTATCTCCTCACGGCCAGCCACGAGCTACGGAGTCTTCTGTGAAATACATTATGGTAAAGTGTCACAGAAATGATCTGTGTCCCTCACTTTGGGAGTAAGTTGGCTCACAGCACTCACTGAGCTCTCTATGGCCACCTTAACAGGCTAGCTACTGAAGTGTTGCTGGCCAAACTCAAGGGATATTTAATTTTAGTTAAATTGTATTCATTTGAATTTTCATGGCTACATATGAGTGATTATTTCATAGATCTAATGTCCAAATTGTACATTGAGTGCAGATAAGTCCTTCCAAGATGCTTAAAACCCAGAAAGACTGGGAAGCAAAGGAGTTCTTGTGAGTTCTAGCCAGGCTCCTTTGATGTGGATTAGCACAATAACTTCACCCTATTCTCACTGGTTGCTGGTGTCATTGTTGTTTTATACTCACGACATTTATGTATTCTGTCATAACATTTGCTTGTATATGAAGAATGTGAAATATAGATTATTTCAGAATAGTTTATAATGTCCAGGCTGAAATAAACCCAAATATGACTTGTGGGCAAATTGTGGGCAAATATAATCGCTAGCCTACACAGATTTTCACACTTAAACATACCTTATTTTTAAAAAAACAAACTAAAGTTCACTTCTATTTGGCATGACATTTTACAGATTAACCCCTTTGTTATTTGTAGGTTTTAAATGAAGGTGGAACCCCATTCTGTTTTGCAGAATTCAGGGAGTAGATTCCATCGAGATTGCTCCTTGCATTCCCACAGAAACACGAAAGATGCAGAGACACAGAGAGTTCTGAGAATGGAGAGCAGTAGCACGACCCCGGCGAGGTCAGTGAATAACAACACGTGTCTGTCTGTCTGTCTGTCTGTCTTTTTTTAGATATTTTCTTAATTTACATTTCAAATGCTATCCTGAAAGTCCCTATATCCTCCACCAGCCCGTGTATTTATTTCAATGAAGATAAACCACAAGCAGCCAGTGCTCAGGTCAACTATCCTCCCTCAGCAAACACCCAGTCTTCCTTTTAGTGGCTCTGAGGCACAAGTGAAAAGCACCACACTCTATACTGACCCACATAATGGGCAGGCAGTGAGACAGGAAGGCAGCAGTGCTAGGCCAACCCCGACAAGGCGTTCAGTCTCGGCAATCACAACCATTGCACAATCGGACCTCTTGAGCAATCATTAACACACATTTACTGTTACCCATGTGAGCCAATGAACAGACAAAATGAAGTCTCTAAGTGAACACTTTTGCTGGGAACAAAGGGCCACACGACATAACGGGGCCAGGCCTCCCTCATCATGCTGGCTCTCCTGCACAAAAGACAGTGAGAGGAAGGTGCCTCAGGAGAAATTCCAAGTGAGTGCTGAGGGCGGTGATGGTGCAGGCCCAAGGAAGCAAACAGCACAGAAGCACATGGGAGAGAGGACAGGAGGAGGGGCTAGGCCTCTGACTGGAGGGGGGGGAAGGAACAGAGTCCAGAAGGGCATAGGAAGGGGTGGGCTCAGAAGGAGACAGAGGGGATCGTGTGCTTTTGGTCTCTTAAGTGGATGTAAGATAGCCACCTTGACCTTTGAGGCCAAATTCTTCTCTAACATCTATTCAACCAGATGTGCATAAAAAGTCACACATGGAGCTAATCACATTCAGGATTTACTCGAAAACCCTATTCATGGTTACTTTAACTTACTTGGCCTTTTGTATTTCATAGCAATCAATTTAAAAAGTACTAAAAATTATTGCCAAAATAATATAAAAAGCAAAGTGGTAAGGAGGAACAGTGTGAGTGTGTGTGCATGCACGCATCAAGTACTAGGAACGATAGAGAACCGAGAGGGAATTAATGATAGCATAGACTGCTCGATTCTTGTTCACTTTCCAGGAAAGGTTTATGTGATGCAGGCAGAGAGATCAGAAAACAGGCATGGGCAGCGGTATTAACACTGGAGACTACAGAAGGTCGGTCCTGGGAAAGCTGGGGCGGGAAATTCAGAGAGCGCAGGCAGGTGGACATCATGCAGAATGCATCCTGAAACACACTCCAAGCTTCACAGAAGACTGTGCAAGCCTCTCTCCCAAGGAGGGCAAGTCAGGGGAAAGCCATAGCTATAAGGAGATGGAGTGGAGTGGCCAGACACTGTGTGGGGTACCATGACAGCCTCAATCACACTGCTTCCTATTTCCTGTTCATTTCACCATCTGCACAATAAGCTTACTCTTGCTATTAGCATTCATTAATACTAATTTATTTATTGGTTATTTAGAGAGAGGTGTGTGGTGTGTCTGTGTATATGTGGTCAGCTGACCCATCAATTCAATATTACTGGCCACTTTACTTTATTCATTTATGACACAGAAGACACACTAATCATGTAAAACAGTAAGCAGCCATGTTGGCTGCCCCTGGGACTGAGATACTGAGAACTATACATTGGTTACTATGATTAAGTTTTGCTCAAAACCAAAGTGAAGAACTGTCCCTAGGTCACAGTTTCCCTCCACTAATAAAGACAGGTGTGGCCACGGTTTATTAGTAAGGCATTTCTATTCACTGTGAAGCTGGTTTGCAAAAATACCCATAATTAAAAATTAATTAACCATCTTAATTATACAAATAAAAAAGAAAACCTTAAGAAATCTGAAATTACTTAAAAGTTTGGAACTCTGTGACACTCCCCCCACCCCCCAAAGTGCTGTGTGCCTTTGAGTTCTTTTTGAGATGGGCCTTGGTGAGCACTATAGCAGCGTTCACATGGAGGTGACACGGAAGCACAGCACAGCTGGGTGCCACGAGAATACCGTCATTCCTAACAATCAGGTTCGTTTTATATGGTTTTCCCGGGTATTAGTCATCCTATTCAGACACAAAAAATCCTTATCTCTGGGTCTCCACACAGTTGAGACCTTGTCCAGTGACACTGAATGTAAGTCATCTGAACTAATATGAAGCTTACAGGTTTTAGTTTGGCCTACACTAAGGGCATAATACAATAAATGGCGAATACTTAAAAACAAAAAAAAATTAAATAAAATAACAAAGAAAAAGAAAAGAAAAACCAGATGTATGTGGGTCAAACATTGCCGTGGACCCGGAGGGGGCTATGTCCTCGCAGAGACAGTACAATCCAGCCATGGACAAGTGAGGCAGTCGCCTTCACTCTTCTCAGCTGAAGGCCTGTTGATTGTGACTGACTCTGAGCATCTACATTGTCTAAATGGTAAGGCACATTTTCAAACCGAGGCACATTTGCTGAGCTCTAGAAAACATTTGTTTTTAAAAACAAAAGTCTTCAAAAACTTTTACAAGTCTTATAGATCTGCAAAAATAAAAAAGCATCTAAAACACTCTGTAGAGCTGGACAGTTTATGAGGAAAAGGATTTTATAAATGAAATTTAGGGTTATAAAAGTAATGTGACTGGACTGGTTCCACACATTCCAGACTGCAAGTGACTAGCCAGTGGGTGGTGTACCAGAGATGCCGGCTCGCTAATCCTCCATCCTTTTACTGCAGTTATAAATACAGTGGGTTCTAGAGATAAGATCACAGGTTTATTAACTATGCAGTGAATATTCTACATGCATGCTGGGAATTAAATACAAAACCAAAGATTCAGAAGACTGTCTTGTGTTAAATATTATAAATACTGAATTGTGCTCAGAATTATAATATTTAGTAATTTCTAACATGAAATATAAAAAACATTAAGCTTTTAACATATAGACTTATAGCATATGTATGTACTAGGTATTAATTTATATTTCCTTTTTCACTGTGATGCACAATCTTAGTGAGCTGAATGGTGTTGATGGCGTGGTCACCTCTCCTTATTAGCATAACCATAAGCCCGTAAGTATACTGGCTGGCAGGTCACACAAATACACCAGCTGTGAATGTGTTTGTGAAGGTGCAGAGCAGGAAAGAGTCAGGTGAGTGTAGCCCAGCATATGCTCGCAGGTCCCCACCCATCTCAAGGGCACCTACTCTACACCTCAGACCCTTGGGAATGAACTCAGGCTGCCCTAGTGCAGCTCCTCATGTACATACATGAGATGAAAAGGCTTTCCATAGCTATCCTGACCCAAAGTAGCACTCCTTCCTTCCTTGCTCCTGCGCGTCTCTGTATAATTCAGGCCTTCAGGACCCAGCCCAGGGTCCAGCCATCTAGAAAGACTTCCCTTTGCTCTGCGCCTGCACACCCTGTCCTCCCAATGTATCGCTAACAGCAGGCATCTAGCATGGACTGCAGCCCACTCCAGGACAACACATCTATCTGTTCATAGGCCTTTTTGCCAGGCGTGGGCTCCTGGGAAGAAGCTGGGTTTTAGTTCAGTAGTGAAGAGACCAAGTAGGGATGAAAAATCAATCAGTCTGCAAAGCAGAAGCCATCAGCCATGCAGCATGGTAGCTAGCAGTCAGTGGTTACATCTAGTCAGTTCCCAAAATGGCTGTTGGCAATGAGGCAGGATGTCAGAAAACCTTGCTCCAGGGCAAAGGTTGAAGCCAATCACCACTGTACAAAACTGGGGGTTCTGTAGTTTCTTATACCCAAAGTTTAATCTTAATCACATCCTAAATGATAATTTAAACAGGTGTTTTTGCTAACCACTGGTGTCTGGTTAGAGCAGCAAAGTCCTGCATGAACCACACCAGGCCACACACCTTGAGTCCAAAGGCTTCATCCTCTGAGGCCAAGACGTCAACCTGCAGTTATAGGGAGAGAAATGATTTAGGTATGATCAAGAACCCCTCTGAGAACAGCCCTAGGAGTCTAAGCCAGGTGAACCAGGTGAGCTAGCTCTTGGGAGGAGGTCAGGGGGGTTTGGTGAGTTCTCTTGGGGCTAGTGCTCTGCACTGAGAAGACCCACCCGCCTCAATGTGTGTGGGTTCCAGTCTCTCAGCAGGCCATCCTGCTTACATCCCAAGATGCTGCACAGGCTCTTTAACTTGTTACTGAGAGACAGGATAGCAAGGGGGAAAGTTGTACTCAGAAAAACAACCATCATGCTGGCCACCCTGCTGCTGCTATTAGCTTCTTGTCCTTGCTCTCAGCAGAGTGGGCAGAGCCAGGCTCTGGAACGCCGCAGAGCAAGAGGTATTGAGAGCAGTGCTCTGGGAGAGGCAGGCAGAGTCTAGGCAGCAAGTTGTGAAAAGACGGCAGAACTTCAAAACTGGCTGTCAGTCTTGTGCAGAGACAGCAGAGCTCATTAAACATGAATTTAAAAGCTGCATGGAACGAGATGTGTATCGATAATTACTGTTTTTTAAAAAAACATAATCATTCAGTCTGGTGTATAAAACTCTTAAGTTTGGCTACTAAAAAGAGCCATTATGAAGGAAAAGAACAAGGAAAGGAAGAGCAAGTCCGGGTGCTCAGCGTCTGGGAGGTGGAGCTGTAGGGTTGGAATCAGGATGAGCCTGCCACTGGCCTGGAGCACAAGTGTACACAGGCCATGCCAATGTGTGCTGCTCATGACAACAGCGCCAAGGAAGACTATCGCAGCAGACTGACTGCAGCATGGAAATGAAAGGGTTAAAGAGGAACCACTGAGGAAGATCACAGAGCCCGCCGGCCAGGCCAGCCCTGCCAGCCCCGCCAGCCCCGCCAGCCCCGCCCCGCCCCATCCCACCCCACCAGAAAGATGCAGACCCGGTGCTGGGCTGACAAGATGAGCAGCTACTTTGTGATGAAAACCATATGTTGCTGATATCAAATATGATTTTGGGCTAAAGATTGAGATGTTGGCTCAACTAGAGTGGAAAATCATGGGAAGATCCACTTACACCATTTCTGTTTACACTCCGATTTCCAACGCTAACTGTTAGATTTAGAAACAAGCCATATCCTAGATTTTAGCTTAGGTTCCCCCTCCCACACATGCACAAGAGCTTTATCTTTGAATTTCCTGAGCCCTGCCTTCTACAACACCAGGCTACTGACCTTAAATATTTTTAAGATTCCAATTCCAAATGAGCACTGAAGACTTCTGCTAAAAAGCCTTTGGGGGAAGCACTGCCAAGGTAAGTACTGTGGGCATTCTAGGACGTCTGCTTGTGAGCTGCACACACAGCTCCTATCTGCCGGCCTCTGTCCCTCAAGGAGGGCACTAAACCCTGATGTGGGTATTTTCACATACATACAATTACTGCTGAGCACAGTAAAGCTGAGACTGGTATCCACAGAGTGAGTTCTGCACATTTTAACAGATTTTAAAAGTCAAGTAGAAAAAAAAAATCAGTAGCAAATAGAATACCTATTTAAAGATAAGGCTTTCCTATATTTGACAACGGGAGGTGAGAGCAGTGCTTTGTGTGGAATTTAGAGCCCCTGTGTGACTGTTTGCAAGGCCGGTTCAGCCTCAGTCCTGCTTCTCTCTCTAGCCAGGCTAAAGGGTATTTCAAATCCCCCTTACCAGGCTTTTAAAAACTCATTTCACCTAAGTAACTTCACAAACTTGTTTCCTTCAAAGTACTATGGATTTAAAACATGCACACCCTGGTTTACTAACATTCCCTGTTCTATGAGGCTTTAATGTTAGCACCTATAGAAGAAAAAAATCCTATCTAAAATCCAGGAGGTTAGCTTCAGTTTCCTCTCAAGGGACCAGCAATGTCCTAGGCAGGATTTCCTGCTGCTCTCAGACATCTGTCTCCGCTGGAAGGAGCCCCTCTAGTGGGGGCAGTGGAGTATGTCAAGTCTCAAGGATCCATTCAGACCAGTAGACTTACTGGGAACCCATCTGTTACTTCTGTCATAAACTCTAAAATAAATGTTCAGAGAAAAGTTGATAACTATTTTGTATCTCATGAGCCAGAAACTATCTATATAAAAACTGAAGCATGATTAATTTTTAGCTATTTGCCAATGTAATTAATTCGGCTATGAAGCGACACTAACTTTAAGTTAAAGGAAAAAGAAATGTGTGACTGGAAAAAAATACAGTATGTTTTCAGTAAAAAGACTTGCTGGAACCGGAAGGTGTGCATTGGTATTAAAGTGTTGTCTCTTCCTGTCTGCTGTAATCTGTATTACAAACTCCTCAAAAGAAACACCTTCCAACATTCATCAAGAAAGGCATTCTGCATATTTAATCCATACAAGGCTCGTGTTTAAGGTCTCCAAACAAGGAGGGGAGTTTCCCTAAACACCCAAGTATGTAAGCATCCTTATGCATTTAAGTTCCAATTTCATCTGTGGAGAGTTAAGACTGGTGGACATAATCATCATGAGAATGCTTCAGGCTTAAACAAAGTGCAGTCAGGGTGCAGTGCAGGAGGCAGAAAACTCGGATTCCTCCAGGACACAAGTGTGAGAACAGAAGCTTAAGACAACAAAACAGGCTGGAGGTTAGCCCAAGCTGCTCTTCCACAGGACGGGGGGTGGGGGTGGGGGGGGTTCACTTCCTAGCACACACCTAGAGGCTCACAACTCTCTGCAAGTCCAGCTTTAGGAGAATCTGACACCCTGGGAAGCCACTAGGCATGCACATTATACACAGACATAAACGTAGGCAAAACTGCAATGCACATTTAAACAAAAGGACAAATAAAAGACTGAATGACCGAGCAAATGAATAGATACCAAAGCTGAGGCTGAGGCCCGGCCACACTGATGTCTAAGGAGTTGATGGAAAATGCTGGCTGGCATGTGTGCCTACAAAGATCCCATCTGTAGAGAACTCCAGAGCACATACAGCACCAAGGTCAGTGATAGCAGGAGCCAAACCCTTGACCCTCTTAACTGACCTAAATCTCCAAATCACACAACTTAAGGCAGCTGTCTGCCCAGAAGGAATGTGAACACAGGAACTGAGAATCAGAATTGATCAGAAGTCCCCTTCCTCACCTTCAAACTCCTTCCCAGTTTCCCACATAAAGCACCCAGAGAGGACACAGAATGCTAACTGGTAGCCACGCTCCAGGACCCACTCTTGATCCCCAGAACCGACCCGACGTGGTGGAAGGACAGAACAGATTCCTGTGGGTGACCTCCGACCTGCAAATGTAAGCCCTGGTCAGGTCGCTTGCCACTCACTCACACATTAATAACTTGTTAAAAAAAATCAATACTAAAAACAGATCAAGAAAACCTACTTGTGTAAATATGCTATTCAATAAAATAATCGAGAACAAAAGTAGCGTATACATATAAACAAGGGGTGGTTCATCTTGTGTAAAGCACTTAAGGACACTTGCCCAGGAAATGGGGAAAAGGCACTAATGCTTGCTTGCCTGCAGGCAGAGCAACTTAGTGTTTGTTCATTGTCTTACAACGCAGGCTTACTTATTTACTACAGAGGATCCTGGTTAATTAAAAGTAATTGGTTAACATAAAACAGTACCACAAACAGCACTGACTATCATTACTAATGTGATGATTGTATGCAGGTATCTTTGATGTTGGTCACGATGCAGAGTGCAGCAGCCAGCACGCATGGGCAGAGCAAGTGCCTTAACACTTACAGTAAGTAAAGAGCAACCACCAGCCAATGACAACAGAACAGGGATGCCCAGAAGCTGTCACTGTGCTGTGAGTACTCTCAGGCATGCCCGTGCCCACCAGGACTCTGTGCCCACCAGGACTCTATCTAAGAGAAATCTGTTTTAAGGAAATAATCTATGACACAGCCCTTATATACTGATTGCAAACTGTATCATTAGTTAAAATCATGTCAAATTAGAAAAGTGTATTAAGTTGGATGTAGATATACAAAGAACGTTTACACTAGACAGTATCATGTAACTGAAAAACCCAGTTTTCAAGAACTCTGATGTGGAGAAATGCAGACACTGCAGTACATTTCAGAAGCAGGGCTAAAAATCAGAAGCCTGACATTGTAAGTTTCCTCTACATCATCTAGGGCTAGAACTAGAAAAAGAAATCTTTCCTCCTCCAGGATTAGAATTTTTCACCTGTTTTCTCTTAATAGGTTCATGTTTACTGTTTTACATTTAAATATTTGATGCACCTGCATTTATTTCAGAGTAACAAGGGTAAGGAGTAAGCCAGGCCTAATTTTCCATTTGAATAACCATGATAAAGAATAATCCATTATTTCTCCAAGGATTAGAGATACTGTATCTTTAGCATAATTAAATATTAAAGTGATATAATTTTTGTCTCCAATTCTAGGATGTGATGGGAGAAGCAAAGTTACCCAAATGAGCTCAAAGGAAACAGGCCTGGGGGAGTTCTTAGACACGATAGTATTCTCAAAAGAAATTTTGATACTTTTATAAAAAGGCAAATTTGACCTATACCCATGTCCAAGGAACAAAAATATAATTCTACTTATAGTATTTGCTATGTCTTACTTGGCTGGGCCCAAAAGACCAACATACCAAGTAAAATCTTACTCCACTGATTACACTTTTATCTACATTAAGGCAAAGCAAATACCAACCAATCACCTGCTCTCTCAAATCCATCTTAGGATTTTAGACAGTGCAGGCTAATTAAGTCTCTCTCCCACCTCTCTTTAACCCTTCCCCAAACAAACACCAGCAGATCATAGCGGGCTGCCATGTTTTCCTTTCAGCCATTGCTAAAAGTAATGGAACTGGTTCTTACTGTAAAGGCTTTGGAGTTTTCTAGCCTTTTTATTTTATAAGCCATTAAAACTGTAAGCACATTAGAAACAGAAATCTTTGCTAGCATTCCTCTTTCATTTATTAATTTCTTCTCTCTCCTCGTACATGTGCGGCTCACATGCAGTTCAAGGATGAGCCTGTGGCAACTGCTTAGTGGCTCCGTTATCTGGCAACAGAAAAACACAATTGCCCACATGCTGTGTGCTGCTACACAGAACTACTATGCCCTGAATATGTTTAAATGGGAATAAGACAAATAATGATAACAATAAACATTTATATACTTCCAAAAAACACTGGTTATAGCTGACACTGAAAAACACGTTCCACACACTGGCAAAGTGAGAATTTCCTTATTCACAAGTAACATGCTTGTGCCAGTGAGCCCTAGGACGCTGGCCGTCTCCTCTGGCTGTGACATCGAAGGAGGCAGTCAGCACTGCACTCACACTCCTGTGCAATTAGTTCTCTACATGAGTAAACACTGATCCCTGAAGGAGGAAGAGGAAAGCGGACCCAGACTAGAACAAACCCAGCATGCTGAGTGTGCAGAAAATGTCATCACTGCACAAAGGTGATATAATGGGCTTCGCCACCAAAGAGAGTCGGTTTCTCAAGCTTTCTAATCTGTCCAGGCTTGGGATGTACCTGGGTCAACAAGCCAGAGCAGGAGCGGTAACAGCGCACTGTGTGTACGATGGAGAACCAGGAGGCCATGCACACCTGTATCATTCTCTTGAAACTCAAGGGACACCTTGTGGGTGAGTCTGGACAGACTTAAGGGGAAGTGTGAGTCCTGTTGCCACACAGAGCTAAGAGCGTGTCAGCCCTGAGAAGCAAGGCTCCTGTCTGGCTCACTGTTAGCAGGTTAAAAAAGGAAGACAACCCTCAGAGGGACAGGAACCCCCAAGCTGAAGCTGGATAAACCGGAGTGTAGGACTTCATCTCAGTGCTCAGTGCCTTGGCTTCCTCCCAGGCCCCGAGACTGTGGTCCTCACATGAGAGCCTCTTCCACACTGCTGAAAGAACACCTAATGGCTTGCCCCAGGAGTCGCTTACTTCTTAACAAACTCTCTCCTCCTTTCCTACCTGAAACCTTCCATTTACTTGTGTAAATCTCTCTTTCTACAAGAACCAGGGCCATGCCTACCTTGCTCATTGTCACTGGAAGGAGTGCCAAGCAAATATATGTGTTGAATGAATGCACTGACTATAAGATAAACACGTGTGTGTGAAAATAAGTTTAGTGTGGCTCCTTACAACACAGGCACATATGGAACAAGGTTGAAAATGTATTCAATATAAGTATGCAGGTTAAAGTCATATAGCATTTGGCTGGTGATACACACTCCTGGTTTACACACTAGCATAACTAAGGCACACACCAGTCTGACTGCATTTACTGGTAGCATGTACACATCTGATGCATTTGTCTCTCTAGGTAAGAGTAGATTTTAAATTTCTTTAAGAGAGTTAAGTCTTGAAAAATGATGGCAATGAACCACACTGCTCAGAGACAGAAGACAATGAACCACACTGCTCAGAGACAGAAGACAATGAACCACACTGCTCAGAGACAGAAGACAATGAACCACACTGCTCAGAGACAGAAGATATTGTCTATTCTCCATGATGGAGGTGTGCGTCTAGATTTGAACGACTCGAGTCAGATTAGAGTTGATATTTTATTAAGGCTACACAGGACCACAATCTTTCCATACCTAGCTGTTAATGTGACCCTGGGCTTTGCACTTTGGCTGGTTGCCTACAATGTGGGAAGTGGAAGGCAGTTCAGCTCACACCACAGGCCACAGCTGGCCAGCTGTGCAACACACCTCCTCTATAAAGGCTCTTTTTGTCCCAGAGCAAGCTTCCTAGTTATGTGAACAATATGTTTGTGGACCCAGACACATGAAGAATTCTGAACCTAAAATAAAACCCCACATGTTTACAAGTTCATCATATCTACACTGCTGCTGTTTATCAAGAAATAAAGTTGTGGCATCATGAAAAATTTAGGCCGATATAGATGTGCATATTCATAATTTCATTTAGTTTTTCAGCACAACATGTATATATAGACAAACTAGATTTTCAAATAAAGAAATCTGAAAGGTTTTTAAAAAAGAAATACTTTCCTTGCAGATCATTATAAAACATGCTAACACAGAAGATGACATGCTAAGACAGCTTCAGCATCTATGTGTTCCATCACATCTGCCTGGCTTCCCTTCATGTGTCCTGTGTGACTGCCATTCAGACGGAAACTTTTCATACTTATCCACAAATCTTACTCTAAAGCCAAGCCAACTGCAGCTGATGAGTAACGGAGGCCCTGGACCACACTGAATACCGAATAGAGTGATAAGCTCTACCAAAGCGGAACGGGTATCTATGTTTTGCTAAATATTTATCATGTAGTGTATGCCCAAATTGGTTCAACTACAAAGCTAATTTAGTCAGCATTCTGTAACTTAACCTTGTATACGTGTGTGCACATATGTACATACAAATACACATTATGCATGTTAGGGGTAAGGGTTTGGAGTTAGGATCTTAAACATAAGGCAGCAAATACATTCTAATTATATTTCATAAAAACAATTTTATATTTGGAAACATATAAATATATTATGAACTTCACGTTATATATAAATGTATGTTAACTAAATAGGATGAAAATGTGGATATATTAAAATTGTCCCCCCAGTGCTACGTACCTAGCACAAAAGTTGAAAGCTGTTATAAAATCATGAGGAGATGACACATATGAGCATAAGCCATGGTGACCTCAGACAGCCATATGAAGGCCAAGCATGAAGGCCAGGACAAAAGGACAGATGGCCTGATCCCAGGAGAAGCAGGAGATGTTTTAAAAAACAGATACATTTTTACATTAACAATGTGCCTGGAATCACCGTTCAGCCTGCTCCTAGTGCTGCTGTGGCTAAGTGACAATTGCTGTCTTAGCTGCCACCCTCTCGGAGTTCTGCAACCTGCATAGACCTAAGAGGAACAGCAAAGGAGAAAGACCTCCAACCATAAAATAATTCTACCAAATTCAATAAGGTTTAAACATGGGGAGTGGTTACAACCACAGATCACAAAACATCTTCTAGGCCCTTTGAAGTTTAAATTAAACTATGTGGCACAGTCTTGGTTATAGAATTAGTATAGAAAGACAATGCAGAGAAAAGAAAGATTAGGTATACTTACATTTAACTGTGTAAGCTTTACCCTTTATGGGGCAGGGGATTCTTGATTTAGGGGAGTTTCTTTGAAGAATCTGTTTAATTAGGCAGGCCAATAACTACAAAGCTAAGATAGAATTCTCCAGAGAAAGATGGATAGAGATAGATATAGTTTGTTTTCTTCTCTTTACAGTTCCCTGCCCCACCCCCTGGGTTCTACGCTAGTCATGTTACCCACTTCCTTCTTTGACACAGACTGTTTAATGCGGCCTAATTTGCTATGGGCACCCAAAGCAAAGCCCAAGCGCTTGTGAAGGAGACTGAGCCCACTGCAGGGCATCAGAAGTCAAGAGGGGATGTTTTCAAGGCGACTGCCTCAGAGTATGACCTCATTCCAATCCGCTCTTCACTGAAGCACATCTATTATTTAAAAAAGATGACACAACAGAGGAGTTAATCTCCAAAATTAAGTAATAACTGTGTAAAAATGCTTTGCTATTTATGTTCACATTTTAGACTTCAAAAGTATTCAATATTAATATTCTATAATAAAGAGACTTAAACATCTTGTTTCTACAGAATTACCATCAGACATTTATTCACCTCAGAGGTGAGTATGGAGGTTCCTGGGGCTCAGCATGTGGGCAGCTGTGGAGCAGGACCAGCCCAGAGAAGGGGGCAGGCAGCTCCTCCTATCAGGGCACTCACATTTCTTTATCTGTATTTGTGCTCTTAAAGACAACTGCTTCACATCAAGGGTACACGCTGACATTAAATGACAAGGACACTCCTAAAACTGTGGGACTAGTGTTCCCTTGAAGAAGCAGCCACTTGGATATGGAGAGAAGGTGTTTTCTGGCGCCACCACAAACAACGATATCATAGTCAGCTCCCCCCCTTTTAAAGAAATCAGTGTCTCAACTGTGATCCAAACAAAATGCTAAAAATGGAAAATTCCAGAAATATACAGTTTCTAAGTTTTACAACTCTCCGCCATTCTGGGTTGTGTGATACCTTACCTGTCGCAGTCAGTCTGTGAAATGTCCCTTTGGCCAGGTGACCCATGCTGTATAGCCAACCTGCCTGTTACATGTTGCTTAGTCATTGTCTCTGATGTCAGGTCACTCGGGGAGAACCTGAGGCCCTGGGCATCCACCCGCTGCGATGTGAGTCAGCGGGGATGGCTGAGCTCAGCCAGGATAAGACGTGTTTGCCTATGTCCATGAGCAGGAGGTACCAGAGTTACAGCAGAGAATGGTAGCTATTCACAAAAGCAAGCATCTGCACCAAGTCAGGAGCAGAGTCTGCCAGCTCCTCACATAGGGAAAGACAGCCCTCCCATGGGCTCCTGGGCTCCTATATCTAGATGTTTACCTGGGAGGAAGGAAGGCACCTGCACATGGAATTGTGTATGAGAATGGCTGTGCTAGCTTTACTCATCTCTCACTGACAAACACTGGAAGGATGCCAGACATCCTCCAACTGGTGAGCAGATAAACCAGCGCTGTGGGACCCACCCGTGTAACAGAAAGCTATGTACCAACACAAAGGAGCTGACTTTAACTACAAGCAGCAACATGGGTGAGCTGGAACCCTGAGGAGGGAGCCAGCTGAGGGGCTAGCTACTGTGTGATTCCATCTATCTAGAAACACCAAATCTACAGGGAGAGGAAATGGGTCTGCTTGTGAGGATCTGGCGTGGAGAAGGGGCAGACTATGAGGGGCATGGAGAACCTCCCTAAGACAACAGAGCATCCTCTTGTGATTGTGTGAATGTTCTCCTTGAATGCTGTTCTTTACACACCATTGTTTTCAGTTTATAAAACAGCAAACCACGGTCCTTGGAAAACGTTAACTATTTTCCAGATGTATGCACAAGATTAAACCATCAGTATAGTCACATCCTCAAAATGCCCTTAATGTCCGACCTATAGTACTTTCTCTATTGTCTTGATAAAGTGCACTAGAATACTGGGTTAAAGTTTGGGTGTGGCTGGTGGCACACACCTGCACTCACAGCACCCAGGAAGCTGCAGCGGCAGGACCCAGAGGTGAGGACCCACACCCGCACGGGAGCCAGAGTGGGCCAGGTTAGGGTAGGCTACGCAAGGAGATCCTTTCTCAAACAAACAAAAATCAACTAATAGTTTATACAAAATTTTCTATGAATTAGAAACTGCTCTACTTTTATTTGGGGGGTGTGGGGCACTTTGGGGCTTTTAAATGGTTCAGTTCAGACAGAAATACCTATAGGTTATTTTCTGCAACTAGAAAAGAATCTTTTGTCTAACAAAATAATTTTTTTTCCATTGCCCAGAATTGAACTCAGAGCTTCTTTCATATTAGAAATTTAATCTGTTCCAAACCTCTCTGTAATTTAGCAAAACTAAACATAAATTGCAATTTTAACATGAAAAACAGTAAGTCAACCATGAGGAAACACACACACACACACACACACACACACACACACACACACCACCTATAGCTAACATACTAAGCACTAGGCTCAAGGTTAGACATGAGGACATTATATCACCTTAGGGTCAAAAGCACAAATCTATATTACGTCTTCCAGGTCACACCTTCACACATCACTCGGACAGTTTGCAGTGCAAGTTTTATAGTTCAAATCTTAAAACAGAAAGGCTCTCAAAAAATGCTATATTTGCACTGTTTGAAAGACAGTCCTCTATTGTACATCAGGGAGGTGCAATGCAGAACTCAAGAGTATCAAGCTTGTGCCCGCAAGTGGGTTTCTATTTGGAAAGCAATCTCCAGGAGAAATGTTTTCTACCACTGATACCAGAGAGTCTGCTCACTGGAGCCCTGTCAACACTTTGCATTAAGTACACTCAATTGCATTCAAACAAACTTTTATAGCCTGAGTTAAGCGTGAGATTTCTGAAATGGACAATATATAACCAAACATAAGAAGGAAATGACCACTTGGCACTAAAGTTCATTGTGTCACATCTTACCAGCATCAGTGTTTTGGTGAAAGCTACCTTAAGTCCTGGCACAGGATAGCCACACATCACTGATTTTTGGGTAGGGAGGGCAAAACCCCCAAACTCCACAAAAGAGTAAGTACTGAGGAGGCCAGGTCAGGGGCATGACCTACCTTCCAAACAGGTACTCCTGAGTTCACTGACAGGCCTGCACAGACAGACATTTCATATGCAATGAGAGCTTGATGCCATATTTACTTAAGAGGGGAAGGCACTCAACTATTAGTAATACAAAGCCACTACTTAAAAATGGGGGAAAAGTTCAAAATTGAAAATATAATCTGAGACAACTCCCTACACTTGAATGTAAAGTAGGTCAAATTATTCATTTGCTTCCTATCTCTTCTAAAATTTCAGGTTTAATTCAAGGAACCAGGGAAACAAAATAATTTCAAGTTCACTATGATATCAGAGAGGCAAAATTCAACTTTACAATATGCTATAAGCAAATATACACAGAAATTGCATTTAGAAATAGAAGTGATTAAAATATCCCAAACAGATATGTCTTCTTTGATTTAGTATTTAAAGTCTAGGATTCTCCATATAACATTCATAGTTTGATACACCAATAATTTCTGGGTCGTTTTCATCAATGGGGTCAATGTAACAGTAAATACAGGTGGGATGAGAGAGGAAGCTGTTTTTATTAAATTTATGTTACAGATACTGTTACAAATTGTATAGAATTTTTCTGCTTGCTTTCCCATTCCTCCTGAGATACAAGAAAATTAAGTTTTTCTACTAACTCAGTATCCACAAAACCAAGGACTTAAAAGCCTGTCAACCCACAACTTATTGACCCCATCAGCTTCATGACCATTATACAAGCTCAAGCCCTAAAAAGAAGGGCTGGAGCCATGGCTACTTGGTAAAGAGATGGCTGAACAAGCACAGGGGCCTGAGCTCCAGGACACACCCATATACAGACGCCAGGGAGGTGGCTGGGCTTGTGCTTGAAGCACCTGGGGGTCCGGGACATGAAACCCCAGAGAAAACAGACTTCACACTTAGTGCGTCTCAAAGGCTAAGGTGCAGACACTGAAGAAGACACCAGTGTTTCCTTCCCATGTGCACCCACGATAGAAAACTATCCCCACCACACACACACACACACACACACACACACACACACACCAACCTCTTCTAGTATGTTGGGTGTTACTGCATTCATGTAGTGAATGCAAACCCAAGCAGATCCACACACCACACATGTGTAATAAGTGATTAGTTTTTAGGTTGTTTAAAAGAATAAAGTACAATAGTTTACTCCGTCATGCAATTTACCTCTTTTCACAAAATGTCCCAATAAACTGGATTTTATTTAGCTTAAACTTTGTCAAATGGCAGCAGTGAGCAGCAGTAATCAAGGTTAGCAATGTACATACTATAACAATCTTTCCTAATGGAATATTAATTGTATATACATCATAAACACACTTGTGTTAAAATACCATGCACATGCATAGTAAATATGAGGCATAAGCACAAACAAAATGTACTCTGCAAAACATTCGTTGCTCAGTCTCTTTAACCACCTTTGTAACAAAGTTTAAGTGTCAAATTTCCAAAATTAAGCTATTGTGTCAGGAAATATACTTCATGTTAACAATTATTAATTATTCACTCTTCATAGTACCAACTGCACAGACTTTAAAAACCATTCAGAGGGGCTGGAGAGATGGCTCAGCGGTTAAGAGCACTGATTGCTCTTCTGAAGGTTCTGAGTTCAATTCCCAGCAACCACATGGTGGCTCACAACCATCTGTAAAGAGATCTGACGCCCTCTTCTGGTGTATCTAAAGACAGCTACAGTGTACTTATGTATAATAATAAATCAATCTTTAAAAAAAAATACTTGGCAGGCAGAGACAGGCGGATTTCTGAGTTTGAGGCCAGCCTGGTCTACAAAGTGAGTTCCAGGACAGCCAGGCCTATAAAGAGAAACCCTGTCTCGAAAAACCAAAAATAATAATAAATAAATAAATAAATAAAAATAAAAACCATTCAGGCTACAGATCACAATGGAAATAATTTATCAACTAGCGGCTATGGATATGTACATTGACTAACTCTCGTATGTGTCATTCAGGTTATTCTAAAGGTCTAAGGTTACACTGCTATACCATAGAAGATAAGCGGCAGACAGTGGCCTTAGGTCTTCTAGACAGATTAATCTTATTCTCCAGAAACGTCTTTACCCCCCCAAATCCTCTTAGCATTTAATAACATAGTAGAGGCTAGAAAGATGGCTCAGTGGTTAACAAACACTGACTGCTTTTGCAGAAGATGTAGGCTCAATTCCCAGCTCATATGTAACCAGGGTTTCAAGAGATCTGATGATGCCCTCTTCTGGCCTCCATGGGTATCAGGAACAGGCACTGTGCACAGACATGCAGGCAGGCAAGAAACCCAGTAGCATAAAATAACTAAATTTTTTTTTAAATTCAAGAAGGTACAGACAGGAGATGAGACGCTACAAAAGCTTAGGCTTTTTCTGGGATTTAAAAATGCTATAAATTAAGTTTTCCCATCAAGGAACCTTGCTTGCACTTGGTTCCAATTGGTACTGCACAAACGTAGTTAGGGTCTCTGCCTTTGGCCCCACCCTCCGCTCCAGCCACTCTGTCCTCCACCTTGCCTGTCCAGTTGCACAGCCTAGGCCTAAGGCCCGCCCCCTGGCGCCCCACCCACTGCCTGCCCCACTGGTCCCACCCCATCACTCCACCCCACACCACTTTCCATCTGCCTTCTGGTCTCCCCGTGGCCCAGCCCACAAGGGGGGGTGCAGTTTGATGCTCCCAGACTCTTGAGTTTTGGGGGTCTGAAACTCCGCCTCTTTCTGCAAAGCAAGTTTCAACCGGCCCCGCTGCAGTAGGGGGAGAGCCGTTTCCTCAAGGGTCCAGCAGGGATACAGGGCAACCACTCGGCCCTCGGCACTCCCTTTCAAGGCATGGGCAGAGGGCGCGGGAGGGTTTCGGAGAAACTGGGAGCACCGCCTGGAGCGCGGCTGCGTCAACAGAAACTTTGGGAGTGAGCCCTCTGGGGTGGGGCCTGCATAGCACGGGGCCGTGGCTCGCTGGCCAGGCCTCCCGCCGCGGTGCCTGCCGGGAGCTCCCCACCAGCGGCTGCGCAGTAGGTGCTCCCCCTCTTCTTCCCTGGAGGAGTGCCGAGTCACTCACTGGCCCCGAGAGCTGTGGGACGCACTGCCTTGGAAAACAAAGAAACCCCACGCACACGTTTCCAGTATAGGGGACGTGAAAACAGACAGTGAGACTTAGGGTGCCCCGCAGGTTAGGCTTCTCAGGGTTGCCACGAGGCTGGCAGGCAAGCTGCAGGCCCAGGTATCCAAGCCAGGGGCCCTGCTGAGCGCTCCCTAATGCTTACTGGGTTGAATGGTCAAATTCTCTAAACAATCCCATTATGGTTATATATGTGTGTCACTTATAGCCACAAATCCCAAGTCATTACTTTTTGGAAGAAAATTAAATAATCTGAGAGTTTAGCAAAAACAAAAGCACCAATTCACCATTACTATTTTTTGTTATAACCAAGTGCTATATGAAACTTTAGGATAAAGTTACAAATATTTAAAGAAATAAACACGTGGTTTTAAATCCTGTTACTCTTGTCGTGCTGACACGGCTCACCTAGGCTCTGCAATGTGGTATTTCTCATTTAGCCATATCTACTCTGAATAGTACCAGCTACCAGTACAGAGTACCAGTACAAAGGCAAGTATACATGCTGACATACTATGAATTAAATCATTTGTACACTTGAAATGTTAGCATTTGTGTTACTAGAAAAGGTGATAGTAATTTTACCTAAAATAGGCAATCATACAAATTGGTTTGGGCAAATTCTTCATCAGTGAATGTTCAACTTTTTCACCCCATTTGTTCTCCTACAGATGATTTTCACAGTAATATGCCTCAGTATTTTTCAACTTTATTTCAAATTTTTAAAAATTTGAGATTTTGATTAAAAGTTCACTTTTTTTTTCCTGACATTATTCACCCTCCTTCCAGCCCTCTAGCCTTTTCTTCCTTTTCAGTCCTCCAAATGGTACCAAGTTGTACTACCTGTGCAGGTTATGAGGTTAAGAAATTTTCAGATGTTTCTGGGTTCAGTAAATTACTACTTTCCTTCATTTGTGGTTAAGACAGTAGTCAAATGAACACAGGTTTTATCTGAGTGGCAAGGAACACATGGTCAGGTATTTTACAGTGATACATGTTGTGGTGCAGTCAAGAAGGCAGCCAGCAGATATAAACTCGGGGCTGGAGTCAGGCTGCAGTGGGAAACCAAACACAGAATCATGGGTAGTGATGAATAGGCTGGGCTAGGAAAGCACTCAGCATGCAGTGGGGATAGAACCTAGCAGAACTTCACAGTGGCTCCTCCCTCCTTCATGCCAAGGGAGAGATACTTGGGAAAACATGGGCCCTGGGGTAAGAGGATGTGAGATTATATTTAACTCCTTCAAGTACTGACTTTGTGTCCCTAAGACAGTTTCTTAGCGTCTGTCCCTGCTATCTGCAGGTGGATGACAGCCACCTCATGGCTGTGAGGTGACTTAAATGAACTTCCTTAGTGTTATCTTTAAGCATGACAAGACCAGTCCCCAAAACCTGTTTTTCAAACTCACCCCAGCCTAGTCCTTTTTCAGTGCTTTGCTGAGACTTCTCTCTCCTACCTACACACAACAGTAGAAACTGCAAAAGGATTTCCCATCCACTTCTCAGGGTGCCTTATGGTATCCTTGGCAAATCCAGATTTCAATTTGTTGTTCCACATACAATGCCAGAGAATACCAAAGGATCTGGGTCTAAACTCCTTAGTTTAGGTAAAAGGGCCAGGGGGAGTCTGTTCCTAATCTGCCCTGTGGTTTCATTCCCCTAAACTCATTAGTGGATGGTAATCACCCTCCCTGGTGACTTGTGCAATAAGGCAACTGAGGTCTTTTCGCCCCTTTATCCAATCAGGCCCCTTCACTCTCTGTAATCCTGCCCTTTGAAAGCTGCCCAGGCTTCCCTGATCCCCACTGTTAGAATGTGAACAGTGCTTGACTGAAGCAGCAATTCCATTTCATACATAACCATGTATGTATGCATATATGGTTATATCATTTGCAAAACCTCCAGCAGTGCCCTACAGAGGGCTCTATCTAGTAAGCACTGTACAAATGAGGATGATCTGGGAACCAGGAAGTCTCACTGCAGCAATGCTTTGTCATACTGCTGAGAGGGAAGCTGAGGCCTGCAGGTGACCCTCAGACACCACTCACCTGCAGCCACATTCTAGTAGCTCTAGAAAGTAGAGTGCTCGTGGTTATAAAAAGAGAAAGTTATAAATTGCTTTTGAAAAGTCTTCCCTTCTATGAAAGTCAGTTTCATTGCAGAACAGTTTAGACTCTAAACATTTGCACCACAACAGAAGCCGGAGCTGTGTTTACTCCCAACTTCCAAATCATACTGTGGATGTGAGGTTCTCTCAACACACCGGTTCTTTAGGAAGACCAGCACAGCTTTGTTTTCAGATAAATGACATGTAACCTCAGGAGACACCCCCAAGGTTAAGGAGCAGTTTTTAGATGCCCATGAACTTGTTATGTTTGTGGCTTTTCAAACATTACAACATATGCCCAACACAGCAGTGGGCACCTTGCTTTTAGACAGTTTTCTAAAATTAGATACCACTCAACTGACAACCTGACACTCTTGAGGGACAGAGGAGGCGATGAATACATATTGTACAAAATTAATTAGCTTCAGTTAAAGAAATGGCAACCAAAACAAACTAGCAAAAATATTATTTCTCCTAAACAGATATTTACTGACTGGAGTTTTTACCACTTAAGTAGCCAAAGAAGTGTCAGGTCCCGATTCTGCCAGTTCCAAGGCTCTCCTCAGTCAAGGGCGATGGCTGGAAGTGACCCCAAGCCACCACTGCACTCCCATCAGCTTCCTCACAGAGCAGAGGCCTTACCAACTAGAGCAACCAACAGAAAACGGGTCCACAGGCAGGGGCAATTCAATTAAGGCAGGGTGTGGAATTTGTATTTCCTGTAGGATTTTTTCCGAGCAATGTTGTCTGACAGAAATATAATGCAATCATGTAGGTGTTACGTCATTTTCTAGTAGCCACATCAAGAAAAATAAAAGAGGAAAAATGTTCATTTCAGCACCACGTATGCTAAAATTGGAATCTGTAGAGAGGATGCACACAGCCCCATGCAAAGATACCAAGAAAATGGGTCAAGTGTTCCACATTTAAAAGAAATAAGAGGAACTGGTTCTAATATTTCTTATTTGGACGAGTGTACTCAAATGTTACTGTGACATGTGCCAAACTTTTCCCTGTGCCCTGTTTTCTTGACCCAGTGTGATTGTGGTGCATTGCAGGTTGGACTAGCAACTGTCAAATATCCAGTAGCCATACTGGACAAGTCTAAATTCTGATACCAAAATACCCAATTGTTTAAGACTGGGTATTCAAGTTTAAATTCATATTGAAATACTTTTTTGAAAATGAAACATCAAGGTATATAAGGCCATTCTCATTAATATGGAAATCAAGGACAAGGTATCACTGGGAGATATGTAAGAATTAAGACTGGTACTGGTATGTCTGTAATACCATAAAAAGCAACCAATTAGAACATGACTGAATTTTGTATCTTTTAACAGAAGTGAAGGAGCAACCTCTCCCCACCCCTCCCTTAGCCAAACTGAGGCAGCTATTCTTTGAAATGCTGCATTCTAGTGATCTGATTGTTTTTCTATTTTAGCCGGTATGTTTCTAAGACAGCGGATGGTGGGTGTTGCTACTCATCTTTTATTCCTAACATAATACAGCAACCTGCAGTGTTTAGTGTATGGAAGGTAGTCAATAAACTCTACAGATTCAATGGTATAAACTGTACATTGACTCAACACTCTGGTTTTCACAGAACACTTAAATGTTTTGATGTCCATCTAAAGGTTTCTGCTTAAACAAAAATGAATGGGTCCTCAAATTTGGAATTCAGATGATCACCTTCTTTCAAAACACTGACCAATTCAGTGTGCAGCCAGCACTACTCCACATGGCACTGCCCATGTCAACCACATAACAAGCTTTAGTCCCACCAAGCTAAGTGGAAGTAAGTGCACCCAGCCAGATGGAAGCATGCGTTCATTCCACAGCAGCATAATCACAGATAAGTCTCAACTCACTTAAGAGGAGCCTGTTACTAACAGATTCACAACATACCTTGCCATTTTGATACTCATAAAATTGCTAACTTATAAACCCTAGGAACCTGCCTTCTGAGGAGACAATACAAGCCGAGTTTAGTCGACTTATCAAGGAGGGGAATTTCATCAAGAATACTGGCTTAGTCCGCAGATTCAATAGTGGAGAAGCAGGATTGATAAGATCCAAGGGTGACAAGTCAACAGAAACAATGTGCTCAGAATGTCACCACCAGCATTTCTAACAGTGAACACAGGATGCTGACAGTATTGCTAGACTGTTGACATCTCTGTAGTTCAATAGGCAACAGCTCATGGCTGCAAACCCTGAGCCTCAGCATGCACCCTCAGCAGCTCCAGAAGACCTATGTCTCCTTGGGACTTGCCAGTGAAAAATAAAAATCTTGTTTTTAAGCAAGCCTCTTACCTGTCTTTTGTCCCCAGATGATACCAGTTTCAATATGCTGAGCCACCAAAAAGAGAACAAAAAAATCCTAGCAAACATTCAATAATGCCATCAAAAATTTCAGGATGCTCACAGATTTTGTGTGTGTGCCTTGGCAATACACAGAGTCAAAGCATTGATCTCCAGTGAGACACAGAGCCCAGGGTCCCTCCAGCGCTGGCCTGTGCTGCCGAACAGACCACGCAGCTGACTCCTCTAATTGATTTTCCCTTGTCACTTCTATTCCGTTCAGGTCTGCCATTGAATTCCCTTTGTGCTGACATCTAATTTGGCTATGGTGCAATCCGTGCTAGTCAGTTCAGAAAACAGACGTCCATGAGACTGCAAGCAGCAAGGGTCCTGCGAGCAGCCAGCCTGGCCTTTGTGTGTTATTTAACATGACTTTGGAAACCAAGCTCATGGGGCCAGAGACATGCCAAAATTCTCAGCCACAACAGATCTGTGTTCAGTGATAGCTAATCTGGTCAATTACTTTTGACTACCAAATGAAGTAAAACGTAAAGCAGTAACATCCATCTAGAATTTATAAAATATTACTATGCTCAGCTAGGACACCACTGTAGGGAGCAAGAGTTCATACCCGGCAGTCCTCTCTGCCATCACCGTCAAATGAGCACTAAGTGAATGTGCTTTAGACAGGAGTGGAGACAAGGGAGCTGGCTCCTGGGATCACCTTGAGGACGGGATGGAGCTTCCGAGGCATGAACTACTCCTAGTCTGCCATGGCTCATGAAGACAGAGCCTCTGGAGTACTCCTCACATGCACTAGAGCAGTTCCTGCAGCCATGTTCACAAGCCTGCAAGGAAAACTGAGTACTGAGCTAAGTTATGTCTCCTGGTTTTGTACAAGAAGAAAATGAAAACCAAGCAGACTGTGACTTGCCTAAGGTAATCAGAGGAAAACCTAGCTAGCACCTCACTCTCTCTACCCAAGGTAATCACTGTCTGCATTGTTCTAATACTGACTTCCACTTGCAGTTGGCTGGACTCCAGTATTGACAAAGTAAAACCAGCAGCAGCCTATGTTAGCCTCCAGCAAAGCACTGCCCTAATCCCTGGCCTGTGTTTTTTTTTTTTTTTTTTTTTTATCTAAATGATGAAGTCACATTTCTGCTGAGAATGGAGCTCTTAGAATCCACTCTATCAGTATTTCGACACTGTAGGCTGTAAATTCTTCAACTGTCCCAGTTCCTTCTGGGAATGAAGACAGTCCCTGCAGTCAAAGGCAGAAAACCTCTGCCTCCAGTCTCTTACAAAAAAGGCCACTTCTTCAGGGGCCCTTTTCGGTTCAGACTCCACTGGTACCCCTTTTCCTGGAACTTGTTTATATAGCATCGTCTGAAACCCTGGCTCATCCCCAACCTTCTTTAACAAAATATTTCATTCCACTCTTTTGCTACCAGAGGTGTTCTCAGTCCAGAGAGTGTGCCAACAAAAAGCCACGAGTGGGAATTGTAACACAAGGAGAATGAGGTCAATAGTCGGTACTTGACTGGTTTGGTCTTCTTTCCAAGGCTCCAGCATAACTGATGTACAGCAGAGACAGACTATGAGTGTCTTTACAGCTTACAGGTGATTTTGGTTTTTCATCTGGGGTCAAGAGTCACCACTACAGGAATGCAGTTTGGCTGGCAGATTTTCTAGACCTACTTAGGAAGATCCACACAGATCCTAGATCTTCTAGCAGACATGTTAGCAGGACAAGGTCAGCATTCATTTTAATTAGACATACTATCTGACTCAATGCATACAAAATACTTTTGACCATGCCACTGATGTATATGTGCTGCTATTTTCTGTCTTCTTTCCTAGACCTTTCGCTACCACTGGACCTATGATTGCCAGGAACTCTTGAAAAATTAAGCCCTTGACTTGTAAGAGACCAGTAAAGCCCCATCTGGCCCCACAGTTCAATCTCTGTGGGAGGCTGCCCCAAGGGCATTTGGAGCCCTATGCCTTGCAGACCACACACAGCACTGACACGTCCTCAGAATCTGAAGGCACAGATTATGGGAATTTACATGTCTGCGAGGCCAATGTCTTCCTGACCAAGAAGTTCAGCTCTGATGAACAATGTCTCCTCCACATGGGCAACAGACTGGTAATGGAGGGCTACACCTTGTCTCCAGGAGAGAACTGCAGCCCGTAGCATCCATGTGTGCATTTATGCAGCAAGAGGTTTTCTTCCCTGTTGCTTCTCTGCAGGTTCAGTATTGTGGCTGACAACACAGTCAGGATGTTACTCCAGTCCCTGTAGCTAGGTCGTCTCTACAACACTGAGGTGAGACTTCCAGCTACAGGGGCTTTGTCATAAATAGAAGATCTAGCAACTGGTTTCAAACATGTTTCCTTCTAGTTCTCTAGCTTTCTCTTCCCAAAAGAGTTACTGCCTCTTAGACAGACAGAGGCCCACAAGTTAGTAAACAAAAGACGTACGTATTCCTACTCTCTCTTCAGAAAAGGAGCTGAAGAGCTGAGCTAACCTGTAGCAGAAAGTGAGATTAACCCAAGCAAGCAGGCTTGGACTTTTCACCAGCTGCTTGCCAGCTGTGAAACCTTAGAGGAGATCCGTGAAACATCCGGTATCCACTGAGGACATGCCACCTGTGTTTGCAGACTGTGAGCCTGTAAGTCCAGAACTTTCTAGACCAGGGTAGTGAGAGCTCAACGAGACATGACTAAAATCTGAAAGTAGGGGACAGGAAGAAGCCACATCCAGCAGCACACCTCCGAGACTGTGACAGACTCTCATTCCTCTCTTCATCCAAGCGTTCCTCTCCCAAAACAGGGTGCTCCTTTGAGTGGCAGTTTGACCCAGGACCATTGAGGTCTCAGTTGCTCTGAATGTGTCCAGAAAGAAAGGGGTTCCTGCACTGCTCCTTCTTTGGAAAAGGTTCAGTCTGCTTAAGTTACTAACATGTAAGTATAGCTTGATGCACAGTTGATGCATAGAGACTTTCACAGACAGAGGTAGCTGCAGAGTTCCTTTAAGGCTCTGAGACTGCTCTATTGAAAAGTTGGCTTTGGGAAGGATTCTATCAGAACAGCAGGACCCATCCCACTGGCTTGCCCCACTTGGCTACAGCTTCGGAATTCTTCTCAAGTATTGCTTCTTTAAGGGTTTCCTTTCTATCCAAGATAGCTAAACAACAACAAACTCTCCCTTTCTGGGCAAAAGACAATTTTAGTTGCAATCTCCTTTCTCCGCTGTCCTCTAACTGCATCTCAGTTCTTGTTTTTAATTACTTGGCCACTTTATTTTTAAAGACAGAGTTCCACTGTGTTATCCAGGCTGGGTGTGAACTCCCGAGCTTGAGATCCACTGTCCTCTACGTCTACCTGACGGGCCAGGACTATAGGTGTGCACCACAGCACTAGCTCATAATCAGCATGTCACCATAGCCTTAGTTTGCCCAACCTCTGTATGAACCCACATGGATCTGCCCTGCCCCTCAGACTTACTCATAATTTTCTGTTGTCTGGGGTCTTTAGTAATACATTCCTTTTTACCTATCAAGTTTTGAATAAAATTTTAAAGTACAAGCCAGATATGGTGTCACATGGCTGTAATCCCAGTACTTGGGAGGGTGAGACAGGAAGATAGACAAGCTCATGTCCAGTGTGGGACACAGGAAATTCCAAGGCAGCCTGTGCTACATGGGGGGACCTTGGAGAGAGTTAAAGGGGAGAGAAAGCTTTAGGGTAATTTTGTCAATGTTCCAATTTACAGACTTGCTTCTAGTGTTTCCACAGAACCACATCATCCCTGTCATCCTCTCTGTAGGTGGATGGCTTTCAAGGCCCCTTTCATATGGAGTGTATAGTAAGTACAGACAGAGGGAGGAAGGGAAGAGGATGAGCAGAAGGAGCAGGAGGCTGAGGACTGATCGCAGCTGCTGTAAACACAGGTAGAATGAACCACATTGGCCCTACCATTTTCTTCAAAAAAAAAAAAATCTTGTTAAAAAGTTAAAATAATAAGTGTGATGATTTTATTACCGATCACAATCTATGGATTTCCCACAGAACTAAAAGTAGTTTAAGTAGAAATTTCCTAACTACAACAGGAGGTCACCCTCACTCCCTTGGGAGAGGGCTGCGTACAGAGAGAGAGGGGGGGTCCTACTCTACACATGCAGGGTCTCAATTTAGAAGAAAAGACACATATAACTCTGCCCAAACTCACAGGAAGTACTACTGCATTCCAGTGCTTTGAAGCCAAAACACATAAAACGTTTTCAAAATTAGAAGTGTTGAATCTGTGCAGAGCAGCATTGGAGGTCATTTCTACCCTATCCAAAGTCACAGAGCAGAGCAATGAATCAAGCTGCCACTACTGACAAGCCATCGAAGGCTCACTGGAGGAGCCCTCAGCGCCCTAAATATCAGGTTCACTTTACCTTGCTCAGAATTCCCCTTCTTATTCCTGGCTTCTCTAACACTCGTGACACACAATAGGAAACACAACACTAGCAGGGAGATTGTGGAAAGAGCAGAGTAGGCCGTCAGGATGCTCCATGGAACGCTGAGCACAGGCTGGCTACTTTACATCACAGGCTTCTTTCATAAGGCTGATCCAAGCACAAACTGCGTGGGCTAACGTCCATGTTGATGTGGACTGAGCTGAAGGTGCCCAGCCTGTGTGTCTTGTGTTCTGTGAAAACAGAAGCAAGCTAGACCTCACAGGGAAGTTGTCTGACAGACACTTAGCAATGTATGTGGACTAAAACCATCACTAGCAAGCCAACAGGCTGTGTGAAGCCAAGAGCATCATCTCAGGAAAACTTCAGGGGACAGTGTGGTCTGATTTAGACAAAGCCTGTGCCTGATATGCTTATACAAGCCTGGTATAAGACCCTTGCAGAGACCTTAAGAATCTCCATGTAAATTCTTTTTTCTTTTTTTTTTCTTTTCTTTTTTGGTTTTTTGAGACAGGGTTTCTCTGTGTATCCCTGGCTGTCCTGGAACTTACTTTGTAGACCAGGCTGGCCTCGAACTCAGAAATCCACCTGCCTCTGCCTCCAGAGTGCTGGGATTAAAGACTTGTGCCACCACGCCCAGCTTTCATGTTAAGTCCTTAACCTAGGAGCATGGCCTTTTACGCAGGCTGTGCTGCCCCTGGCCTGAGCCATGCTTTCATCCCCCACGTGTGAACTCCTGATCTCTGTCCTCTTAGGTCACTGGGTGACGTAAGAAATTCTCAGAGCTAATGTCCACGGGCCACTCCATCACCTGGCTACCGCCTCTGCCTATACCTCCATTCCTGCATGTTCCTGGCTCATACACGTGTGATGGCAACAAACTGACGGTCAGACAGCAGCCCCAATCACGCCTGAGCTGGACCGGACCTTTAAACCTCCTGACCTGGATCTGAATACACTCTGAGACTCATGGCAGTCACTAGTCAACCACTCAGTGGTACCACAGGTCAGAGGCTCTATCACAAAAGTCGAGGAAGACAGTGACTGACACCAAGATGCCATCACTACCACCACACAATACAAAGTCTAACAGACAAATCCACAGCACAAAGACTTACAAGAGAAACATGGGCTGTATGGTGCTATCTGTGTCTTGCTCTTGTCATGGCTTCTCTAGGTCACACAAGTAGGCTACAAGATCATAAAGTACTATTTATCTTTGCTCAGCCATCCAGATGCACTAGTCTCTGACTGCTGTTACTGTAGTTAGACCTGTTTGTACTAACTACACTGCCAACCTAACATGTTCTTGTGACGCCAGATTTGAAACCTGGAAGGCAGGTGCTATCTCTGCCTGCGTGTGCGTGTGCGTGCGTGTGCGTGTTTATGACTCAGCTTGGATAAACAATCCCCAGAGCCATCCAGGTTCACCCGAAAAGAGGTTAGAAAGTCCTTAGGGATTGGAAGTCCTGGAGACAGGAGGAGAAAGGGAGCCACAGGGCTGGGGATGGAGAGCCTGTGCGTGTAAGTGGCGAGCATCCAGGCGGGATGGTGAGAAGCACTGTGGACACAGATGGGCTGGGGACAGCTGGCAGGGTGGGAGGAATGTGCTCAGTATCAAGCTGCATTTAAATGTGGCTATAGGGCAGCAGTGCAGCTTGTCACAAAGTAACAAAACGCAGTGTAAGGAGAGGAGAGGACAGGATGGGAGGAAGGACAGAGGAATGATGGCTGGGAAAGACAAGCCAGAATGGAGACGGATGGGATCACTGGAGCTCTCATTAATGACATTTAGTTCCCAAACTTAAATGTTTAAAGGTTTAAAAAATATTCTTGATTTGGGCTTTTATTATGTCTTCTAAAATGCTCACAGAACCCCCAAAGCAGTGGTGTTCTAGTGCTGGGGACTCCCGCTTGCATACTTGGGCCCCCAATGGTGGTGCTCTTAGGGGATGCCGAGGAAGCTTATGGCACAGGACCTGTTGGCCACTTAGGAGAGTCCTTCACCCTCTCCTTTCTCTCAACCACAGGGTCCACTCGCTGAAGCCAAGAACTAGACCTGAGTTTCCCCTAAGTCACTTCTGTGAGGGATATGGTTCCGTGGTGAGAACAGAACATCCAGACACACACCTCTCCTCTTCTACCTTCCCTTCCTCAGCTCTTCTCGAAAGGAATGTGCCTGAGGAAGCTTTCAAACACCTACACTAAACAGCCCTAATCTGCAGCAGTTGGCTCTAGTTATTACACAATTTTAAAAAGCATAAAATAGTATTTTGGGATATTTTCTCTTCATTTGAAAGTACAAATAGAAAATCTGGAAAATCGGAGGGAATTAATTAAGTGTAATTAAATAATTCATTTAATAAAAGACATATTTGACAAGTTCTAGAAACGATCATCTTTAGGGCACAAGAAACCTCTACTTCAAGGGACCTATTACACACACCAAAGCGCACGGCTGTGAGGAAGACTTTCAGACATTTCTAGTTTCTCATAGAGTCTGAAGGAGACACTGTATGGAGCTCCAGAGCTCCCCTCTGCCCTGGAACCCCTTCCCCAGGCCCCAGAACTACAAAGTTAAAGGCGGAGCCACTGCTAGCGAGCCCAGCCCCGTAAGGGAGTATCTGTGAGTGAGTTTGTACAAACACAGACTCTTGGCACTTGATCTAGATTAAGAGACAGTAATAGGATTAAAAAAGACAAGCAGTTTTTGGAAAGGTGGATTTCTTATGAATCAAGCCTTCTTCTTCCTCCCAGAAATACAAATATCCAACCTGGAAACTGCAGGTGTGCTAAGCCCATTCATGAACAGGGAGCATATGGGCTCCTCCTCCATTTATGGAAAACAGGACTGTTCAAGTTACTGAACAAAGTCCAGTAGTTTCCTTCTGAATACACATTTTTCTTGGCATCATTTCAGCATCAAAAACCTTGTTTCCTAACAATTAATAATTGAAATAATTAAGAAGTGTGTCATGGTAACTAGTTTTGCTCTTAGGTATTTTCTGGTATATCCAATGGATAGCTGCTCAAGTAAGAGAGGGCCTGTGGCCCCTCCCACCCCGAGGCCCCTCCCACCGAGCTCTGCACTATAGTCAGCTCCAGCTGAGTGAACAATAGTGCACTATTACTAGCATTCATTCAATGTAATTTCTCTCCTCAGGATGGCTGGGCTCAGTGGTGGTGTATATTAGGTTTACACTCTGTGTAACTAACACACACACACACACACACACACACACACACACACACACACACACACACTACCCCTTCATTCCCCCTCCTAGAAACTAGAATAGCAACTTTACTGCAGAAGGAAGGAGAGAGTGTCTGGGAGACTCTTCCAGAACTTATTATACCAGCATGTAATATTTTTCTGAAATAATTTGCAGCACTCTATTATTATAACTACATGTGAGTATAGAATCTGAACCCAGAGACAGTCCCAACTGGTTGCTAGGAAGTTATCTGAGGTAAGGGTCTGAGCTCTTTAACATCCAGTTCCTGTACTGAGATGAGCTTCTGAATGTGCCTCTGAATAAGCAAAGGTGTAAGTTCTGTTTGTCTGAACCCTTCACGGGGCAAGGGGTGGGAGTGGTAAGAACTAGAAGAGGGAGAGGGAAGGGAGGGACGAGGACGCAGCACGTTCATCAGTAAAGCCTGGGACACAACAAGGTCTGGCTGCAGTGCAGGCGCTCTGTGTGCCGGAGGCGGGTGGGCAGAGGGACAGAGAGAGCTGCAGTGCAGGCAGTCCTGGAGCCCGTAACAGGCCTCGAGCTTCTGTCAGCTTAGGAACTTAAAATGCACTGTGCTGAGTGCATCTGCTCACCAGCTCAGTGTCAGCTGTGCCGAGTGGGATGGAAGTCAGACAAGGAACTGGCCCTCATTTTAAAGTTCATGCACAAATCATGCATCCTGTGGAGAAATAACCTCATGGACTCTAAAATCATGCATCCTGTGGAGAAATAAGCTCATGGACTCTATGCCTCGTCCCCTTCCTAGGATGTTCATCTCAGGTAACTAGGTACTGTCACTGGATGAAGACAGCTGTGTCACAAATGCCACCAAACTTTAATCATAAATAGCAAGGTAAGGTGCTCCCTTACCTTAAGCCCATGCTGAGGGGCTGAGAGCAGGTGCACACAGCAAGCTCTCGGGAACCATGCTGGCCCCTCCTGAACGGCTCCCCAGACAGCCATGGGGAGACCCTGGGCCATCAGGAGGCGCCTGGCACACAGGGCAACTCAAGGCCACATCTACAAACTTGATCGGTTCTGAGGTGTTTCAAATCAGGTCTCTCTGTATAGTCCTGGCTGTCCTGGAACTCAGAGGTCCTCCTCTCTCTCTTTGGCCTCAGTGTTTCTTTGAGGTTTTATGTCAGGAAACTTCATAAAATTCTGCAAAATTGTGGATTTCATCGACCTTGTCTCTGACTTAGGTTTTCTGTGGAGGGCTGCTGACTGCACATGGTTAGCATCTGGCAGACACAGAGTTCACAAGGCAGTGTTAGAAAATTCAAGGACTTAGGGGCAGGCATTTAGTTTGCACTTGGAGATGCTTCCATGGAGACCATACAGGATGGATTCCTGACATGAATCTGTACAACTCAGACCCCAGCTGGAGGGTGCTGATGTGAGGAGGGGCTGTCAGTCACACTAACTACTGCAGCCTCCACCATCACCTCAGCAGTGACTGGCAATGCTTCCTGAAGTAAAGCCAACCTACAACCAACAAATGTGCTCACTATGTCACTCACTTCCTGGGCTACTATCTCCAGAAGAGCACACCACACCAGAGGCCAGGTCTTCTCCTAACTCTCTCCCACCTTGCCATCATCACCTCATACCCACGCTTTCCCTCATGACTTCACATCGCTTCCCCATGACCTCATACTCACACTTCTCAGTGACCTCACACCCACACTTCCCAGAGACCTCACACCCATGCTTCCCCATGACCTCACACTCCCCCATGACCTCACACTCACACTTCCCAGTGACCTCACACCCACACTTCCCCATGACCTCACTCACAATTGCCCATGACCTCACTCACAATTGCCCATGACCTCATACTACCCCATGACCTCACACCCATGTTTCCCCATGACCTCACACCCATGCTTCCCCATGACCTCACACTTCCCCATGACCTCACACCCATGTTTCCTAAGCTCAACTAGGATCTTCTTCCTCATAAACTCTCTCAGTTCTTCTCCAATGATCGCTGCATAAATCTATGCCATCAAAATTCCAATCTCAAGTTCCTACAACTGTCTGCCCAGCTATGTGGTATGGAAACCATGGAGGGGTGGCACCATTCAGACACAAGGATGGGTGACCCTTGGCCCTACTCTGAGATCTTTGGATCCAGTTTCGCTCCCCTCTGCCTACTACCACATGGTCAAAAGAGTATTCTTGAAATCCGAGTGTGCTCAGGTCACATGCTGGGTTAATTCAAGCTCTTTCTTCAATGGCCTTTGCTGGCTGTCAGGACACAATGCACTCAAGTCCTGTGCTGTGTCCACAACCTTCACAACTACCATCACCTCCTGCCTCCTCCTGCTTTTGGCCCTCCCTCCTTTCTTCCCTCCCTTTGGCTTTATTTGGAATTTCTAAATGCACCAACTCTCCCATGCTTCTGTGTCAGCTAAGCCTTCACACTTCAGCCTGTGCCTGGCTCCTTTCCCTTCAGGTTTACTTTAGGTGTCTGTTAGGTGTCCACTGTGACTGAACATTAACACGCTCTTCTCTAAGGTAGTTATATAAAAACATATCGGTTGCCTGCTTTACCTGCAGGGCATTATTCTCTCCCGCTAAGTTGCTGGTTTCTGCAGATGCCCTTCCTGCACAGTCGGCGCTCTACAAAAATTGGTATGAATATAAGATTCAAGAAACATTTTCATGTAGAACAAATTTAAATTCTCCAGCTACTATTTAATAATCTGAGGCACCTCTTAAGGTTTATTAAAACAGTTAACAATGTTAAATTTTCACTCAACAAAACAATAAAGTATATCATCAAGAAAAAGGAGCCTGAAGATCTCAGAAAATATTTTTTGGATAACATGGCTTATATGCAAAGAAGCCTGTTTTTTTCTTACCAATGAAAAGAAAATTTGCATATTTTACATGTCAGCTTTGAACATAGGGAACCTTTTAGATCTTCTCATTGATTAGACTTTTTAGATTCCATAGGCTAAAAAGTACTTTCTGAGGATCCTGGGATTAGTTCTCATGTCTATACAGAGCTTCCCCCCCAAAACCAAACCAAACAAAAAACAACAACCACCAAGCCATGTGCGGTGCTACAGCTACACACCTCTAATCCAGTGCTTGCGTCAGGAAGAGACAGGTAGACCCTAGGGTTGTCTAGTGAAGCAGTGAGCTCCAGGTGCACTAGACATCCTGCCTCAGAAGCAAAAGTAGAGAGTCCACTGAAGTGGATGGGAACTGGCCTCTGGCATCTGCACCAGCCTGGATGGGCAAACAGACATGCAGACATGTGTCTTGCAGGCATATGTCACCCTCACATGCATTTTAAAAAGTTCTAAAATTATTAAGAAAATATTTTTAAGGCAGCATAAAGTATGGGGAGAGGGGCAGAAAGAGAGAGGTAGAGAGAGAGAGAGAGAGAGAGAGAGAGAGAGAGAGAGAGAGAGAAAAACCTAAAATTTCCAAAAGTCACCTGGTTTATTTCTAATGTTAGGCATTTACCTGAAAGTATTAGCTTGTGCCCCAATGTTAAAACTTCTTTACCACCCTGACTCGGCAATGTGCACACCTGAGGCAATTTTCTAAGTTCACTAAATGCCAACACACTTTGCAACCTAAACACACGTTAACTGTGACAGAAACCCATTGAATGGGCTGCACAGGGCTTCTGAATGCATCTCCATTGAGCTGAACTGGCCACTGAAGAGGCAGGCACCTCCTCATCCTCAGATAATAGGAACAAATGTGTGTGTACAGTGGGGATGAGAACCTGCTCTATCTCCAGACAGCTGACCCATCTCCCTTCAGGGAAAAGGCCTGCGGGATACCAAGGGATGGTCAACCTCCTCCCACAGGCCCCAGCTTCTTAGGATACAGCATGTGAAGCCTCTTGGCAGGGACATAGAGCCCCTGTTTACAACCACTCATTGTAAGTACTTAGAAATTCACACACACAATGCTGTCACTCTGTTGTTCTCTGAAGACAGAGAACACAAACACAGTTTAGTTGTGATGATGCATAAGGCAGCATATGAGACTCCCCAGCCCTTAAAGCATGGAGGGACCCACATTAGATACTGTGGGCTTCTGTCTTCATGGATGTGGAACAGGGACATGACTTTATCTGGTCCTAAACGCCAGGCTCATCCACATGCACCTAATGCCCTTCAAAAAAAATCACTACTGGGAAGATGTTGTACCCTAACTTGGTATATAAGCAAAACCCAGAGGAAACAAGAATCCTCTGCAACACTCACTCGCAAGTAGCTGCACGGCTGGGCTTTCTCAGCTTTGATCGACAAGCTCTTATCTAGAGTCCCCCGGAGCACGGGCCCCAGGATGCTTTTAGCAAGAGTCCAGTGCATGTGGTGCTGCAGGGTCCTCTGCCCCACAGCTCCTAGGTTGAGACCACTGAACCAGCAACTTGTATACATGTTACACGTGGCTAAAGTTACCACTGAAGAAAACACACACAGAAAGCTTCCTATTCTCACAGAGCAGAGACAGCAGAAACTACACTTTCCCATGGCAAGCATGCTTTCCAGCTACCAACAGGCCCTGCAGTCAGAGTGCTCTGTGGCCAAGTTGGTGTTAGGGTAACATGGCTGCTTCTAAACATTAAGCCAAAGGACTTAAGCATGAATCCAAATATCCCCACAAAACACATATACACCCCAGTCTGCAAGCTGGTCAGCAGTCCCAGGTGCAGACAAACTATTTCCGGGTAATGATCTTGCAAGGAAATGGCTCGCTCTGTACCTGCGGCCCTGCAGCCTTCCACTCAGTCTTGTGGACACAAGACTGTACTCAACGTCCTATAACTTGCCATCAATCCTCCTGGAGGATCTTTATGCTAATATTAACCAAAATTGGAAATTTTGGAAACGATGTATGATATCCATGACAACGTGCAAGTGGTTGTAAAAATAAATTAAAATGAGTGTGTTCAAACCTCGACCCTGCCACTTGCCCTCTGAACTCACTAGATAGGAATTTCTACGACTCCTCTTGATAATCACAAATATGTAGAACAGATGAGGGGGCATATGGCAAGGCAGTGGGTGCTGATGCTCCTAGCTAAGAATGGGCAGCAGCGACATTGCAGGCTTCATGTCCTAACTACACAGATGAGAAGAGACTCAGAATGGTTCCATACGCTGTAGAATTCTGGCATGGAACCCGGCAGAATCTACAGTAGACACACACACACTTGTATGGCTGCATCCCATATCCAAACCCTACATTCTGTCAGATAACATAATGTTTATATGGGTGACTAATGTAATCACATGCGAAAACAAACATTTTAAGAATATCATTTTTATAGCTTATCGTGGTATTTTCCTGAGACTACATCAATTGTGAAGACAAAATATTCAAAATGATATCTTGCAGACAAATACTGACAATATGCCTGTCATAACTAAGTAAAATAAGACACGTGTCCATCAGCACAACTTTGCTGTATCAGTCTCCATGGTAACAACAGCTTTTCCCTCCTTCCTTTCCGATCTTATGCATCTTATTTTCACTGTGACTTCTGAGAAACTGCGCAAGCTTACTAGCATTATCTATAATATGACCATCTTGGCAAAGTCTGAGTTTTAAAACTAAATAAACAGAGCCAATTAATCCAAGATGCTAATTTGATTTGAATGTTAAGGCAATAATAAGATTATAATTGCAGTTACCAAAAAACTGACTAGCTTTTGTAGCAAAAATTCACTTCAAACCTGAGGCTTTAAATTTCTAATATCTAGAAATACATGACAGAACTTCCCCAGATCAAAATGCAGGATCAACATTCAGGAAAGGCCCTACTAAGGACACAGGTTCCTGTCACTACTCATACCAGGCTTGAGTATGATACAGAGGCTTAGCTAAAGAACTTAGGTAATTACTATTAAAAATATCTAAGCCGGGCAGTGGTGGCTCACGCCTTTAATCCCAGCACTTGGGAGGCAGAGGCAGGCAGATTTCTGAGTTCGAGGCCAGCCTGGTCTACAAAGTGAGTTCCAGGACAGCCAGGGCTATACAGAGAAACCCTGTCTTGAAAACAAACAAACAAACAACTAAAGACTGGAATACTAAAATCTAATGGTCCCAATTGGAGGTGGGGTCCTAGGGTTTCCTCAGCTCTCCTATCAGGGGGGAGGCCTCTACCTGCTACAGAATCTCTCTACCATACTGAGTTGGCAGGCTACTAACATGCCATGTAACATGTTCCATGTGATGTCACCTGCTAGAGAAAGCCATGGTGACACTGCAGACTGTTCACTGCTCAGATGAATTGCTGGGCTCTGTAGCCATCCCACACTGTACCTCACAACACAGCTCTGCATCAGTCATCCAGACTCACCATCTTCTCCTGGACAGCACAGCCAGAGAACCAGCACAGCACTGACTGACTGGTAACTCAGGCACTCCGTCCATCCGAGTCATCCACGCACATCTTCCTGGGAACTCTGCACTGTCGAAGACAGTCACAAGTATGTGCATCTCGTCCGAACTGTCCCTAAGACTTCTGAATCAGGGACTTGATACCTAGGCCATTTTCACCAACAAAGACTTAAATGCAATGTAGGCTGCTCTGAACAGTTATCAAACCTTATCCACTAGTCAGCTGTTTTTTTTGGCATTAGACCACTATATGTGTTAATCAGTACAGAATAGGTCAGCTACAAAAACAAAAACAAACAAACAAAAAAACACTGCTTTGTCCAGGCTCCTGTTCTGCCTTCTAAGTAAAGCAGGTCCTGTGTGGTGAGAGATGGATAAAGGAAGAAGGAAAGTGAGGTTAATCTCAGACGTCTGTAAACCATCTCAGCTCTTGCATGTCACAAGCTGTCTCCAGGTGCATCTGCATTCCTGGGGCCACTTCTGCTAATGTTACTTAGCTACACAGTCACTTGGCCAAGCACCAACCTTGCCTGGGCTCATGCCCTGCCCGGCACAGGGGCATCTCGGGGAAAGCTCCTCCAGAGAAAGTCCTGGCACATCAAAGGCACAGGTCCTACCCTAGCTTCTCTGGCTCAATTCACTGAGTTTAGCTGGCTGGGTACGACAGGTCTCTGCCTGACATTCTGTGGGACTGGGATACGCCTGGAAGGTCAGGGTGTGGAGCCAGGGTATGCCAGCTCTAGATTCCAGACAGGAAACCATGGGTGACTAGCACTCAACAGCCCCAGCTTGCATCCGTCTTCTGTCTATAAAATGATCTGAGGTCTTGAAGATATAAGGGGAGGGTTAAAGACTGTGTTGTAAGTAACCCAGAAGAGGCTCCGAATAACAGCAGTTATCAGAAATGGTAAGTGTATGTCTATCCCACATTCTTAAACACTTATTTTAAATTTAAATATATCAGTATACCCCTTCTCTTTCTATAGACACTTCATTTTTTCAGTATTTTTGACTGGTTAATGAACTGTTGTGTGCACCCACATGAAGATGGCTCTCGCCCTCCACGGTGTGTGTTCCAAGGCTCGCTCACAGCTCATGCAGTGTGCACAGCAGGTGGGTTTATCCACTGAACCATCTCAGCAGCCACTCTGTAGGCATTTTAATTTTTAAAGCTTTGTTTGAATGTCATGTCATCTTTCTGGAGGAATGAATGAATAAAGACGCACCTCAGTGGAGGCACATACGTAACCAACTGGCCTTGCTGGAGTCCAAATTACTGAGACAATGCGTGCTTACTCCACAAACCTGTAAGAGCATTCTGTATTAAGACAACAAACAACTGCATATACAGCGAGACCTGGCTGAAGAGAGCTCGCGATTATGAAGAACACAGAACAGCCCACGAGATAAGCAGTGTCCAAGTGGCTCTAGCTACTGTAAATACATGGCCTGTCACATCCCTTCAAGTTCACTGGCTCAGGAGGGACGAATCTGTCACCACTCCTACCACCTCTACTTCAAATTGTCTCAAACTGCACAGAAAATTCTATGAAAAAACGTCACCACAAGTTTAAAACATATGCCTCCATCTTTGCACAGCTGACGCTGCATATTCCTGTGCTCAGAGAACTTTCAAGATACAGTACTATGTCCAGAAAGACCTAATATTCCTTATATCCAAACCACTTCTGTGTGTAAAGTAATATAAAGTCACACAACAGCATACTTAATAGGAAATAATCCTTGGTGATCAGAATCACGGCATGTCTAACAGAAAATCTTTCTGAAACAGGAAGGCAAAGCTCTCCAGCCTATATTATACTAAAACATAAAACGAGGTCCAACACACCACCTCCTGTCTCGTATTTCTATATGATTAGCAATGGATCTATAGATATCCATTATGTGATATTACACATAAACATAATCCTGATGGAAGTAATTAAACACATAATAAAGCTTCAGCTCCGTAGCAGGCCCGAACGCTAGGCCCAGCAACAAGACCTGTCTCTCTAGTCACTGAATAAATGGTTCTTTTTTTTTTTTTTTAAACTTGTTGATCCTGTAAAATTCAAAACTACTGTAATCTGGTAGCTAACGCTGCCCTCCATAGCCCCTCTGCAGTCAATGCCTTGGTTCACCTTATACCTACCTGTGCTGACCTTTGTACCCCATATAGCAGACGACATGCCAGCCCATGGATTGGCTCCATGACCAGGTCATTGCTCCAAGCCCCAGTGGCCCACCAGACAGGCACAGGCTACCCTGGGAACTAAGACAGCTGTCCCTGTTTGATCAGTGCCCAGGCCACACAGATGGGAGGCCATTCTCCACAACGCTTGCCTCAGAGGGCGTGGCCCCGGTGCTAGCCTTCAGTACTGTTCTGAGTGACTTTTCTGAAAGAGGAGCAAACAGACTTAGCATGAGGCAAACATAAGGAAGACTCACTCTGAGACAAATGAGTGCACTGCTAAGGTCAAAGGCTATGAAAATAAGACGGCGGCAATGTGCTTCCTACGCTTTATCGGGACTATGAAATACCAGTGAGTGGTTAAAATAGAACGATTTTACTTTTCTTTTCTTGTGACTGAAAACTTTAGAAGGAACCACAGTATCTGCCATATTCCCATGAGCTTTCCCAGTAAAGGCTACTGGAGCCTGAGCACGCAGATACCAGAGTCTGTTCCAGGTAAAGGTCAGCAGGAAAAATAGCCAGAGAATTCAAAATGGAGACGCAAACTGAGTATAGTGTCTAGCTATAGATCATGCTTATTATAAACTGTAGGTAAAGTGCACAGGATCATATACTGTACATAGTATCATAGACTGTACACAAAATACTCCCACTGGGAGAGAATTAAACTGTAAACCAGATGCTGTGGCTGCGGTTCATGCGGCTCATTAGATTGTTGATTTCTGAAAAATATTGCTTTCTTTACTATTAAATTAAGATTACAACATTTTTACATATTTCTGGCTAATTTTCAAAATTAAGAATTTTAATATGCACATATCCACAAGCAAGCATGTTCTTGAGAAGTAAATTAAAGTACACAATAAAGAGCAGACTACAAACACTTCACTTAATTCCTACAGAACTTTTGAAGTGCCTCAAATTAGGACATAATCAGAACATAGAGAATTTATTAGTATGCTTATGTTCATAAATACACTAGGAACTTCTAATTAAAATAAATGAAAAATGAGTACCCAACACAGTATTCACCAATGTGCCCTTTTGAGTTACTGAAATTAAAAGAAGTATACGATATACAATTGTGAACTGTATCTAAACCATGTCTCATAATGGTGGCTAATCCTGCATGAATATAGAGATTCACCTCCATTTCCTAGTGGAAATAGCAAATGCTATAGAACACATTAAGTCTGCAGAACCAGCCTATAAGGGTGGCAATTTTGCAGACAACTTACCCTTAGGTTCTAGCAACAGGAATGCCATGAAGATTAACTGAGGTGATAGACTGCATATGCCTGCAAGAGTACCTGGCTCCCAGGTAGGGCCACAGCCATCAACATGCTACTACTCTGGTTATAATCATTGATCTCTGTGGCTATGACTATGACTAGTCGTGAAAAGCCACTAATGACACATAACTATCGTTAGTAAGCATAAAAGAACAAAACCCTAAAACAAGAATTAAAGTGTTAATAGCCAAGGGACATAACTCAGTAGAATGCATGACCAATATGCACATGATCATTGGTCTAATACATAGTAACACACATAAGCAGACACATACAGATACATACACATATACATCATACTCATAATACACACACACATATGCAAACACACACATATACACCACAGACATATATACGCACAGATACATACTTACACTCATATATACTAAACATACCACATATACACACAGACACATACAGATACAAATATACACACATACACTACACACACATATATACACAGATACAAACACACACAGATATATACACACAGATACAAACACACACACATATACACCACACACAGACACACACAGATACAAACACACACTCATATATACCACACACACCATATATATGCAGACACATACTGATACACACATATACTAGACAGACACATATACATATTACACATGCACATACATGCATACATACATATACCACACACGTATACACTGACATACACACAGACACAGAAACACACACAGTCACATATACTGCACATAGTCACACATACACACCACACAGCATACACACACACACTACAATTCACTCTACTCTAGACTCTTAAGGACAGATTCTTTTTTTTTATTTTGAAGCTTTCTTTTTTATTAGATATTTTCTTTATTTACATTTCAAGTGCTATCCTGAAAGTTCCCTATACCCCCTCCCCTCCCTGCTCCCCTACCCACCCACTCCCACTTCTTGGCCCTGGTGTTCCCCTGTACTGGGGCATATAAAGTTTTCAAGACCAAGGGCCTCTCTTCCCAAAGATGGCCAACTAGGCCATCTAAGGACAGATTGTTATTCTTATTCTTGCTCAGCAAAGAAGCAAGTCTGTGATTGGCATGGTGGCACATGCACTACCAAAGCACTGAGTTAGCCTTTAAAGCCTGTTGAATAAGAAATTTAATGGGTGTGTTGGCATTATAGGGCAGAGCTGCCTTCCAAGAAATTTCACATTATTCATTAAAAGGTTAAAAAAACAAAAATCGGCAAGAATTGTAGCAGAGGGGTAAACAGCATCCAGACCCACCTCTGATTAAGCATGGAGGGTGGCTTCCGATCGTCCTCCCACATGGCAGAAGTGTGGGACTGTCCTCAGAGGAGGGAGGATCAAGCAGCCAGCACTGAATTCTGCATGTGGCATCCTGCTGGTGTGCTCCTGTGAGCATGCCTGTGTGGACATGTCAGTGCTCCCTGTCAGTGCTGAGATGTGGAGCACTATCTCTATGTTATAGGAGTGGAAATGGACGTGTAGAAATGTGTAGTCATTTGGCCCTACCCAGCCACCCAGCCACCCAGCTACATATGCACACTGGAGAGAAATAAAAATGTGTACACTTGAGGCTTTGATTAGTGGCACTTTCCTAATGATACAAAAGTTTCAATTGTGTCACATAGCCAATGTGTCTCCCTACAACTTTCTAATGCTGACAAAGACATGGATTAATTATTGCTATTAACACGCACTGTCACCACCTTCCACCCTGCTGGGTCTTCTCCACCATGAAGTAGAACACTGACATCTGAGTTGTAGTCTCTCCCATTACCGACTAGCAGAAGGCCAGGAGAAGGGGAAGCAGAGTGTGGGTGTGATCGTAGGGGCCTGCTGAACAGGACAGATGAGGGCATCAAAGCGTCAAAAGTGCTAAGGATTGCTGGCTGTGGTGATGTATGTACTTGGGAGACAGAGATGGTAAGATCAGGACCCTGTCCTTGCTACAAAGCAAGTTCACAGGCAGCTCAGAATGCACACCTCAGTACCTACCTCAATACCAAAAATGAACAATGCTGAACCACAAACCGCAGTCATGAAAGGCTCCAAGGAGGCTCTGACAGAACCAGAGGAAACCCAAACACCCACAGTTCCCTTGTTCTCAGGACAAAGGTGGAGATGGAGAGTGAAAGGGATAAAGTGGGACAATGAGCCGGCCTGTGAGCCTACAACAGAGTCTCAGCTCCCTGTGGCTCCTGTAAGAACTATGAGCCCAAGCTCTGGAGCAGGACACAGCCTAGAAACCCAGGGAATCCAGTTTCATTTTCAGCACTGGTCTCTGGTGGAAAGAAAGAGGTGGCTGTCCTGAATAACACCTGTTGTTCTCCTCAGCAGGGTAAGAGGTGGACCACGCTGACCTGTTCAGGATGATCCCGATGCCAGATGCACAGGACTTAAGCAATAAGCCAAGATCCCTTGCAGTGGTTTAGCATGTACACGTGTGTTAGCATGGTTCAGGCAGATGTTACCGCTTTGCTCACACAAAGCCAAGCTGTCTGCTGACTTAGGCAAACAATTGCTTTCAGACACATGGGAAGTGACACAGCAGGGCTGGTGGGCAGCAGACCTCCTCGCATCTTCCTAAGTATCTCCAGCACAACCACCTACTGTAGAGACAAACATGCTGCTCTACTTACACTAGGGAACATGAAACAGGATCATGGAAGGGTGGGGTATACCCTTTGGTCCTTTGTCCCCTCTCAATATGTAATATACACATTGTAAGCACCCAATGTATGTTGAAGAAGGCACAGACCCTGAGTCACCTCACCTGAGGTCACAGATGTTCTCTCACACAATCAGCCATGCTAACACATTCCTGTCTACCAGTGAGTGCTTCATCATCCCTACACCAGGAAGTATCCAGGACTGCTGCTCCCTCCCCCTGCTCCCTTGCCACCAGCCTTCAGTGTGCTGCTTCTAGCAAGACTATCTACAGCTAATACTTGAGCAATAGCCCCTCTACTGCCAGCCTCAAAAATGCTGACAAATCTCAATTTCCCATAGATTTTCTTGGAGCAGGTCATTCATGTCTACAAACATTAAGCCTAGTGGGCTTTGGCCAATCCCACAATAGTCTATCATCCTCCAACATACTACCAACGCTCGCTCAATCTCTGGTTCTTGCTCTCTAATCCACTATAGGTTAATTATGTTAATATCACAATTTTACTTAAAAGGAATCACAGAATTTTTTAATACATGTACTATTCAACTTAAATGAATGAGATCATAGAAGAAAAAAAATTCCTCAAGTCAAGAAAAACAGTCAGAGGAAGGAGCAGGGACAGGTGCTGACTGGGCTTTCCTGCACCCAGGCTACTACATCCACATCTCAAACAGGGAAGAGAGTGGCTTATGTTCCAAACAACAACAACACAGGACAGCTCAGCACTTGAGATCCAGCTGACACCTGCACCAAACAAGCGCCCTGGCCTTGAAAGCCACTGCAGGGAAAGGACACTCAAGGTCTAGTGGCAGCAGCAGGAGACAGAAAGGTCCCTTTTGTTTGTTAGTGTCTTGCACACTGCTGGTGCTCTGTAGCCACAGTGCCTCTGGGCACTTTTACTACTGTTCTGATCTGAGTTAAATTTCCTGGAAAAGAGCAGTACTGGTCTTCAGTCCAGAGAACCACACCCAGTGGCCCTGGAGAATCTTTAGTCCAATAAGAGCATGCCTTTCCTTTGCTGGCACCTCAGTTAATCCCAATGGAGACTTAACGCCCTCTTGTCATTTTACATGTGAGGAAATGGAAATACAAGGAAATCCAACAACTCACTCAAGTGAGTGACAGACAGAGATTTAAAGCTGCATGTCCAACGCCTGACATGTCTCTTGTGCTAATGTCACTGTGGGGTGCTCTGACCTTGAATGTGTTTACACAGGACTAGATGACCACACTCTGGAAGCTTAACAAAAATAACTGTATTAAACAGATTGGAACTGAAATAAAGTTTGTATTTAAAACTACTAAAGGAAACGTTTGTGACCATTTCTATGCCCTCTGCTGTCCCTGATAATCCTGTAGGATAAAAGACTAAAGGAAAGATGCCAGAAACTAACAAACACTGACAGAAGAGCTGGAGGTAAGATGGGGTGGCGAGTGCTGAGAACTCACCCCTAGTCTAGTCTCAGTAGGTGGGTGTGGCTGAAATATGACCACAAGTGGGCAACTCTGCCCTCTGACCCCAGTGGAGCCAGGCCTGGCCAAGCCGGCCTCGAACGGAGAACCGCACAATGCCGCCATTCTTAGAAGATCTAAGGGCTCGGCAGCAACATCCAGGGGATGTTTGAGTTTTATCAACAATACAGTTCATGCACCTGAAGTCAACACACAGGAGAGTCTAAGAGGAGAGTTCACACCTGAGCACAGCTTACAGGCTAAAGGTTCACTGCATGGCAAGCCATGGGCTGAAGGACCCGACAGCAAGCCACCTCTGCTCAGGGGCAGAGTGAGTGCCTCCAGAGCATGCCCAGGCCTGGGCTGAGCCACAGGGTGGGTCACAGTCACTTACTGTAACACTAAAGCACCCTTTAAGTGAGGTCCATGCAGTCAACTAAAAGGCAAACCACCACTAGCATCAATGCTTAAACGTGTCTGTTAAGTGTGAGCACACAGCCCTGCATTAGTGTTCAGACATGTATGTATTTCTTCAGGCCCGTGTATCGAGTGAGCGAGGGTGCTTCATGGCCACTCTGCTCGCATGGCTTCGCTGTGCACTCTGCAAACGCTGAAGGCACGCTTGGTTTTATTTTACTGACTACATTTCTCCAGGCAAGAGAGAAATGTAACTACACTGGTTTTAGAAAGACCCAATACAGAGAGAGTGCTGTCAATTTCCGATCACTTGAGTGATTTTTACAGAATCAAATTATATTCTTACTTCTCTTGTCTTCAAGGGCAGCTGTCAAAATTGAGCTGCACTTAAGAGCTACATCCTCAAGGAATTTCAAAATATTCTAAAATACATGAATGCTTTCTTCCCATAAAAACTTTTAAGAATGGTGACTGTTTAATAAAAACCTGCTTTTATCTGGAGCACAGGACAAGGTTCATAAATGAGTCATGTGTCTACATTTTCTAAACTACAAAATCCGAAGGACTTGCCTCCCTTTCGAGTTCTCTGAAGTCCCTTCTGAGGAATGCACGTGACCAAAATGCCAAGTGATTTAGGAAACAGGATTAACATAGATGAGGCAAAGTGAAGGGTCAGAAAAGTGATGAGGGCCGTTCCAGTGAGTGGCTCCAGGCATCTAAAGGTTAACAGCCACTTGAAGCTGTGTCAGGGAGACTATGGAAATCAGAGGGCATGTCTCTTCAGGAAAGCAGAAGTGGAGAATAAAATGGATCTGACAGGTATGACAGGAAGAGATTGCACTTCGGGGTCCTGGGAGGACAGGGGGCCAAACAGGGAGTAAAGCAGTGAAAAAGAGGGTCCTGGACCTAACCCAGGAAGGCCTAAGACTTCCTCCAGAAAGGGAATGTAATTTCCCACAGCTAATTTAGCACCCACGCTTTGAAATGCAGCAAATGTTGGTCTGTCTCAAGCAGAGACAGCTCCATTAATTTGTATGGCCTACAAATCAGCTACACAGTGTAAGTTTTGCCTCTTTTTGAAAACTTAGGATGCCTGAATTACAATTTATCCTGGGACGGGCATGCTTTCCTTCTTTGTCTTCTTACAATGATCCACAAATACAACAGTCAACAGGGTAAAAGTCACAATGTCTGCTATATAATACAAAATTATCAGAAATACAAAAAAGAAATGCAACTTAGATCAAGAGGATAAGAATGCCCTAAAATGCACACAGATGTAGCAAGCATAGTAGAGTCCAGACACTGCCCACATGTTCAGAAGGAGAAACGAGCACTGGGAGTAGTTTGAACACTATAAAACAACTCGGATGCAGTTTCTGCAGGGTCTTTCATCTTAAAAAGGTGCTGGACACAATTTTGATTGCTTTTATTTACATCTTTTTCCTGTTTTTTTTGTTTGTTTGCCTTTCGGTTGGGAGGGTGGCCTTAAATCCTGGCCTCCTGTACTGTTCCTGCCTGGACTTGTAGGCAGCAGACGCCTGGCCCTTGCCCTCAGTAGCGGGTCCCATGTGCAGGAGAGAGAGCACGGAGGAGGGTCAGCGAGCTACAGAGAGGAGAAAGGACTCACAGGTGGGCATGGGACAGGAGCCATCACCCAACAGCCCCCAAAACTGGTCTGCGTTGGATGCAAACCGTAGTCACATGTCCAAAGGGTCAACAAAGCTCAAAGACAAGGGCAGCAAAAAACTACACCAGCCAATCCTCATCAGACTATAACCACACTATATAAAAAGCAACACACACACACACACATACACACACACACACACACACACACACACACACACACACACACACACCAAAGAAAGCTTTCTCAGAAATAGAAGGCCCAAATGGGCCAGTGTCTTCTACAAACCAAGGGGAAATGCTATGTCCTGTGAAAATGTCTTTTTAAGATGTAGGTGGGCCTCATGTCAAAAGAGCACAGTTATAGGAGCTAGAAAGATGGCTCAGTGGTTAAGAGCACTGACTGCCCTTCCAGAGGTCCTGAGTTCAATTCCCAGCAACCACATGGTGGCTCACAACCATCTATAATGGGATCAGATGCCCAATTCTGGTGGGTTGAAGACAGCTACAGTGTGCTCATATAAATAAATAAATCTTCCTTTTTTTCTTTTTTTGGTTTTTCAAGACTTGGTTTTTCAAGACAGGGTTTCTCTGTATAGCTCTGGCTATCCTGGAACTCACTCTGTAGACCAGGCTGGCCTCAAACTCAGAAATCTGCCCGCCTCTGCCTCCTGAGTGCTGGGATTAAAGGCGTGCGCCACAACTGCTTAGCATGAATAAATAAATCTTAAAAAAAAAAAAAAAAAAAGCACAAGTTATTTTAGAAGTGTTGAACTTCAGCAAAAATAACTGGGTTTTTGGTTGGGTTTTTAAATGTTTTAGGGCTGTGAAGATAAGCCACACACACATCAGGTCTGCAAATGAGACATATCTGACACAGAACTTCTGAACTTTAAAAACGTAACATAAAAGAATTCAGAAATGGCCCAAAGATCTGAATAAATTTTCCACCAGAGGACATCCACAGCACCCTGTGCTTACACTACCCAGTATCACCATGATGAGGTGCCGGGGGAACAAATTAAACCCAGCGGCATCCTTAGAAGGGCTGCAGTGCAGGACAGAAGCTTCAAAGCTGGGAGTGGGGTAGAGCGGTGCTGCTGCTGCTGGGATCTATAGCGTCCGGCCGGCCTCTGTGGAACGGTCAGCACTGACGAGCCCTAGAAAACTCTAACTAGGCATCACCCAGAGAAATGAAAGTACTGCATGTACAGCATGATGTAAGTCAAACAAGCCAAGCAGGACACACAGCTTCATAACACATAGCATCCGTGTCCCTGTGGGTGTGGAATCACAATACTGAAAGTGAGCCACGCTGAGCAAAGAGATGTGTGTCAGTAACGGTTGAGTCACAGGCTGCAGAAAATACAATTGATGGGTCCAGGTGACACAATCCACAGCGTCAAAACAAACCTGCCAAGGTCCAACAAAAGGAAGGGCCCAAGACAGGTGTGCGGATACCCAGCCCTGGGCCGCCCAACGGTCAGAGAAGGGCAGTGTGAGCAGCCGAGGCGTTGGGACTCTGGCGTGTTTTCTAGGAAGCACTGGAGTCCTGTGCTTTCCAGTGTTGGTGAGACTGAGAAAACTCTAGCTCACACATACATGAAGCCTTCAAATAAGCCACTTCAGAAAAGTTATTGTCAGAAGAGTAAGGTCCAGGACTCTGTCATACCCAGAGGCTGTAGTTTAACAAGGGCACAATGAAGTAACCTACATTTCCGAGTAACTAAAAGACAGGCTGTGAAGGAGTGAAGAACACTGGAGGGGACTGTATGCGAACCACTGGACTGACCGTGATGGAGTAATACACACTGAAGCAGGACACTGAACCCCGTAAATGCACACAGCAGTCAATGAAAATTTCAAAATACAAGAGGAAGAGACTCTAAAGGACCAAGAAGGGACCTCAGGCAAAGCTTGCTTCAGAGAAACCAAATCTTTGCTTCCAAACCACTGCAAGAACACATTTTTCTGCTTCCCAGACAGATAAAAGTTAAGCTTATACTACTATGCTAGTAAGTGTATAATCGTATTATATCTTTAAAAATGTGCATGCCTTAATTATTTTTATTGCTAAAACTGCCTGTGATTAAATATAAATAACACAATTTGATAATCAATTAAAAAAATTCAATATGCTCTAAAAAGAAGAGTCAGTGAGACTTCCCCTGTGCCTTCCCCTGTGAGAGGCATGAGGAAGAGCTTGGCACTCACAGGCTTTGCTCTCGCTCAGTTTATAAAGCGGGCACTCCCAGAAGGGCACACGGTTAGGATTCTGCAAGGCAGGCAGTCAGGCTGAGGCAGAGCTGCTCGGTTCTTCATCACAATCATTAGACTACGGAAGCACAACCACAGGCCTGAAATGAGTCATGATAAAAGCTCAAAATCCAAAATCACGCTGGTTTTCACTCCACTCCCCTGACAGTTTTCTTGTCCCCTAAAACTCTGGGTACTGGCTATCTCAGAATGAATACCATTATGTTCTCAAGTCAGGTACCCGCTGGGAAATCACCACTAAATTAGCACTGTGAGATGCTGCAGAGAAATGTTCCACAAGGAAACTTCTCAGACAGTGAGAGAAGTTGTATGCAGGTCATGTAAAAACTACCTGGAACAATCTAGAAGTTCTGGGTAAGTCAGACCATGAAAAGAGAGATCCTAGCACAGCTTCTATCATCCCACCCATGGTGGCAGGGTATGTGTGTAGACGTGCACAGGAGTGTGCTTGTGCACCTGGGTGTGTGTGTGCGCACACCTACAGCCTGCCTGTCTTCCTTGAGCATGCTGTGGGTATTTGCAGAAGTCAGAACAACCTGACAAGTGGTTCTCTCCTTCTCTCAGGAGAATTCTGGGGACTGAACTTGGGTCTTTGGGCTCCGTGGTAAGGACCTTTACCCACTGCGCCATCTCAACAGCTTCCTTCTGTTTTCAAATTTATAATCTGAGAAAACATGTCACCAAGTGGTTATAAAATAATTTTAACACAAATATGATGTCCTAACTATGGGAAGTAAGAGGGCAAATGAAACAGTAAAAACTAAGTGTGGTGGGAGAAGAAACATGCTAGTGTTCACACCACATACACCATGACTCAGTCTCCTAGCAGCAGGGGTGGCTGAGGACGTTAGACATGCAAACTGTAACACAACTGTCTTTCTTAAGTCTGTGTCCTTCTCGGTCTCTATTTATTGGTAGAAATTAGAAATTCCCTGATTTTTACTCAAAAAGATAAACAACTTTAAAATAATATTTCACGCCGGGCGTGGTGGCGCACGTCTTTAATCCCAGCACTCGAGAGGCAGAGGCAGGCGGATTTCTGAGTTCGAGGCCAGCTTGGTCTACAAAGTGAGTTCCAGGACAGACAGGGCTACACAGAGAAACCCTGTCTCAAAAAAAGCAAAAAAAAAAAATAATAATAATAATAATATTTCACATACTACCTAAATGCAGTAGAAAATAACTTCTGGCAAAGAATGATAGCCGGGGGAGCCAGAGACCACTTGGTCTTGCTTTGTGATAGGAGCTCAGGATCTGTGTATGTCTGCGCACACTCACAGAGCCTGCTGCAGTGGTGTGAACCTTCCACAGTCCCAGCTGTTGGAAAGCCTGAATTTGCCACAGGTCACTACTTAAAGTTAAATTCATAAAAGTAAATACAGTCACACCTCAATCTTGTAATTATAGTGGTCACACTGTAAGTACCCAGGTGGAGTTCTCTACAGGAACAGAACTGATAGAGTAAAAAATAAAATAAACTATAATATGTGTGTGTGTGTGTATAGACACATGGACCCACCCCCCTCACACACACACACACACACACACACACACACACACACACACATACAAGGAGGAGATTTATTAGAATGGCTTACAGGCTGGGAACTAACTAGTCCAACAAGCTTTCTACCAGAGTTCAAGTGCCCAGTCCATGAGGCTGGATGTATCGGCTGGCCGTTGGTATACAGTGGGATCCTGAAGAAGTAGTCTCCAGTGACAGTGAAGGAACACACTTACTATCTAGTTCGAGGACAAATAAGCAAAGAGCCAAAGTTCCTTCTTCCAGATGCTGTGGCCCAGACTTAAGGCAGGCGGCTTGGCCCACTTCAAATGATTTAAGAAAAGCTCGCCACAGGTGTCTTTTGCCAATTGCAGATTCAGCGGACAGCAAACACAGCCAGCTCAAGTGTTGACAGTGCACCCTCTCAGAGCACCGCTGTTTCATTTGCATTATTACACAATGTAGAGCTGGGATTCCATTATTTATGGCCAAAGTCTAGTATAATGTCTACAGTCTATCACGTAGCATAATGTGAGACACAGTAGCCTAATGTGTTAGCCATTATCAAAGCTACAATAACACCAAGTTAAGTTCCACAATAGTATGATTATTTTAAATTTCTTTCTTTCATGGGAAACAAAATACAAAGAATCTAAGTTTTTTAACAGAAAAAATGTTAACCAAAATTCCAGGGCTAACTCCTTTGGCGTGACATTTATTGTAGGGCAGTTGTTTAGAGAAAGGTCACTAGACTTGCCATCAATCCCTCTCTAATGGCAATCAGCTTCACAGCTGCGGTTGCTCATGAGGAGACTCTGTCATTCCTGAGGTCACTTGAAGGCCCAGATTACCAAGGAAAGAGTAGCATCCAAGTGGAAAGGGCAGGCGTACATCACGAGACAAGCGCCCTGAAGGGCCCGAGCTGTGATGGCAAGGCCTGCTGCACACAGCTTTGTGCATGCTTTCTAAACTTTTCATCCTCCACGGAAAATATGTCACAAAAAGGGACATGCTCAAGCAGTAGATGCTGCCTCTTCTGCTTAAAAGGCACAGGGAGCAGGCATGGGTGCACAGGTGAGATGGGGCAGCTCCGGGCAGGCCCTCATCGGGCTCTCTGTTCCCCATGCCCCATAAAAACAAGCTACATTCTACAGCACTTCCTTTCTGATTTCTGAATGTCTGTCAGACACACCAAAAGTGCTCAATAAACATCAGGAACTGCTCTTGCTGGTTGGTTGCTCCTCATTAGTCACCGAAGCTACGTCCTAAGTTTCCATCTGTAGAAATGTCAGTCAGTGTGAATAAATGTCTTAACTTCTGTGTTTTACTCAGTGTTTTAAGACACAGACCCATGTAAACTAAGAAATGTCGCTTCGGAGTCCATTCTTACTGTGTGCTAGACAGAGATTTGGAGATGACCCCAAGAGCTCCAGCTGCTGTCTCATGCTCACAGCTGGAACTGACAGGACCTATGTTAGGATGCTGTCTCCATCATTAAGATATTTTACATAGCAAAGGTTAAAGGGCTTTGCAGAGATAATTAAGGCCCCCAATCATGTGACCTGGAGTTAATCCAAGGGGAAATGATACTACGGAGCCCTGGCTAATTGGGAGAGCTATGTCAAACCTTTGGAAGATTTACTGGCCAGCTTTGAGAAGGCAGGCTACAGAGAAATGAACAGGGCTCTGGGCTCAAGTTAGATCCCATCCCAGGACTTACAGGGACCTAAGAATGACACCTGATGTAACATGTCACCAGGGAAGAATAAATGAATATTCTCCACCATGGGTCAGGGAAGCAAACCAGAGAGAATCAGGTCCAGCACATGAGGGTGACTCTCTCCAGTCACACTCACCAACTCCTGCAATTCCAAGAGTATCCAAGAGCACACAGAGAGGGCAGCTGGACTCGGTGGTGCAAGCATATTACCCCAGCACTGAGAGCAGCTGGAGAAGAATGCCAACCTGAGACACAAAGGGAAACTGTCTCAAGAACCAAAACCAAAACAAGGACTGGGGACGTAGATCAATGGTAAAAACACTTGCCTACCATGTGCAAGGGCCTGGATTTGACTCCCCGCATACTGACTACATCTCCCCCAACAACACACAAGAGCTGAGGGTCAGTCGAAGCAGTAACGAGACAGAGAAGACAAGCGGACAGTGAAGTTGATCTTTAATAATTAAACATAAATATCTATGTTCGGTAGCTCCTTGAAAGTGCAATGAGGGATCCCTAGTTGTCTTTAATAAAAGCTTTAGCCTGGAATTGGGTTGTCTAATAGTAGTCAAAACAAGAAGATATCACAGAATGAATCAAAACACTCTGTTTTAATGAGTGTTGCAGAATTTAAGTTCTCCTGATCACATAACCTGCATGTGTGGAGTCATTCATCTGTGTGCTGGTTTGAATAGGTATGGCACTCCTAGACTCATGGGTTTGAATGTGTGGTCCATGCGATGTTAAGTTGGAGGAAGTGTGTCACTGTGGGGGTGGGTTTTGAAGTATCCTATGCTGAAGCAATACCCAGTGTGGCATAGTTTCCTTCTGCTGCCTTCAGATCAAGATGTAGGACTCTTGGCCCTTCTAGCACCATGTCTGCCTGCACACTGCCATGCTTCCTTCCATGATGACAATGGACTGAACCTCTAAACCTGTAAGCCAGCCTCAATTAAATGTTTTGTTTTTTTTTTTAGTAAGAGTTGCCTTGGTTGTGATGTCTCTTCACAGCAATAAAATTCAAACCAAGACCATCTGTATTGTAGATTAGTAGTTACAAACTATGCCACTCAAATAGGGCTCAATGTGGTCCATGAACTTGGCTTTAGATAGTTACTTTATAAGAGAATAATTGTTGTATTATTGTTTACCTCTAAATGTGTTCCTGACTTTTTACATCAATAAGTAGAGAATTTAAGTACAGAATAAGTTCTGCCTAACCTATGCCTAGAACTCTGAGTTGAAGTGTTTTTAAAAATATAGTTCTGGGACGTGTTTTAAAGCTTAAGGGTTTGCCACTTGCCTCAGTACACACGGCAGCACACAAGTCAATCTACAGCACTTACCAAGGCACTGCAAGAGCACCATCTTCCCTGGGCAGGGGCCTCTGTTCTCATCATCAGCAAAGCAACACATGCGCGCGCGCACACACACACACACACACACACACACACACACACACACACAAAGGATAAGCCATGCCAGACCCACAACTAGAATTAGTGTTCCAGGATTCAAGTTCCAGTCAGCTGAACCCCACCAAATGACCACACCCTTTATAAGCACTGAGTGGGAAGAATGTTAAGGCTCTAGACGTGCCGTATTCACGCAGGATCTTATTTACTTATTTTACTCTGGGAGGCTGTTCTGTTTTCAGAAAGATTTTCACTATGTACTGCAGTCCAGCCTCAAACTCATTATTTTCCTGTTCATTTGCTCTACAGGGACTGGTGTTTAGGTATCCTGCCATGCTCAGATCTGAAGTCCATCATTCATTCTAAAGGCCTGTAAAAGCTCAGGAACAGACTGGGAGCAAGTGAAGTTCTACAGCAGAGAATTAGAGGGAGAGAGAAACATGAAGGGAAAGTGCTGAATCCTCCTCTGTCTTCTGAACATAACCTCTGACGTGATCAGTACACCTGATGACTGTCAAGGAACAGACTTCTAGGTCCATGTTACCCAAATGAAGCATTAAACTCTTCAGGTACAAATGTCTCAACTTATGTGTTCTCAACTTCCCACATTCCTTTAATTTTATAAAGTAAAAGCAAAATATTCAAATATTAGCTTCAATTTACAACAGGCAGCAATGAAAACTGGACCCTAGACAGACAGCAAGCATTATGTATGGGTGGTTTAATCCCCAGGAAGTCTGCAGCAACGGAGATTTCCAGAGTCTAGAAAGGTGGCAGGGTGAAGATGGATGACTGAGAAGAGGCTGCAGGCATGGCTGCTGTGTTTAGTCCGCAGACCCTACTCTACCCCCAGCAGCACAATGAGAACAGGTCACAGAGATGAACAAGACAGCCTGTTCCCAAGACATGATAAGCAGGAAATAATTCCACCTCAAAAGCTTTACACAATGCTGAACTTTGCATACATCCACTGAAAGCATTTACTTAACAGGAAGAAAAATCCACTTTAGAAGCCAGCTTCCTATTGAACAGTCAATGTTCCTAGGCACTCTTATCTCCACATTCAATCTTACCAGAACCTCTGGGATGATTTTACTATGAAATGACCCCATGAGCTCATGTGCTGAAGGGCTAGAACCAGCGAGAAGCACTATTCTAGGAGATTCTGGAAGCTTGACAAGGTGGAACCAAGCTGTGGCAGGCAGATCACTGAGGCAGCCTGGAGAACATCTTGCCTGGCCCCTTCTTTGTCATGAGGTAAACAGCTCTCCTCCACCACACGCTTCAGAGGCATGATGCGCTGCCCAGGCACATGAGGTGAGCCCCAAAGCAAATCTTTTCCCCTCAAGCTATTTTCTCAGAGAATAGTAACAGCTATGCAAAAGTAGCTAATGCAACTGTCCCAAACAGGCTGGAGCAGTAAGCATTTCAATTGCAAGTCTAGAAGGAAATATTATTCTTTCTTTGGGGGGGGGGGGTGAGACAGGGTTTCTCTGTATAGCTGTCCTTTGTAGACCAGGCTGGCCTCGAACTCAGAAATCCACCTGCCACTGCCTCCGAAGTGCTGGGATTAAAGGGTGTGCCACCACGCCCGGCTAGGAAATATTATTCTAACTAAATGATTGAGTTAAACAATTTTAAACACATTCAGAAAAGTCTAAAATATATTTCATCATGGTAACAACAAATATAGCAAAGGCTATATTCCACAGCAGTGAACATAATTTTTAAATATCAAACAGAGTATACGAGGTTAATTAAAATTGCTACGGCAATGGTCAATCTCATGCGCCAAATGGGCACTGTGCACTCGGCTTGAGCCCACACCCCTTCTTCCTTATTCATCATTCTCAGAGCAATGAAAATCAGTCAGAAGAGGGAAGTACCAAGAGAAAAAAAATTAATCCAAATTAATCATTAACCTGATGGATGACAGCTCATTTATCTCCCTGACTTTTTCATATCTAATGTTTAATTACATCTGAATGGTGATTTGTGTTTAAAAACCAGTGGCTATTCTTATCTAAAGTGGAAATGTGTGTGGATATACCTATACATATTTCTGTGTATATGCATGTACATGTATAAGACTATTCAACATACATTTAATGGTCAAATGTGTCACAGACTTTGAGAATACTATCATGACTACCTGTACAGATACACATTTCTGAAATTGGCTAAGGTAAGACTTCTAGTCAAGACAAACAGGTAAGAAAATGTTACACCCAGTAACAAGGTCTAAAAGTAACTTGCAGTCCCTGTCCTTGTTAGAGGAGCTAGAAACAGGCAAGGAATGCAGTCTTTGTACTGAAGTGACCTTTCTCCTGAACGTCTACAAGCCCAAACGAGAGCTGATCAAGCTTTGGTGTTAAGATGCTGTGGACAGCCCTGACACTGTTCTGAATCAATGTATGTTAAGCAAGTAATGGCGAGCTGTGATCTGTGTAGCTGTGGTTTCCAGAGCCCTACGCTGCATGCAGATGAGGACTAGTTCATTAACCAGAAGGAAATGGCCATCAGCTTCCAAACCTCCAACAGGTGCCTACAAGAGCTGTGGCCTGTGTGCAGACTGAGCTCGCAGGTGTGCTGGTATTTTACCAATAGCAAATGTAATAAAAGCCAAGACTAGAGATGCCTCAAAACACATCCAGTAATGAAAACAGGCGCATACTGCCCACAAAACCAAAAACTTTTAAATGCCAAATAGTCTGAGAACTTACTAAGGATTAATACATTTTTCATGAGCTATAATACTATAATTATAAATTTAATTTAAATACTACTTTTTTGATGCTTTTTTTGTTGGTTGGTTTGTTTTTTGTTGTTTGTTTGGGTCTTGTTTCATTTTTGTTATTGTTGTTGTTGTTTGTTTGTTGTTTTGAGTCAAGATTTCTCTGTGTAGCCCTGGCTGTGCTGGAACTCACTCTCTAGACCAGGCTGGCCTCCAACTCAGCGATCTGCCTGCCTCTGCCTCCCTGCTGGGACAAAAGCTGTGCACCACCATTCTGGCTTAAAAATATAATGTTTTAACAATCAAGCTAATAAAAAATGCTGTCTCAAAACTTAGTAAGCACTACTGTACATCATATTCCAAGGATCTAAAGCCATGTTTCATAGAAAAGAGCTAAAAGAGAAGTTAAACACAGTTATTTTGATTTGAATTATGGCAACTTTTAGCTTGTGAGCTTTTTATATTCTAAATTTAATGTAAGCTTAACCTATGTTTTATATAATGAACATATATGTGTCAACACAGAGATTTGATTTATTCTACTAAATTCTGCTAAAGGAGACCGTGCAGTCCCATGATACCCACAGCCACTCACTCTCTTGAATGACAGGCCTTTTACACACATTGAGGTAGTGGGGAGGTTGCTCAACCTGGGACACACTGCTTAGAAAAACATCCAGCACTGGGTGAAAGATGCAGGTTCCAGTGTGGGGAAACCGAAGCCGGCAGACAAACTGGAAAGTGGATGTTGTGTGGCATTGTCCGGACAGGAGCTGGCTCGGTGACTGCTGGGAAACTACTTTGAACCTTCGTCCCAGCTGCTTGGTGTCTGCCACATGGAGAACAGACTACGGATGCTGCTGTATGTGCACAGTTAAAGTAACTGCTATGAAATATTCATTTGAAAAGTAATTAAGTCCTGCAGTTGAAAAGCTAACCTTTCACAACACAAAATCATCGCTCAGCCGGAGATTAACACATTCAGATGGCCTCTGGTGCTTATTACCATTCACTTAGCACCTCATCTACATTGATACTTAGGTTGTTTATATAATTTTTCATTTCCTACAAGCTCAAATAAAGGCAAACCAAAGGATGATTTTCTCCATATGCCCAAAGCAAAACCTCTACAGACCACACACACAAGACAAATACAACATTGGTAAGTCTTCTTAAAATATTGATAAAAATGGAACTCTTTCAGTAAGAGAAGGAGGTGAAGCTGTCAAAAAGGTAGTCTAGGGGCTAATGCTCTGGTTTGCAGTAAAGGCCACTCATGGCTCTTGCAGAAGATCTGAGTTCAGTTCCCAGCACCCACATTAGGCAGCACATAACCACCTGTAACTTTAGCTCCAGGGAATTTCACGCCCTCTTCTTGCCTCTGTGGGAACCCAGAATCAAGTATACATAGACCCACATACATACATATAATTAAAAATAAATCTTTAAAAAATAGAGGTTTAAAAATCATCATTTTATGCATCCGTAATAGTTCCAAAATTACAATTTTTAATCCAGAGACACATTATATTGACTGAATACAAACAAAAATTACTATCATTAAAAATTTAAAACCATGTTTCTCTCAAATAGTCCCTACACAAAATATCAAATTACCCTGTCTGACATTTCTGCACATGAACAAAACTGTTTTTTAAAACTGGGAGTAGGGGAAGAATAAGCAAGATTTTTGGTTTCAAATGCCACATGACGACTGGCTTCCATACGGCTCTGCCCAGTCCACAGTGATCTCTAAAGGTGTCACTAGAGCTCTTGAATAATCTTCCAAATGAGACTGAGGACCTGCCTCTCTACCATAAAGCACAGGAGAGCTGACTCAGCGCTCACACACCGCTGATGTCATGGGAGGTCTGGAAGCCTCACTGCTCAGCCCACAGTAGCCAACTACTGTAGGTCAAGATGAGCTAAGAGGACAGGCATCTGAGTTCCTGACTGCCAGGTGGTGGGGAGGGCAGAGCATCCTCCCTGTTGGCCAGGGAGTCTTTCTGACTGTCCTCACTAACAAACTAAGGAAGACAAAGCAGGAAACTGCCTCCAGGGCACCTTTCTCTAACTGCAACCATACTTGTACACAGAGGCAGGGGCTCCTATTCCAGAACACACACTCAGGCTGGGCACAGTTCACACCACTCACTACAGTCTGCCCTTCTACTCGGAAGCCAAACTCATCAGCAAGTAAACATTGTGTTTTATGAGATGAATACCATGCAATTTCTGTAAACAAGACTATCAAATAAATATACTACGAGGAAAAGCTGCCTGCACAAGGAGCCACTCTCGTTTAGAAAAAAAGCCCCCTTTTCCCAGTAAACACCACTCTGGAATTTCCAGATGTCAATATATTAAAGATCAATGTAAGAGAGAAGTCCAGATACAATTCAAACAGTATATTCACATTCTCTTCCACAGGCTTCCCCCATACAGATACTATTAAATCATTTAAACTAATGAAGTAAAACTATGTTTGACAGCAGAGGATGCTAAAAATTCCCCAAGTAGTGAAACAGTATAAAAGAATCAGCTTTTCTGAAAAAGACAACCTCTCTATAAATATAAGCAGAGAAAACTCAATGATCACGAAAACAGCGATCCCAACAAGTGTGCTTTTCACAGATGTGAATGATGGCCATTTCTAAGAAGACGGTGGCCCCTCCTACTGTCTTCCCTTATCCATACTCCTTACCTGTTCCAGGCACAAGTGACTCAGGGTCAATCAAGCCCACCACAACAGACGCAGTCTACCAAAATTACAGCAAGCACGAAAATCACACCCAGATTTCCCAAACTCCCCTTTTTAGTAATGAGGGGGGCTATAAAAATGAACTCTGGAAGCAATGAGGTCTGATTTCCAAGTTTAAGAAATATTAGTGACAGCAAAGGGGCCTTATATCTGAAAGGCACTCTGCGTTTTCAGTATGTTTGAATCTATGTATACACATACTGAGACATCATTTGTAAATTATTATTCCCAAATTCCAATAACGCATCATGTGACTCCTAAAACAAAAGTAGCATATTTAAGAAGAGAGGTTTCTCACTGTTTTGGGAGGGATAGAACATAGAACTTCTTTTTCAAAATTATAGTTGTAGTTAAAATACTAGCCATCAGTCCCCTTGTCCTGTGTACCTATTTCTGCTTTAAGAAACACATAGAAAGCCTGAGCCAGGTACCACTTGTACAGAGGTTTCATTCCTCCAGCGGAGCCTTCAAATATTTCTAAGAGCCATGCTGCTCACTAGGTTTCTATCAAGTGGTACCTCCTGTGGAGGCAGGAGCCAAGATGCAGGAAAGGGATCCAGAAGAGGTAAAGGGATGCAGAGGCACGCTGGGTAAGAGAGCCAAGGCTATGGCCAGGCTGCCACTGGCCTGTGAAGTGTAATGGTCACAGCCAACTCCTTAAATGACAGCTGTGCTTTAGTAGCTGGCTTCTGTTGAACAGCTCAGTGTGCTGGGAGTTAAGATGCAGAGCAGGAGCACTGTGGGTCCTCCAACCTACTGTCCTGTCACTTTCCCACTGTGGTAACAGCACAGGGCTCTGCTAACACTAAGCCTGAAGTTCAAACTGGCTTCTTCCTTTCCTGTGAGAAAATCTTGATCTCTGTGACTTATATTCCATTTTACACCAACTATCCTTTCTTAACACAGGAAAAGGTGTGCTACTCATCAAGTACTTCCTCAATGGCACTGTGACCCAGACAGGAAGACAGCAAGATATATCCTATGTACTTCCTGCTGCTTCAGTTCATAAACATTCAGGGTAGTCAGCTTCAGCACAACTATCTCTCTATCTCATCACATCCAACAAAACAAAACAAAAACAAAACAAAACAAACAAACAAACAAAAACCAAAAAAACCAGGAGAGTGTGAGTGCAATTCTAAGAAGGAGCAGGAGCAGGGGCATGTGTGCAATTCTAAGAAGGAGTAGGGGAGTGTGTGCAATTCTAAGAAGGAGCAGGGGAGTGTGTGCAATTCTAAGAAGGAGCAGGGGAGTGTGTGCAATTCTAAGAAGGAGTAGGGGAGTGTGTGTAACTCTAAGGAAGGAGCAGGGGAGTGTGTGTAACTCTAAGAAGGAGGGGGGGGGAGCTGGTGAGATGGCTCAAGGGGTAAGAGCACCTGATGGCTCTTCCTAAGGGATAAGTTCAAATCCCAGCAACCACATGGTGGCTCACAACCATCCGTAACGAGATCTGGCTCCCCGTTCTGGAGTGTCTGAAGACAGCTACAGTGTACTTACATATAATAAATAAAAAATAAATCTTTAAAAAAAAAGAAGGAGCAGGGGAGTGTGTGCAATTCTAAGAAGGAGCAGGGGAGTGTGTGCAATTCTAAGAAGGAGCAGGGGAGTGTGTGCAATTCTAAGAAGGAGCAGGGGAGTGTGTGCAATTCTAAGAAGGAG
>LR750207.1:377768-441804 GCA_902729485.2 Mus minutoides | reverse complement strand
AGGAGCAGGGGAGTGTGTGCAATTCTAAGAAGGAGTAGGGGAGTGTGTGTAACTCTAAGGAAGGAGCAGGGGAGTGTGTGTAACTCTAAGAAGGAGCGCGGGGGGTGGGGGGGGGAGAGCTGGTGAGATGGCTCAAGGGGTAAGAGCACCTGATGGCTCTTCCGAAGGGATAAGTTCAAATCCCAGCAACCACATGGTGGCTCACAACCATCCGTAACGAGATCTGGCTCCCCCTTCTGGAGTGTCTGAAGACAGCTACAGTGTACTTACATATAATAAATAAAAAATAAATCTTTAAAAAAAAAGGAGCAGGGGAGTGTGTGCAATTCTAAGAAGGAGCAGGGGAGTGTGTGCAATTCTAAGAAGGAGTAGGGGAGTGTGTGTAATTCTAAAGCTGTGCCTTTGCTAAATCTGAATAGCATTCTACTTATTTCTGTTTGGGCTTCTTGCAAAGAGTAACATGATGGTTTGTCCCATTTAACAAATCTCCCCTCTAAGTCAGAATGCAATACAGGGCTCAGCAATGCAATGCTGGCTGGCTTTTTAAGTGGTTAGCAAGCTGCTGTAGGAACTGTACTATCCTAAACTGTAGGGACCCTGTTGACTCTGGCTAGCCTGCAACCAGACTCCTACAGGGGAAAAGCATTTGCTCACAAACAGTTCTTAAAGGCCTCATTTTGTCAATAAAGTTTGTACACATTATTTCTTATTTGAACTAACACAATTTCCAAAGGTAACCCCAATTTTGGTTTACTATAAACCGTAATAACACTATTCAAGAGCAGAGATTATGTCTCAGCTCTCAAGGGATGTACTAGATAGATGTCAGCAAGCAGCACACCGCACACAAGATACCACACCTCACAGGTCCGGGGCCTAGTTCTGCCAAAAAACTGACACTGGTAGGTTGTTACGGAAAGAACATGGGAAACAGTATAAAGCAACTGAAATGCTGGATCTAAAAATAACCACATCAGTAGTTCACAATGCTCTGCATTACATCGCAGAGTAGACAAGCTTCTAAGATCTTTCTGAAGGGAAACTTGAACAGTGAACAAACTCAGGCAGCCACAGAAGACCTGTGAGGCTTGGAGTGCAGACCTCTCTGGTCACAAAGGAAGGGAAGTGGTGCAAGCTGCAGTCACTGACTGTGACTGTGAAGAGGACAGCAACAAATCCATTTTTGTCAAATTAATGGTGGATTTAGAACTCTGATGCACAGGAGGCCGTCAGACAATTTACCCTACAAATGTGAGTCTTTCTAAAGACTGCTCATAAAATTAAGTATCTTTTGGACCTTTCTAGCAAGCATTTGGCAGTAAGCAGCCTCCTCCAGTCGGTCCTTCAGGAGAGGATTAGGTAAGGCCAGTGCGCAGCCATGGCATGTGCAGCTCACCCCGACAGGTGCCACCAGGTACGCATTATACCTGCTGAAGAAGGCAGGTGCATTTGGGGCTGCAGCTTCCTTTATGAGTCTCATCACTTCACCTGATAACGTCCTCATTATCTTAATACAATAACCAGGTGAGAAGGGGTCCTCTTTATATTGTGCTCACCTCTGGGTGAGCTTCCAGAGCTTCCTCAGCAAACTAACTCCTACTGCTCCCGGCCTCGTCATCTTCTGAGCTGGTTACTAGCCAGACTGCAATAATTCCTTGGGCTTAGCAGCACTTTTTAAAACAGAACTGTCCAAATAATTAAAGAAAAAGAAATGTAGAATATAATTAAAACCAGAAATAAATCAAAAGAAATGCTGGAGATATTCAGAGCACAGTGAAAGGAGTAAACTGGCATTAGTACAAAGTATCAGCTGAGAAGTGCACCGTGGGGGGTGCTGAGACTCTTCACACCAGGACTATAGCCACCACAACAGCACACCATGAACGCGCAGGAACTGCTTAGCAAAATGAATTCATCAATTTCCTTCTCCATCATAAATAAAAGGAGTCAGGGTTAGAGTTGGGATGAATACAAGAATCTAGCAATAATAAGCCAACCATTTGTCCGCCACTGAATCAAGAAAGTATTGAGGACCTCTTATGTCATGCTCCTAGTGTTTTTTTCTCTCTGACAGGGGAACTCAAAACGTTATTTTTCTACATTGAAGAACGATACTTTTCGGTCTGTTTGTCCGAAAGATTTCGTACGGTTTCACATCATAATCCCTTTACTCACGTATATTCAGGTTCGACTTTTAAAACTCCTATCATCGGTAACTTGACCTTTAGGACTCTACATATATATTTGATGGGTTGATGTAACAATGTTTATACTTGATTTTCCTGACAGTGCTGAACAGGCAGGGCGCCTGTAATGAGCCAGGAGGCTGCTCTTACACAGGGACAAGACAGTGTCCCGCCCTGTACATTCCCTAAGAGAGAAGAAGCAGCACCCAGTACATCCCCAGGAGACGCAGAGCTCAGATGGGTGGTGTGGCGGGGCAGGTGGCACAGCAGTCTAATTAGGAGCACCTGTTCTATTCACAGCCTCCCCTTTACAGTGGCAAGCAAACAGGAACTAGGCCCCAAAACAGGGCCTGAAAAATTCCTATGCCACCTGCTCCCATGCCCAAGCACACAATTACCCAAGACCCATGGAAAAATCTCTCAGTGTCCCGTACCATATCCACAGATAAACACTAGTATACATATTCAAAGGCATCATTTAAAACATAGAAAAACGAAACAATACCACTATCACCCCTACAGACAACAAATCAGCTCTATTTCTCAGACATCTAAAGCAAGGGCACAAGGTGAGAGCCTTAAGGTAATTTTATCATCAGCAAGCCTCCATCATCGTGGTGATGCTGAGAACCAGGACTGTGGAACTAAACCAAGTCCCACACTCTTGTCACAATCTACCTCCTCCCTTCCTCCCCCACGCCCCGTCTTTCACTCAGGAAATACTAAGGTGCCCTCTTCTGTGAAACTACTTCCATTAACTACAGACAACTGAGAAATCAGAGACCTGGGCAAGCAGAGGGACGTGAACACAGAGGCTTCCTACTGTAGACAACAGTATTCAAGGCTCAGCAGAGCAGTGATTCCTGCAACTAAAATCCTGACATTCACCCCAGATGCCAAAACCTGCAACTGAGAGACCCCTCTTCACCTAAGGTGCCCCTCTCTTCCCTTTTCACCTGTACAGCTTCATGCGAGTTCAGAAAGCTTTTCAAGTCAGAACTTTGGACACCAAGAACCAGAGAGTCTTAATATAAGCAATATTCTTATTTTGACCCAAAACTCCACTCTGTACAAAGTCCTTGAATAGGGAGCATCCACCTATCCTCCAGAGCTGTGCTGTCTAGTGTGGCCGCCACACACCACAGAAGTCTGTTCAAATCCAACAGCTGAAATTCAAACATTCAACGTCCTATGGCAAGTGGCGCATATGTGGAATAAAGTCCAGCCCATTCCATGCATAAAGACTGTTTTTACCACAGCACAAAGTATCTTCTGGTGATGTCGGATATCTAGAAGTACCTATGGGCTCTAATGCAGCCAGACTTCAATATCCATAAACTCAACCACAGATCAAAATATTTGGGGGGAAACTGGGTCAGTGCTGGACAGTATAAACTTGTGTCGTCCTCCTCCTCAGCCCTAAACAGCAGCACAGCATGGCAACGGGCCACACAGCAAGCAGCTCCACTGTAGCTGCTTCTACAAGTTCTCTAGAGAGATTTTCAAGCATATGGGAGATGTACATAGATCATATGGGGATCCTGGAACCAATTTCTGTGAGTATCATAGTGTTCTTGTCTTTGTACTACAGGTCCACAGTTGGGACAATATTCAGTAGCAAACGGCACTTTTCTATTTCTCCTTTGAATGCAAAAGTATGTAAAGCCTCAGTGGACAAAGAACCCATCTGAAAACTGCAGCCCCCAGAGAGGCGTCAATGGCCACCAGTGGGGTAAAGATCCCTTGAGGCCACAGAAAGGACTAGGTCATTAGAGAGCACATGCAGACGGTTACTTCCCACTGCCACTAAACAAGTTTTCCCCAATCTATAGAAGTTATTTAAAACCCTTAGGTTCTGCCTTTCAGGTGCTGATCTCCAGAACTTCCCCCATCCCTTGTTTCTGGGAATGAGACAGTGGGGAGGAGCAATCAAAGTAGCACACTGAGCAGAAACCAAGTGCCTTCCCTCCAAGGACACACAAAAAGGGGGTGGGTGCTTCCTGAATAGTCAGCCCCTTGGCTCATCCAGGGCCATTTTCTCAACGGCTGGTGTTTGAGAGAGTCTTCCCAAGGTTCAGAACTCTAGACAAAAGTGAGCCAGAATGCTTCTCTATGCCCAGTACCCAGGCCTTGGTCATACCTGAGCAGTTACTAGTGCAATTGGCAATGGAAGGTAAAGAAGACACAGAGAGAGAGACGAGGAAGAGTCAGCATCTCTCTCACCTCTGCTACCTCGGTGAATCCCTTAACAGGAGAGGCCACAGCCTATGTCAGTCTCATGCCTGCTAGAGTCACTATGGAAGAGGGTACCTCAATTGAGAAAAATGTCCCCCAATAGATCAGCTTGTGGGCACTCCAGTGGTACATTTTCTTGACTGATGATTGATGGAGGATGGCCCAGCCCACTGTGGGTAGGACCACCCCTCAGGAAGTGGTCCTGAGTTCTATAAAGGGTCTTGCTGGCGAGCCATGGCTTCTGCCTCCTGGTCCTACCTTGTGCGAGCTCCTACAATAACTTTCCTCAGTGATAGGCAGTGTTGTGGAACTGTAAGCTGGGACAAACCCTTACCTCCCAAGTGGCCTTTACTCACTGTCTTTATCACAGCAATAGAAACCTTAATGAGGAGAGTGACTGTCAAAGCTCTTCCTTAAAACCCCATGTCCCTCAAATGAGACTGTTTCATTCTGAAGGTCCCCAAACCAAGGAAAGTATCCTAGACTGTGAACCACATATGCTGAGTCTGGGGTCCACCTAGCAAAGGACTGGGGTCATCCTCCTGACTGATACTCAGCTTGCCTGCTCCTCTGCCTACCGGGAGGGTCGAGGCCTACTCCTCAATGCAGAAACAGTAACAAACTGGAGATTATGGCCTTCTTCTTTCACGGAGAAAACTTAGCTAGCTGCACAATAGCATGAATGTCACAATCACAAATTACATTTGTGATCCACAAACCAGACAGTGTGTCAACAGCAGTTCAGGGACATGGCTGGTACATGCCCTAAAGCAGTTCCCCTCCAAGGCCAGTGTGAGGCAGCAGCTCAGCCCATCCACTTTCCTACCATGTACTGGATCACACCTCTGGATACTGTCTAGTCATAGACATCAAATTTGGAGGTACTAAGACAAGCAGAAGTGAAATCAGAGAGTTGAGAGACTGGAGGAAGGTGGGTGTGTAGGTCAGAGGATGAGTGCAGTCCATACAATAAAGAATGAGGCAGGAGAATTGCCTGAGTCCCAGAATTCAAGCCCAGCCTAGGAAACACAATGAGAGTATTTTTCTTTAAAAAAGAAAGAAAAGAAAAGAAAAGAAAAGAAAAGAAAAGAAAAGAAAGATGGTGATGTTAGGATGGAGATCTATACTGAGGACAATCAATTAAAGAAACTACTTAGCCTTGCAGGGGAGGGGGAGTGGAGGGAGGGAGGGAGGAGAAAAACAGATATTCAAATGCCTGGACCAGCCCTCACTCAGGGAAGAGATTTTGATTTGAAAAGGGCAGAAATAAACCCCAGAGCCAAGCTGGGTAGTGGGTGCAAGCACTTGGGGGGGTAGAAGCAGGAGGATCTCTAAGTTTGAGGCCAGCCTGATCTACATAGGAAGTTCCGGAGTCCCCAGGGTTACAGAGAAACCCTGTCTCAAAAAACCAAAACCAAAACCAAAACCAAAACCAAAACCAAAACCAAAACCAAAACCAAAACCAAAACCAAAACCAAAACACCCCCCCACACACACACAAATACACACAAAGAAACTCCAATTCAAGAATCATCCAGTTAACATAAAGACAGATCCCCTAACTAAATGACCTAAGTAAAAGATTTCATCCTGTGATAGCATCTGTATTGTTTGGCACTGTGCCAGAGTCAATTTATGTATCAAGCGAGCAGAAACATGGATATCCCTACCTATAGTGCACAATCTATTCCTACACGGAATTAATAAGTCAAAGATATTACTTCTGCAGTTACATCAACTGAACCCTTTCAAAATGTCTCATCTCTTCCTCCAAACACTCCTGTGAGAGCAGAGCAGTGAGGGCCAACAGCAAAAGTGGCCTCAAGTCCAGCATTGCTACAGCTCGCTAGAGCCGCTGATCAGCCACTACTACGAACACAGCTTTAAAAACTTCACTCTTGGGATTTTAAAGCTTAGTCGTTTAACTTTGTTCCATGTGAGACTGTGAAGGATCAAGCAGATAATGGGTTAAGTCCGAAAACTAAAGGAACAACAGAGCAAGTCTGACTCTGTGCTTGAAAAAGCCTATAAAATGTTACAAGCAAAACAGGAAAGCCCGTGTTAATAATGCATAAACCAAAAGAGAGGGGCAAAGCTACCCATTTAACGGAATAATGCTTTTATCCTTGCAGTTAAAAGGAAATAAACCATGACTATTAATCTAGTAAGACCATGTAAAAATGTAATTTTAAAATATTTACTAAAAGGGTAGACTTCAGTAACGGCTCTAAAAAGCAAGGCCTTGTGTACAGCAGTGTTTAAATGCTAAGCACCAATCTCCCGTCTGCCTAGGCCATTACCCACCCTGTCACCATAGCAACGCTAACAGTATGCCTGACTTCAAAGACAAAGATGTAATTTCAGACTTCCAGCAGCCAGAGGGAGTGGTAAGAATATTCTACCCAGGCAGTGTCAGCTGATGATAAATTATAAAAATATCCAGGAACGTTATGAAGCGGACTATACCACGGTCTCATATTCCTGGGGGAAGACTTGCCTTAGTCAAGCAACACCAGGGGATGCTGGGAGTAAAACCAAAAGTAAACAGGAAAGAACCTCGATAGCATGACACAGACTTCCGCTTCTTCCTTGCTCCCAGGAGAAAATGCAAACAGTTTCTCCCACCATGGTTTTCTCAGTCAAAGTAGGAGTGACTGAGGGTCTGCATGTTTGTTCAGAGGACTTGCAAAACCACCCCCATGACTGCTAAACTGAATGCTTATGACTGTTTCATGGGAGGAGCTGGGCCCACATCCTTCTGCACTGAGCTTGAAGAACACCTGCCTGCCCCGCCCCGCCCCACCTCGGCTTTTCTTACAACCACCAATCACAGAAAGTCTAAGTTGTGAGCTTCTTAAAAACACTGCAAATGAATAAGGCTGGCCCAGCAGTAACCCAGCTGATCAAGACCTCAGAGTTGAAAACTCACCAAGCTCTGGACACTCAGGAGAATCTTGCTGGAGTTAAAACCATCTTGAAAAGTTGTTTTTGTTTTTTTTTTTTTTTTAAATAAAGAAATAGGATTTTCTTCTACTTGAAGTTAGTAACAAGATATTGAAGGTAGGCCAAAAACAAAGACAGATCAATTATATTACTGTCTGCAAGAATAAACACAATGTAGCATGAATTCACTTTCTGCTGAGCAGTTCTAAGCCTAAGAGTTAGTTTTCTTATAAAAACAGCAACAGCAGAGGGTCACCCCTTTCATGGACTTGAAAGGCAGCCCAAGCTTCCCACCCAGGAGAAGGAGCTACAGTTTCACACCAGGGCTGCCGTCCTTTGTCCCTGCTGGATCCTTGGCAGGCACCCAAACCCTCTCTTTACAGGGTCAAGAGCTGTGACTAAAGTCTACCTGGAGGCCCGAGCTGCTTTCCCTGACCTCTCCTAGGGGTGGAGACAGGGGAGTCAGGCCAGCAAGTCTCTCCTCAGGAAGAGCTGGACAGACAGGCCTCCTGTTCTCAGAAGCTCACACCTGACAATGAGCCCAAGTCTAGAGGTTCATGAAAGACTGCATGCAGACCTCACCAGTGGGTGACATATGCACCAGATGGTGGCCTCACGTCACCAGTGCAGGGCTAGCACCTAAAATCCCAGCCATCACCATCTCATCAATTTTATAACTAATGGAAAAGCCAATTTCTCCCATGAAAACACAAACCCGAAGTTTCAAATTACAAAGGAAAAACGTCACCTTCACACCTACCTCAAAAGACAAATCAGATTATAAAACTACTTGCAATTTAGTTATGTTATTAAGTGAGTTTTCATTCTGCTACATGTTTATGATTAAGGGAACTATTTTAAAAGTTACCATGAAATATAAAAATAGGCTCAATAAACCACTCCTTTGAACACGATTGCTAGATTTATAATTTTGACAGTTAAACAAGTCAATCAAGTTCTAGGAAAAAAAAACCCCACAAACCCTTCAATTGTCCATTCATTTGGGTGGCAAGGCCTCATTTAAGGCCCTTATAAGCCTCCAAATACTATGGGATCTTACTGCACAGAGCAGGCCTCTATTTCAGCATCAGTTTCATTATTTTCTTAGGCTCGTTTTATGTTTCTTTATAGAACATTTCCTTCTACAAAATCATAGAAGGTGAAGTTCCCTAAGATATAACGAATTTTGCCTTTATATTAAAATTTATATAACCTCAAATTTCCCTCTTTACCACAGTAGCTGGGATGCAGTCTTATGCTGAACCTCCAGTTGCCGTCACATCATTCTTCGGGCTCATTTGTTTTTCCTTCCTACCCCACCCCCAACAAACTGTAATGTCTTAGAGCAGCTTTTCTTTAAATAGGAATGTGTGACTTTAGGTCAACTCAAGTCCTTCCAGAAGCACTGGGGCTACCCATCCTGAATACAAACCTCACAGGAGACACGGTCCTTCATCACAGCAGGCTTCTTGCCATTAAAAGTGCCCACTGATCCATACAAAAATAAACAAATTTCTTTCTAATTCTCAAGCAAAAAGCAGTGAAGGACAGCTGCAAGAAAATTCACCCTAGCTGCTTTCATACACTTCCATAGAGAAAAAGACTTTGAGCATTAGGTTAAAGCGTCCGGTTCGCACTTTGTATTAAATACAGAATCTGGAGGGTGAAATGTCTTTATAGTGCTTTTCACATCCGACTGCTCTAATGTACCTTAGGTGTTTAGCTGAACAGAAAAGCAGAGCTGAGCTGCCCAGGACACCAAGGACACCAGAGGCTGCCACCAAAAATGAGAACAAGGGTTTGTCTACTTCAAAGACAGTCATGTTCATTTCCTCTGTAATCTTCCCCAAATCTTCACGGGGTCTCCGTGTTAAACACTGATAACTGAAACTGAAGGAACAGCAGAGAACCCGGAGGAGGAACCCCAAGGTGTGAGTGCCATGGACACCCCAAAGTGATGGCTTTACCTATCATCATCCAAATAGCTGGGATGAAGAATCAGAGACCACATAAGTGGGGTTACTATTTAATATTGCTATTAACAGATATCCTTCCTCACCTCTCTCCGAATGTATTTGCACACGTATATATGTGCACAGGGGCCATACTACATGCACATACCCGCGAGCACACACATGCATGAATTTTTTTGTTTTTAATTTTAGAGATGAGTGCTGGGATTACAGTCCTTTGTTACCTAATACCTGGCAACACAAGCATTTTAAATTAAGGGGTAGCATTGGGTGCCTAGCTTAAACGTGCATGCAAGCCTAAGGGGCCAGCTCAGGCTTCCCTATAGATCTGCTGTCTAGAGCATTTCTGTAGCGTCTTGCTACATTTGCACTCCAAGCACCCCTCTACCCATTTACTTCTGCCTTCGTTCTGGCACCTTTTGTACATCCCCAGACAGCACCACAAGGTAGAAGCCAGAAGGGTAAACTCAAGTCACAACTGCTGCTCTGTCACCAACTCCCACTCTGAAGACCACGCTGGGCACAGGGATAAGCAGGACACTTTGGAATTTCAACTGTATGGCCTAGATCTGAAGGAAGTCCAAGAAAGCTGCACCGGTGCTACTATAGCACACAGGCAGGAGAGGAGCTCAACCCGAAGGGCGTGTGCGGTGTCCTCCCTAATGCCAGCACAGGCACAGGAGTGTCACAGCACTGACGTGTCCAATGAGACCTTAAGGCAGAACATCCCTGCAGCCATGCTTTAGACTGCTAAACAGTGGAAACTTCAATAAAACAGCAAAAACACATTTGTAAAATCTCAAGGTTAAAGGAGAATTCTAGAACTGTATGTAGATAGTAGTTAGCAATAGAGAATATTAAGTAACCTCAGAGGTACCCCTGTTGACTTCTTACAAAGGAAGATGTTATAGTAAAAAACGAACATTAACCAAAGCACAGAGACACATGGCCACACCTCTCGGCAGCAGAGAGGCTGAGCAGGCAGGCCTCTGAGTTTAAGTGGTCCTGGACTTCACAATGAGACCAGACCCTGTCTCAAAATAATATACTAGTAATACTCATAAGAAACTAATGAAATAATTAAAACTTTTATTTCTTTTGTTATTTTTACATCCAATACACCCATTTAGGCATAAGAAGTAATCATTAAGTGTCAAATGAGAGAGAGTCTGTACCCTATTTGAAGATGTCAACATTTAGGGATGCTAAGAAAAGCCTAAGGGGGTAGGGGAGTAACTCAGAAAATATTTGGGCAAAATAGTTGCACTTCAAAGGGAGCTCACACCCTCTGAGTGTGAAGTCGGCAGGGCAGCAAATGGCAACTTGTGAAGCAGGGAGCTGCGAGGAGCTGCCAGTCCCAGAGAAGCAGCTGACAGGAGTCTATGCAGCAGGCCGACCACTGGCAACTTTCTATTTCCACATCTGGGAATTTGAGCTCAAAGCAGACAAAATCTGAATCAAATTAAATACATAAAATGCACACATGTAAACTGGTTAATATTAATCCTGTCTTGCTTTGTTAATTGTCTTTGGACACTATAAAGTGTTCCGGGTTTAGCTCATAAAACAGCATTTAAAACAAAAACAAAAACAAACCAGCCAAAAAAAAAAAAAAAGAAAAAAGAAAGAGAAAAAGAAAAAAATCCAATAAACCCAAACCTGTGCATCTTTAAAGCAAAGGCTCACTGTTTTCATGGGGAATAAAAGGCAGAGGCTTGGTGTAAAATGAAGACACTGACTGGTAGGGGCTGGAGTGAGGAGCTCTCCTCCCTCCGGAGTCCGGATGGAGAGCTAACCTTGGACCTTGGACAACCCGAGTGAGGAACTGCTCTGCCGCGGAGCTGTATCCCTGGCCAGGAAGAGCCAGGACATCTGCAACGTTGAGAAGAATCTCTTCAGGCACCATGTCCTTTGCAGGACTTTAAATGTACCACTGCACTCACGATGCTCAACGGGGTAGCCTTTTCTACAGACTAAAAGAGAACATCTTCTGAAAATTTCATGCTTAAAAAAAAAAACAAAAAAAAACAAAAAAACAGGTTCTCTGTCACTTGAACCCTCCATAAGGGAAAAAGAAAATTATATACTAGGTCCACAAATGGATACGTTAAAAAAATATATTCATTCAGGGAAGAGGAATTTGAAGCAAATTAAACTAAGAAATATTCTTCCAAAATAGGCAAAAGTCAGTCAAAAGAATATCAAATTGAGTAATGCAAAGGAATCTATGTCCACTGGAGGATAAAAGTGTTATCACATTTCTTAGTGACACACACTGTGCCATCCTAGAGACAGCCCACAAAGCCACACCTAACAGCTAACGGCTTTACTTACTTCTCTGTGTGTGCATATGTGTAGAAATTCATGTGTACACGCTAAGTGTGAGGGTGTGCATGCATGCAGAAGCCAGAGTTAATGTCAGCTGTCTCCAATTATCTTCTACCTCCCACCACAACTTACTGAAGCCAGAGCTTGCCCAGTTCAGCTAGTCTGGCCTGGTTATCACACCAAAGGCTGCTAGCTCCTCTCTCTGCCTCCTGGTCCTAGGCTTATGGGGATGCATCTGGCTTCCTTACATGGATGCTGGGGGTCAATCTCAGGTCCTTGGGCTTGCATGGCAAGTACTTCACCAACTGCCTACTCTCTAGCCCACTACCTTGTGTAGTTCCTAAGTCTGGGGGAGCTACTTTGGCCAAGGTACTGCTAAGAATACTCTATTACCGTCTACTCAGTGGCTTATAGAAAACCTTTTCCCAGTACTCTCTAAACCTCCATGAGTTCACACGAAATTCAAGCACAATAATGCTGTCCTCTTTTCAATTATAAACTCCTATCTGTAAGACCCTGCCTCAAAAAAAGAAAGAAATTAAAAGGAAAAGACAAAAGGAAAGAAAAATACAAAACCAAGAAAACCAAACAAACACCATCACCACTCCCCCAAGAGAAAAAAACCCCACAATCTCCGAAGGCAGACGGCACCTGTGATCCCTACGCTGGTGTGTGGGGAGGGCCATGCTTTCCAGCCACACAAGCCCGGACAGCCATGGAGGCATCATGTCCCTTCCCAGGGCAGTGACTCTTCTTTTTCTAGCAGTTTATACAATTCTTTGACTGAAATGTTCACTCCTGTATAAGCCTGTTGAAAACAGTTGTCAGAAGGTGCTGGTTTACTATCCTGACGGTAACCTTACTCCAAAGCAGGCAACTACAAAAGCTCAGCCCAACAGCCAGTGCTGACCAGGAGCTGACATGGCTCCTTGGCAGGCAACAGCAGCATTGGGGAAATAAAGACTAGGAAAGACCCTGACCGCATCACAACATTAGAGACACTCAAGAGTGCACAGAGATGGAGGTTCAGGTTCGGGGTAGCAGGAAGCTGTTACCTTCCCTTGGTGGACTGTGACTCACTCAGTCTGGCCTACTTTACAGAGGAATGCTCACCATGTCATGGCGCAACACATGCCAGAAAGCAAAAATTAGTAAAGATAAGCAGAAAGATTGGTAACATACTCACTGTACTTCCCAAATCAAAACCAGAGGGAAGGAGAGGGGAGAGGAGGGGAGTGGAAGATGCACGAACACAACCCAGAGAAATGCAAGGCATCCTCCTGGAAAGAGCTCCAGGAAGGGCAAGAGTTAGTCCCCAGGGGCCCGGGGCTGTCAGAAAGCAGAGAAGGGCCAGGGCCATGCTGGGGGCTAGCAGAGCAGTCATTCACAGAGGACACAGTACAGTTCCCAGCACAAGCACACACAGTGGGTGGCTTACAACTGCTCTGACCCTGCTCCACGGCTCCAAAGGTCTTTCTGGATTCCATGGGCACTGTATTCACACACACACACACACACACACACACACACACTAAAATCTTTATAGAAACAAAGTATTTATTTGGTAACTTTAACAGCACATGTAATAAACTTGGCAACATTAGAAAGGAGTGAAGAGTTCAGAGAACACAGACTGTCTTGCTTCACAAGGCTGGCTGCCCTTTCGCCCAGTTCTGGGAGGCATTCTTGGCCTACACACACACACACACACACACACACACACACACACACACACACCACTTGAGTGCTGCAGCCTGCTCCTGAACCTGCTTTCCACCCTGCACTGTAGCAGGCCTTATGGAGACAGTGACCGACAGGTCTTCTTGCTTCTCTTCTTTCTCCTGGACTTGCCTTTCCTGTCCTGTACTCCTGCCCAAGAAAGATGACCACACGAATCCCACAAGCAGGGCACAGTGGGAGCCTCTGAGCTGCTATGTGTCTATGGTAATAAAAGGCCAAACAAGGTCTAGGCTCTTTGGTGGCCAAAGTTCCTAAATAAACCCCATGTTTCCCTTCACAAAAATCTCAAGGGCACCAGGATGGAGGATGGGGGCAGCAGGAGCCGCACAGGCTCTCCTGCAGATTCACCTCATGCACCTGACTATTCTGTAAGGAGAGAAGAGAGTTCAGCTCTATCTCTCTTTCTTAAATACTAACAGAAAAGGCCTACAATGACCATGAAGGAGATCAAGGGTAGACTGAGGCAACTCAGTCTACAGAACTCATTTTCCAGAGAGAAGCAGCAATCACTGAGGCAGCAAGCTTAGCTACTCAAGATCAGAGCTGGGCTGAGGCCATGCAATACTGGCACAAGTGGGTCCCCTGGACAGAGTGTGCCTGCCTTCCATGTGAGTCATGGCAAACCGGTCATTTTGGTAAGTAAGAGAAGGCGAAGGATGCATGTCACTTCCAAGCGAGCACTTTCTAAACCTCAGAGAGCAAACAGTCCAGTGGTCAACATTTGTGTCCTAATGCCATTTTATATAATACCAACACAACAATAGCTACCTTATAACAAATGATTGCCAAAATTACTCATTTAGAATCAGAGTCAGGCGGTGACAGCACAGGCCTTTAATCACTGAACTCAGGCAGCAAAGGCAGGAGGATCTCTGAGCTTGAGGCCAGACTGGTCTACAGATTGAGTTCCTGGATAGCCGGGGCTACACAGAAAAACCCTGCCTTGAAAAAAAAATTAACTAATTAATATCAGAAATAATATTCACACGTGCATTGAACTACCATATGTGTAAACACATACACACTTACTAGTGCCAATGGACACTCCTAGGGCCTTGGAAAGGACTCACAGGCTAGGCTAAGTAGGAAACAAGTGACTAGATCTCCACACCACAGCCTGAAACTGTGTGAAACCAGCTGTGGCACCAGCTGACAACATTACCTGCAAGCTTCGCTCTTTAACAGAGATGGATGAATTAGAAAGACAAGCAGTTGAGGAGGCTTAGCCACCTTTTTGCAGCTTAAAGCTTTTCTCTCTCTTTTATTCCAGGCTTAAACAAAGTTCAGTGGGGCATCCAACTGCCTGTTTTAAATTACAGACTGTATTTTAAAATAGAAAGCATGCGCAGCGTGCACCCGAAGCTAGGGGTGGGAGTGTTATTCATGGAAAATTGAAGGCTTGTTGAGTCAATAATCTTCTTTCACACAGTAACAATTTTCAGCTAAAATTTCTTGACCCAAACAAAGGAAAACAAGACCATTCAGTTATTTTACAACAATTTAGAGAAAGCAAAAGAAAAAAATGAGAGAAAGAGAGAGAGAGAGAGAGAGAGAGAGAGAGAGAGAGTGCGCGAGAGCGCAGAGCTCTAAAGTCATATGCACTGTGGCAGAAGAAAGGAAGATTTTGGTTGGGGGAACCTCTATACACATATTTATTCCAACTCTTTTTTTTTTTTTTTTTTTTTGGTTTTTTGAGACAGGGTTTCTCTGTATAGTCCTGGCTGTCCTGGAACTCACTTTGTAGACCAGGCTGGCCTCGAACTCAGAAATCCGCCTGCCTCTGCCTCCCGAGTGCTGGGATTAAAGGCGTGCGCCACCACGCCCGGCTCTTATTCCAACTCTTAAACTGACAGTTAATATTAAGAATAGTTACTTTTAGATCCAAAGAAACATAAACACTAGTAACCAGTGCACGGTTGCTACTGTGAGTGCCTGCTGGTCACATGTCCCTGCTACAGCAAACAGATGTGTGCCTTCTCATCACCTGCAAAGTGACAACCTGTAAAGTGAGAGCCATTTCCTAGTAAAGTAGGATAATACACAGCCAAGCACCTCCCACTGGACACAGCCAGCTGCCTCCCACTGGACACCGTCACCTGGAGGCAGGGCGAGGGTGTGGTGCTCACCCTGTGGGTACCATGGCCAGAAACAAGACAGCAGGAAAGGGTGTGATAGGCCTGAGAATCACAGATCCCCATACAAGGAAGGAAAATAAGCATTGTAATGTGTCCTGAGGCTCTGCATACCTGCTCTAACCATTGTAATGTGTCCTGAGGCTCAAGTTCGGGCTCTGAACACAGAGCCCTGACACCACATCTTCAGGCTGGTTGATGGCCCAAGTTCCTGCTCTGCCTCCTCTGCCTCCCACCCCCACCTCACCTGCCGGTCTGTCGGTCAGAGAAGCAGGTGTCAGGCACAGTGGCTTTGGGCTGTCCGGGTGACTCTGGGACATGCCTGCATCCTGGACAGCTAGGTCAAGCCACAGAAAGGCTCCAGGGCCCCACCCAGGTCAGCAGAGAGCCGTAAGCAGGGTTGATCTTGTGCGCAGATATTTCTATTAATCAGGAGTGTATGCATTTATCATCCCTTAGTTAATGAGCTTCATTTATCAACTATAGATCATCACTATCCTTCTATTATCAAAACCAATATCCTGCAAATCAGTTATGTCCCAGCCCTTCGCAGCCTCTGGCTTGGCCACAGTCTATTTTTACAGCATTCCCATAGTCCTCCATTAACTTTTAAAGAACTAATTGACAGCCCTACAGAATGGGCTGAAATTCATTTCCCCCACATGTTAAATGGAAATCTTCAGAATGTTAGATGAGAAAGTTTGCAGAAAGTAAACTTAGTTAGAAATCTGTTTTTAAAATTGAAACAAGTTTTTGAAAGTCAATGCACTGTCCCTAAGCAAATGTCTCGGCTACACTGAGTTAGAATCTCCCTACTCTGAGGAAGTGAATTTAGCCCGGTAACAGATAGCGCAGTGAGCACAAGGCTCTGGGTTCGTTCCCACACTAACAAAGTAAACAAAATTAAAGTTAAAGAAATTTCCATTTATTTTACCAGACTGAAGAAGTCGGTCAGGAAACACTGGGTACACAAGTATTTTAGTGCTTTAAAAGCAGCCTACAGTTCTTTTAAAATATTCATTTATTCAAGCTTTCCATTTTATTTAGGCTTTTCTTTTCATGGAAGAAGTCCAAACTGTTCACGTCTTATTGAATTTTCATTTACAGAATCCATATTTAAGTGGGATGCTGTTTTGGAAGAAAGGAGACATACACTACCCGCCTCTATCTTTTCTCTCTGACATGACCGCCAGGGCCATGGGAACCCCCAGGAAAGATGGTTATGGTGTCTTCTCCTGCTCTTCCAGTCTGAGGGAATGCTGTGTCTGGGTAGCACATTAGCTTCTCCAGGAAGAACATTACATTGTAAAACACAAAAAGCCATGTGTCCCTTTTCCAGTTTCCTAGAATATCAAAACTATGTTCGTATCTTTAGTTTGAAATTGGCCCAATGATGGCTAATTTCTGTAAAAGTTACAATGGCAGAGGAACCACCTACAGGGCTCACTGCCTAGGGGACCCCACCCACCCAGGGAGCCCCTACCTGCCTAGGAAGTCTCCACCTATTCCATGAGGCTCCTACCTGCTCAGAGGCCCCCACCCTGTACAGTGCCTCCCCTGGAACTCTGTAACCCTTAGGAACACTAAGCAAACAGCTAACAAGAAGTAACCATGCCTGAACTCTCAGAGCTGTGTGAAGACACATGAGAGTTCGCTTTCATTAACTTGTATTTTTTTTTTTAAGCATTTAAAATGATTTGAGAAGGATCAATCAATGGAAGACAGCTACACTCTTAACCTTTTCATGACAACCATTTAAATCAAGTTCAAGCTACAAACAAAAAACTTTCCAAAGAGTTCACCCAGCAGCCATTCGTCTGGTAGATTTAAATTCTGCAGAAACCTGCCAACAGGTTGAGATTGGCTTAGGGCTGCGCTGAGAACTAGGAAATCAGAACACAGCTAAGTGACTGCTTCTCTGTGTTCCCTCACTGGCTTCCAATCATCAAAGGAACCACAGTATTAAATTCATGGATTTTAAAGGCACTGCACCATTAGCCTAACAGCAATGCTCTTGTTTTCAAAACGCACAGCCCCTAATAACCCTGATGTTATTAAAGACTAAAGTGAACACAGACAAACCGGATTCTTTCCTTCAAGGCAGGACTTTCATGTTGATACTTTATCCCAAAAGTATATTTTTGGATAACAGGTTATCGGCATTCTCTGTAAGGCATCTACTGTCCTGTTTAACACTCACTATGTAAGAACTATCAGCCTTGAGTACCGCACTCCCTTCAAAAGGGCAGCTCCACAGAGGGACACAGCACTATGTAGATGACTGTGGAAAATCCAACTCTTTGCACATCAATCTCCCGACTTTCTGCTTGAGGAAGACGGGTACAGGAATCGGGTTTTAATGACTTGAGGGAACTTCCAAAATAGCCAATATTTACAAATCTACCCCAGTGCCTACCGCTGTGCCTCTGCCCAAGCACTATCAGAACAGGGCAGGCACGGTGAGCTCGGGGAAGCAGAACTGTGACCCCTTATCTACCTGTGGGGTTCTGGGACAGGTTCAACAAAGTGGTTCTCTCCGATCTGGAGCATGTAGATGGCTCTCTCCATGTCCAAGAAGACAGACATTGTTTTTTTGAAGAAGAAGAAGAAGAAAAAAAGAGAGCCTTCTTCTTTTTTAATTACTCCCTTCTATATACTCATTAGTATTTTACTAAGAACATGCATCTGTACTATACTGGTTCAAGTTCCAATGATTAGTGTTTGTCAGTCACTTTTACACAAGCAAAAGTGTATATTACTAAGAAAAGAACCCTCGAGCTACTGTTTGCCTAATTGTTCAGACTGTCCACTTCTTTTCTCTAGAAACTCAAGATCACCAGGGGAAAAGCACATTTGAAGAAAACAAAATGGTTTTGAGAATGACAAATTTCTGCCAATGTAGCTGTCACACCTACACCATCAGCTGGTGTCATTAGCCTAGAAAGAACACAGACTTTCTTGAGGCCAATTCAATCTCTTGAGAACGATCCCAAAGTGATAACATGTACAGTTAGAAACCAGTGGTAGGTTTTTAAAAACTTTATATAAAAGGATCTAGGTCTAAACCAAAGAGTCAAGTTAATCATAAAAACTGTAATGAAAGCATTAACAAGTGTCAGGAGAAACATGTCTGCATAAAACACTCAGGGGCTAGTGTACTTGATCGCACTTTGGAAGTTATGTGAGACTACAAATTGAGATACGACCAAGGTCTACAAAATAACAGAGTATATACACTACAGGGTTTGCTATAACAGACCTTCCAGCCTGTCTTTTCCTGGCATGCTTGCTTCAAGAGCAAAGAAAACTACAGAGCATACTCAAATGCTAATGTCCTAAGGGAGGGAGAGCTTCAGGATAATTTTTATATTACATGCTATATGCCAAGATTTATCAATAATTGATATCCCAGTACATCTAAACCCACACATCAGTAAGGAGAGCTGGATGATTAAGAGCTACAGAAGTGGACACTGCCAAGGTAGCATTGCTCAGAGCTTAGTGTTAGCTCTCAAGAAAGAATCCTAAAAGCTAACAATTCTTAAATAAATCTGACACCTAGAAAGTTCTCTCCTGTGTGTAATATAAAACAGAGCAGGCAAAACAATCGTTTGCAAAATCCTTTAACTCATTACATTTCCAATCGGCATAATAATGTCTTACTGGTAGACTCGATGGTCTCTCCTGTTGGATTAAATTCAAGTCTTCATGGTTGGATTTTCCAGGGGCCAGAGGAGGCTGAGATCTAGTTCCATAGCCTTCCTGAGACATGTCCTAGACAAACACAAACACACAATCCTTCATCAGTATCTCCGAGTGTTAAGCTTCATATAGTAGACAAATGAAACAAGAGCTGACCATGATTAAATATCAAGTGATGCTACATTTTAGCCAACAATTAAACATGTGACAGCTGTCATTTAATACTTTATCAAAAGCGAAAACAGTGATGAATCAATGACAGAAATAAATAGGAGCAGGCACATTGGATATGAGACTGCATCATGGGACTGCAGTTTTGTGGGCCAGAAGTGAGTTGTCACCAGGCAGGGCAAACCACAGCCAAAGCTCACTGTATTACCTAATCCTAAACTGGGATATATTGCTTAATTATTCCAATGCGTGGGGACCGTCTCAGTGCTAGCCCAGGATGGCCTTGAATTTGTTATAATTCTCCTACCTCACTCTCCCAAGTGCTGGGATTACAGGGGTGAGCCACACATTTGTATAGCTGAACTATGATTTTGGTTAAATATGATTTCAATTTTAAAAAATAATTAATGACATTATTAATAGCTGAATCTTAAAAATGCCCTCCTAAAATTTACCCACAGAATGGTATGAGTTTTTAGAAAACCAACCAACAGCCAGGTGTGGAAAATCCCACAAGCCTATGTGGCATCATCTTTAGAAAACCACATTAAAGAACAAAAGCCAGTGGGGGTGGAGGGACAAAATATAAAACACCTGCCTGCAGGAGAGAGCTGAGAAACTCAGCCTTTCCTTTCCCTCAACTCTCTCCAGGCTGCAAGCTCTGATGTTCTGTTGAAACAGCACACAGTCCAAATGCTGCCCCACCTCACAGAACCTACAGAGCAGGTCTTGGCTACTTAATCCATGCTCACTGGAGCCAAAGAGAGGCCAGAGGCTAAGCGCCCACTGCATAGCTTCTTACTTGGCTCGGAAAGCTGAAGAACCGGTTTCTAATGTGAGAGGGGAAATAGAAAGGCTAGGACCTACCACCACCAAGTAAAACGTTCTCCCTCTCTCAGGCAGCTCAGAGGCTCTAAAGAACCAAATACTAGTTCTAGTTTATTAACTAGTATGTGGAAATTAGTGCTTATTAGTAAAATTCTCTAAGAAGCACCTGCCCCACCCCATTCTCACACAGAACACACTGCAAATTCCTGGGCTTCTTAAGCCAAGAGCTGGTACTGGAAAATCTATGAGCTACACAAACTGGATTTCACCAGGCAGCACCAGCCAAGGGTCAGTGCAAGCTGTCATTAAACTGGCTCTAAGATAAAGGTGTATGCCCGAGAACAGTATTCCACAGACTCTCACAGAGATCTCCAACAGAACTAAGCAGCTGTAACAAACCAGGCCCTTAATCTGTCCATGTGGTATCTAATACCCGCCCTTCCAGACTGGCTCCCCTGTGGTTGCCTGGGTTTACCTGGGAGCCACATCATGAGGAGGTGGGAGTGACGCCTGCCACCCAACCACCACAGCCACAGCTCTACAGTGTGGCTGCTTGCTGAGGGTGACACTTTGGCTTGTGGGGGCTGAGCAGGAGTTGGAAGATTATCATCACCTTAACCCCACACACACACACAAATCAGATCTCCACTTTTCACAGTATGCCCTGCTATGTGCCCCAAAGTTCCCTGAGAGCAGCAGCCAGAATTTCAAACCAAGTGGGGCAAGAGGCCGCATTCAAGGTCTTCCAGCCTGCCACAGAGACAGCAGAGAGGTGCAAGGTTGCCTCAAACTGGGCAAGGAAATGAGAAAGCCCTGTCCCACAGCACGTGTGCAGAGTGCCTGGGAGCCCACCCTTCTTCAACCAGCTTCAGTCAGGAGCCTCCATGGGCTACAGGCCTATGCTTTGATGCTTCTCTCCACAGCAAAATGAACTGCTTCTTAGATGGCATGAGAAGGATATAAACACAGTCAGCACACACTGCAGCAGCTCAGACAGGGCCTATAAAACAAGCAGCCAGGAAGCCACAGCTGAAAGTCTTTGGAAACACCATAGCCTTGCAAGTCACTCTTAAGGCTTTAAATGGTCAAAACCATCAGATTCCACCAAAATTTCAATACTATTTTTAAAAAAACTAAATACTAAATACAGTTGGAAACTAAATACAGTTGAAAATAAAATCAAAATCCAATTCATGAGAATGGCTGAACAGAGTTCAAATACTGCCTCGGGTAGTATTTGAGTGTAAGGGCTGACTGAACTGTGGGCAGCAGCCATCTCCTAAAGATCGTGTGCAGATGGAAGGAAGTGCAGAAAACACACGCTGTTACAGTCACAGCTTGGCAGGAAGGTTGCAAGAGCAAAGGGGGTGGGGTGGGAAGAGACAGGTAGAGGAGGGACTGGGGTGCGTGACATGAAATTCACAAAGAATCAATAAAAGTTAAATGAAAAAGAAAAGATCATTTGCAGAGGGACCATATGGTATATAATAAAGACAGAAGCTGAGGCAGGAGGATTTTGAGTTCAAAGCCAGACAGGGCACTACACAGCAAGGCCCTATCTATCTCTTAATTCACTATAAACTGTTACTACTCTTCAGCAAGCACTAAATGTAACTCAATAAGCAATAAAAGATAATGCCAATATCAGGAAAATACATTTAGCATCATATTTCATATATTTTTAAAAGCACAGATTTATGTTTGAAAAAAATCATTGCCATCTTTATTTATAATTCTAAGGCAGTATATACATATGAACACTCAAAAATTTATCTGCCTATCACATAAAAAATCAAGGCTCTTCAAAAACAACAATGTCCCGTGACAATTCCACAGTGCACAAGAACCAAGTGCAGGGATGTGGTCTGTGACTGCAGAATGCTCCCTCCTCTCACCTACAGACTTAACAAAAGATGGGCTCTAAAGCATCTTCATATAATGAATCAGAAATAGCTGGGAAACTTAAACACAACATGGACGGACAGGGCCACGGACACAGACTCAGAACCTTTAAGTATATGATAATTGGAGTCCATGACTGAATGCATGAGATGGACCACTCCATTTGTTGGGAACACTGTCATATTACAGCATGAGGCAAGGTCAGCTGAACACAGCAGGATCCCAGTTTACTTTAAGAGTGTCAGTGGAGAGTGCAGGGGGGCTGGCCCAGGCACTCCTCACTTGTCTGCGGTAAGGTGGGTTAGGTGTAGTTGGAAGAGCTGCTGCCTCCTGCCAATGGTGGCACTGGGTGGCCTAGCCAGACCAGTGAGGGCTTGAGTGTTCACCCTGTAGATAAGGGAGAACCAACATGCTGACCAGCTCAGCTGCCTCCCAGGCCCAGATCCAGAGCTCTGTGTTGGCAAACCCCAAAATCTCTATCATCTTCAAGAGGTTGAGATGCAGGGAAGGGCCAGTCCCTCTTATCCAAAGCTGCAGGATCTCCATGCCACAAGGCATCAACAGGATAACCTGGAGGAAGCCCAGGGAAGAGCCAATCTCGATGTTGTCACAGAAGCCAGACCAATAACTCATCAGAATGAACATTTCCAAGTGAAGATGTGTGGACAGAGGAGGACACACTGTGACACCAGTACAGCTTCCACAGTGAAGTGTTTTCTGTGGTTTGTGTTTTGTTTGTTTGCTTGTTTGTTTGCATGTTTCCTTTTAGGGAGGAGGTTGCAAGGGCAGAGGGTGATCGGGGAGGCGAGCAGGCCTGGGTATACATGTGAAACCACAGAGTCAATGAAAAGAGTAAAGGAAAAGCTATACTGAGGATCTAGGACATAAGCCACTTGTTTTCTAGCTCTGGGAAAGAAAAGGTCTGTAGGGGAGGGAAGGAAGCCAGAGTGGCTCAAAAGATACAGAGATGAAGAGTAAAAAGATGGCGTCCTTCCTAGTTTCCCTTCCTCCACGGGGGTACTACACTTTTTATTTTTTAAAATAATCCATCTCTCCTTAGTTGTTCGCTGGGTACAAATTACAAGTTGAAGAACGTTTACATTATTTTCCCTTTATTTACAGCTGGAAAATGCTTTCTGTAGATGAGCTGGCTTTCAGTCGCTTCACAGTACGCATACTGACGTACATTCATGTTGTTTCCCGTCTTTGCTTCCTACAGCATTACAGTAAGCAACTCTATGCATATATATTTCATGTGAAATATACCAATAGCACTATTCTCCCCCAGTGCGAATCCATCATAGGCCTGATAGGATGAACACTGACAGATGCTAGCAAAGTGCTCTTAACAAAGGAAGTGGCAATTTACACTCCAGTCCATCATTATGAAACAACAGGAACAAGATGTTTATGCTAGCATTACAATATCTAATGCAATATAAAAAGTAGCCAAGTTAGCACAGTGGAAAGGTAGGACTGTCCCTCCGCACCATCACCACAACAATGACTACAGACTATAAACGAAAGGGAATAGGATATGGAGGAAGAGAAGGAGAGCAGTCACAGCAAAACAGAACTCAACAGGAGATGGACAGGGACACACTCAAAAAGCAGCCTGTAGGCTTCACGGCCCAATGGAGAGCCAGGAAAAGCAACATAAAGCAGCCAGGCTGTGGTGGTGCACGCCTTTAATCCCAGCACTTGGGAGGCAGAGGCAGGCGGATTTCTGAGTTCGAGGCCAGCCTGGTCTACAGAGTGAGTTCCAGGATAGCCAGGGCTACACAGAGAAACCCTGTCTCGACCCGACCCCCCACCCCCGCCAAAGAAACATAAAGCAATTTGGGAGAGGGTGGGGGGAGGAGGACCTGGAGATGTAGCATGATGGGACAAGGGTTTCATGCGCGCACAGTGGGAGGGGGAATCTGTCTCTTTAACATTCTGAGTGCAGGAAAAATGTCTGAGCAGCTTCCTAATTCCAGTGTCACCCTGAACAGAATCGCTTGCTTCCTCTGTCTCTTTACTTTGGAAACTGCCACCACCAGTTAAACCAATCTCCTTGGCCTATGGCATTTCATTGGGGCAGTGAAGACACTCTACAGAGAAGAGTCCTATGAAGAAACTTCACGTGTTTGCAGATAAAGAAATTGAAGGCATTCTTTCCCAAAGGACATACACCCCTCACCACCTCAGGGAGCTGCTACAGGAAACAGCACTAAGGGAAGCTGACATTCCTAAGGGGCTCTGCAGCAGCCTCCTTCTATAGGACAGCTCCTTTATGGCCCTCATGTGCACTCATGTGCTGCAGTCTCTAAAGTGATGGGCAGGAACTTTCTACAGCTGAGAGCAGACCACAGAGAGCTTCATAGACTATTGCATGGTGGGCGATTTGTTTCACCTTTTAAGTTATCTTTTCTAAATTTGTTTATCAGCTTTAAGACTTTATATACTGACCACCTTCAAAACACTTACTACAGTATCATGAATAAAAAGTTCAATACAAATTCCTCTTCACCAATTCCAATGGAAGAGCCCTCTCTCTTTCTTCCATCCTTATGTAGTTAAGGCCTGAGGGAAGCCAGACACAGAGGCCGATGACTTCAAGCTGGTCCCCTCCACCTTTTGTTCCAAGTGCCCCCAATGAGCCCACACTGACCAACCATCCATTTCTCTCCTTTAACATGGAAACACATAGGAAAGTTCACCCTTCATGTCCACATATAACTCGGGAGCGTCCTTCTACTCTGGGCCTTACCAACCAAATGGGTTTTAGGCGGCTTAGGCTCTTTGTACTTCAGGTCTTACCTCCCAACTGGGTCTTAGGCGGCTCACACATCTGTTAATTCATTCTCTATGACCATGCACACCTCATATACCCCAACCCCAACACATATCTTGTTTATCCTTCATCTTACTAGCTAGAGCCCCTGTCTATTGGCCTCATGCCCACTTCAAGGACTATAGAATACTTGATGTGATAATTCTGGAAATGCTTCCTTGTGCCTATGGAAACAGCATCCATGGTGTATGGAGAACAGCTCTTCATGCCCTCAGATGGCTGACCCCCAATGGCTGTGTTCAATGTTATCCCTTACAAGTCCTGGTCTCACTAGGCCTCAAAGGGCTGCTCCCTCCACCTCTAAACCCCAGATCTCCCTGCATCCTGCATCCAGGGGGATGTCTATGCTGCCCAGAGAATCCTGCTGAAAGGATTTCCAAAACATCGAGACAAGAACCCCTGAGGCAGCTCACATGGACCATCAGCAGAACTGGCTCTCCCACAGTAATGATTTCCTCAGGAGAAGGCTGCTGTGCCCCTGGATTCCCAGAGCCCATCACGAAGGAGCAGCAGCCAGGTAAGTGGCTGGCATGGGCTCTTGGGGCTCACACCCCAACACCAAAATACAAAGCACAAGGACAAACACACAGAGTGAAGCACAACTTGGCTCATGTCCAGGAATACACATCCTGTTAGCAGCTACACTGCCTAGGAGCAACGTGCTACTAGACACAGTTTGCTGTCTGCTACTGTATTAAAGCAAAAGGACAACTGTGAAAAGATGTACTAAAAATAAACTGGAAGCCGAGGGAGAAAGAAGGCTGCAGAGATCAGCAATGGTGGCACTGAAGGACGCCAAATCCCTGAGACTATGAAGCAACAATCAAGTCTGCAAAGAACCTACTAACACATTAGATCAAACTACCAATGTTTTAATTTTAATTATGTTTTAGATGGGCCATTGGCATGGTTTAGCAGGTTAAAGTAACTTGTTCCTGAAGAGTAATGACTTAAGTTCCATCCCTAAAACCCACAGAGGACGGAGAGAGCAGACTCCATAAAGCTATACTCCAATCTCTACATGTGATCTATACCACATTCACGCCACAGATCATAAACACATCAGACACACAACAATGACCTTTTAATAACAAATTAGAAGGTCCGAGGAACAAGCTGAAGGACCTAATTGGAATATCTTGCACTGGGAATCCCACAACATGACTCAGCTCCTTCAATTGAGGAGGACATAAAAGACAAGAAAAGAGGAAGAAAGAGGCAGAGGGAAACAACCAGAAATGTACAATGTAAAACTATTGGCCAGCGGCTGCAGAGTTGTTGGTTCAGCCATTAAAAGCACTGCACAGAACTGTTTTGCATAGAAGTTTTGCATAGAACTGAGTTCAGTTCTGAGCAGCCATGGCAGCTTCTAACTACCTACCTGTGACTCGGTGAGCATTGGGCAAGCACACGGTAGACACACACAAATGTGTCTCAATGACATAAGATAAAAATAAAAAATCTTTCTAAGAAGGTGTTAGCCAAAGATCGGACCTAAAGCGCCCCATGTCTGGAGTTTATTTCCAGACAACAGGATGGGTTAGAGCATAACAGAGTTACAATGCATGAGCCCTGGGTTCCATTCAGGGAGGGAAGATGGGGGAGGGATGGACTAAGAAAATACAAGATGGAGGATGTAGATGAATAGAGACCACCTAAGTGGGCAACATTGAGTAGCTCAGTCATGTCTCCTGTTTGTCACTGAATTCTTCCATGTATCCTGCTCCAAAATTCCTCTAGCTCATACAAAGATCACATGACCAAACCCCAATGGATTTTTACTGATCCTAAAGCCAGTCCAATTTTTAACTTCAGTTAAAGCCATGTTCTCTTAAAAATATGATATATAAAAGTATTGATGCTTTTACACACATGCTAACACATGTACACATGCACATCAATGAATTCAAAGGATATGTGCTTCAAACACTAGTTAGTTTCTCTGAATTCAAGGGAACAATTCTTTTCCAGATTTAAAGATACCCAAGAGGAAAGGTGGGAAGGCCAGTGTGGGCCACGACGCTTCTTCCTGATGAGTTGCAATACTATTCACAGTGGCGTTCTCACACAGACATCTGCCATCAGCAAGTGGCAGCTGACTACTGGACAGGCTGAGGAGACAGCTGTCCTCGAGACCTGTGGAGAGGGTGAGGCCTGGATGCTGACAGCATTGCGAGCTGGTGTCCCGTCCATGCCTTCCTGAAACAGCAGTGTCTGAGTGAGGAGGGAGCAGAGGCAGCTCGGGAGCCAAGGACTGGGAGGACTAAAGCAATTCCCCTGTTTGGTTGGTTGGCTTGGTTTTCTGAGACAGGGTTTCTCTGTGTAGCCCTGACTGGCCTTGAACTCATTCTGCAGACCAGGCTGGCCTTGAACTCACAGATATCCATCCACCTTGCCTCAGCCTTCACCACCTGGCAACAATCCAGGTTTTTAATAGTCAACTCATTAAAAAACAAAAACAAACAACTCACAAAGCTGTAGTCCTTCCTTCAATGGGTACCCAACAGGGAAAGGTAGCCCATGTTAATATCTATACAGCAGCCAAAGACCTCTGCTCACAATTTGCTACCAAAAAATTATTTTCTTCATCTATAAAGCCTAGCACTGTGCCTGGCAAAAGCTAACTATTCAGTTAGTGTGGATTATCTTTTTTAATTTAAAACAGACTGAAGAATTAGAATCAAAATATTAATTCATCTACTAGGACATGACTCATAGCCATGATGTTGATGTACTGTCACTACCCCTCGTGTGCCAGGGATTTTCTGGTTATTTTATTCCTTCAACAAATTGGCCTTCACACTGACCCATGAGATAGATACGAGAGGCTGTTTCTCAGGATCTACAAAATATTGGTCCTAACACCGGTGACACGTGGGCACTCAAACGTCTTCTATAAAGTGCTGTCACACTTGCTGAGAACCTAAGGACCTTTCCTGTAGTCATGTGGATTGCTCACAATACCTAATGCAGTATCAATGCTACATATACAGCTACATCATAACGCAGAAGGAGTGGTGGCAAGAAAAAGTTGTCCATGTTCCTCCTGCTCCATGCACAGCACCTAAGGGGACACACCCAGCAGGGCTGCACTCAGTAGACAGGCGAGGCCCCCCCAGATGACACTGTGGCCTTCACCAAATGCCTACATTCCTGACTTTGGAGCATATGACACTGAACCCTATCCTGAAATTGGAGCTGATTTTGTATGGTACCTTGTATGGTCACAGGGTTAGGAGCCACAAACTTTATCAGATCTCAAATCAGTTTACCGGGGAAAACTATTAACATAGTACCAACAAGGGAGTTCATCAGAAAAAGCATATAATTTCACTGAGATTTATAAAAGCAGATTGATTATGAATAACTGAACTTAACATTATAAAATAACTGAAATAAAAATAAAATTACTAAGGACTTCTCAAACACTGTTAGTGTCTGATTTAAATGCACAGTAATAGCTCCAGCTCCTGATTAACTCTAGTCTGAATAGGTATCTCCACTGACCACCTTGTCATTGTGCACATGCTTAAATAGAGGAACGCTATGAGTTACATAAGAGCCTGATAGCAACCCACTCTAAGAAAATGGATGAAACCCACAGGCTACATAAACAGAACCTTCGTTTGCCAAGGAGAGAGAACTATGGGTTTTCCAACTAATCTCTAAGAATGCACAGTGCCATCTGTAAGAGTTGTCCAACTCCTCAGAAATGCTGACGGAGTAAAAGCTACAAGAACCGAAGAGGTGACATGGGTGACACACTTGCCTTGCACGAGGCCCTGAGTTCAGTCCCTAGCACCCACTTCAGAGCTGGCTGTGGTGATGCGTTCCTGCAATCCCAGCCATCCCTGGCAGTCAGCATGGCCTAATCTGTGAGCCCCAGATTCCAGTAAGAGAAGCATGACAAAAATAATGAAGCCAGCTGGTGAGAAAGGATGCGGAGGTTGCCCTTGAACCAGGCAGGCCAGCCTACTGTGAAAGAGACTCTCAGATGAGGTAGGCTGTGTTCCTGAGTAAGACTGTGAGGAACTAAAGGAAACAAAGACAGAGGAGCGAGGAGAAGCAAGAGAAAAAGTCTTGTACTCCTGGGTCTCCTCATACCAAAATCTCTCCAAATTAAGACACAAAACAGATCCTGGTGAGTGTTTACCAGGCGTGTGATAATAACTGGGCCCTTTAAAGGGATGTTGGAACGGAGCCTGTGAAGGCTGGCCTGCAGGATCCTCCTTCACTGTGGCTTGTGTGTTATGGGTACATGAGACATTGGGCATGTGGCATACCCCTTCAATTTCAGCATCCAAGAGGCAGAGGCAGGGGGCCTCTGCTGACTTAGAGGCCATGCTATACAATGCATTCGAAAGCAGCCAGGGCTGAACAAGGAGGAAGAGGAGGAGGAAAGAGGGAGGGAAGAAGAGGAGGGGAGGGGGAAGTGAAAAGTATGTGAGAAGGTTTTGGGGTTTTGGTTTGGTTTGGTTTTTTGTTTTTTTTGTTTTTTGTTGTTTTTTTTTTTTTAAATCACACTGAAGAGAACTTAGATCCACGCACCCTCATCTTTACTGATCTGTGGAAGCTAGGCCTTATACATCACTTGTAAGAATTAACAGAAAATCTAGCTTGCTTAAGATTGCTCTCTCTCTCTCTCTCTCTCTCTCTCTCTCTGTGTGTGTGTGTGTGTGTGTGCGCGCGCGCTCATATTCTGTCTAAGGGTTCCTATAATTAAAAGAACTAAATTTCTACCTGGGTAAAGGAGAAATGTCTAGCAATGTGAGATTTACCATGAATTACATTTAATTAAATATGAGAATCACTGTTGTGAAGCAAGGATATATCCAACATACTTGGCAACTAGTAAAATAGTCAAGTCCAGAGTCCTGATGTCCTTGCTACATCAGAACTGTCAGGATTCCCATCCTGTGGGCAGGGAATTTAACAAGTTACTTCAAAATCTAGGGTAGTCTACAGTGGTTCCCAAGGAGGGTCCTCACTGGGAAATTTTACAGATAGGAAAATTATTAGGTCATGCCCCAAATTATTGAATCAGAACCTCCAAGAGTGGGTGTCCAACAATCTGTGCTCTAAACACCAGATCTGGAAGCAAACAGAAAGACTGTCACTGATGGCCTCTAGGCTTGACCATCTGCCCATCTCTGGAGCACAATGTGTCTCCACAGTATAAATAGCAATGAAGAGACAGGGAGCCCATTAGGTTAAAGCACAGCTGCAATCAATCCCAACTCCGGGCACTGCCTCGGCGTGGCGTCCCAGTGCTACAGGAACAGATTACGGTACTGTAACTGTATTACATGACTGGAAGGCACCAGTTAGCTGTGTACAGGAGAGGCTCTCTAACTTGGATGTACATTCTGATTTCTGGTAGAGTTAAAGACTGACACTAAAGTCCTCCACAGACTACAGGTGGGATAGAGAACTTGCTAAGTAAATCCCCTGCTGTCAATGGTTCTCATGTCAACGGCCTTCCCTCCCACTGCGGTTTCATGAATCCTTACTGTCGCCTGTCAAATGGCTTCTCTGCCTCCTACTGCTTTCATCAAGTTAACCCAGAGAATGAACACAGTCCTCACCTCATACTCCAAGTTTTGGGGGAAATCAGTCTGCAAATGAGTTAGTCCTGTTATCCCCCTTAGTGTGTGTGGTGGTTGTGGTGGTGGGGACCATAACCTACACTAGAAACCCCAGTAATGGCACTGTTGTGAGCATTTATGAATTTGCGTCAACTGAAACAATACACGCACAGCTTGCTACTCTACAGAAGAACTGTCTTTCATCAAAATTACTGAGAAGGGAGAACTTTTAGTTTGTTCCTTACTTTTCTGTGTGCGGTGTTTTGCCTACATACATGCGTGTCTGTTTTGCCTGGTAGCCATGGAGGCCAGCAGAGAGAGGGCAATGGGTCTCCAGGGGTTGGAGTTACAGCCTCGAAGAGGATGCTGGGATCCTGAAACTGGATCTAGTGAATCAGTCACCGATTTGTCTCTAAATTGAGTCTCCTTTTCAAACTCTAACATACTAAAATGAGCACTTTAAATTCAAATGAAAAGAAAAATGGGGAACCCCCAATTTTCTCGCCTCAGCATATAAGTATCAAGAGAAGAGAAGGCCATAAAATACAAGAGCTTTGATGACTGCGCCCCTCCCCAGACTCTCCCCACTTTCCCAACAGACCCAGCACTCTACAAAGCAGATAGATGCTCATGGGAGGCCTGGGAGACACTCCAGCCCAGAGCATACTCCAGTGCTCCGGCCTACAGAGTCCAGGCAGGAACCCACCCTTTACCACCTTTCTGAAGGAAATTAAGTGTTCAAGTAGACATTACTATTATTCCTCAATCTCTGATTGGATTTCCCTTTTGATCCTCATTCTAAAAAGAAATAAAATCTTTTGAAAATGTTAAACATGGAAATACAGTATTATCAAATTATAATCCAGTACAGTTAGATTTACAATTACACTCCAAAATGTAAAGAGGTTAACTACTAACTTTGACAATAAAGGTCAAAAATGCTGATGTGAAACCATTAAATTATCTTCAAAATAACTATAGATGAGAAAAATCCACAATGGCTTAAGGAATTAGAATGGCAGCCCATAGAGATGCAATATTGTGAATTATGAATCCAGATTCTGCTAAATGATGCTACCTTAGAGCAATGTCATACAATAGATTCAGTTTCATTTTATAGACTCTGGAGAAATATGTTAATACATCATACAATTGATACGTAATGGTTCAGAATTCCAAGTGGCTTTTGCCTTAAATTCTGAAAAGGCTGATTCTGAGATGATACATTTATTAGAGATGGTCCATCTGAGATGCCTTGGCAGATGAAACTGATGATGCTCTGACATATGTATCCATTACAATGCAACCATATTTTAGACATTATTCATAGAACATGTTACAGATATTTCTCAACAATCCCACAGTTACAACACTTTAAAGGAAATGCTCATAGAACAGAAGAAAGAGATGGGATCTCCCAGAGATAGATTACATAGTGCTTCATTAACTTCAAATCTTTTGAATGCTAATGAACAAAACCCAACAGCTGCTGAGAGGCCCTGGATTATGGAAAAAGCTGCTACACTAAATCAGCCAATTTTACTAAGGATGTCCTAACCTCAGAATGGAAGGACACGTGTCACACTAGGGAAGAGGTTTTGTATTTATTTCCACAGGAAAAGAAATGCTTTGACACGGGGATTTGACAGGTGAGGACTCCCAGGAGATCTTGACTGCAGACATGAAAGACATCAAGAACAACAAAACATGTACCTGGTATTGTTGAATCTTCTACATGTGAACAGCTCTGAGAATGGCTGAGACATTAAAATGTCTCCAGCCAGACTTCTTCTATGTACAGCCAATACATTATGTTGGCTACAGCATCATCAGGACTTATGCCAGCCTTTCAACTGGCATAGATAAAAAATTATATTACAGTTTGGTTATACAGTACAGACTAACTTATAAAGACAGCTGCCTTACTTGCTTAAACAGAGAACAGGAAATCATCTTTAATTGATCTGCGCACACTACACATATGTTATTGAAGAAATGTATGTTACTTTGTGAAAGTTTATATGTTTATAGACACCAATGAATCTAAAGAGGTCTAAACAAGATTCAGCCTTGGGGATAGTGAAAGGATGCTGAGACACTGAGGCACATTCATTCCAGCATCTTGCTCAATCCTACCTGAGATAGTGGCAACGCTGTTTCCTCAAACCTCTGCAGCCAGGACAATTTCTAAATGGCTAGCTTTGTTATCCAGCATCACAGGCTGTTCCAATCAGGACTTCATTTAACTTTCTTAGCATGCAAAGACTCGACAGCAAATGCTACAGCTAGCTTTCTTAATTAATATCTCAATTTTCTTAGGACCTCCAACTCCCTCTGCCCAATTTTAAGAGAGCAATGCCCATATTCCCAAGAGCTGAGATGGGTGGCTTTTGGCCACTCAATGGATGATGGATGTTTGTCATAGTTTAAGGGGGGAGGGGTTAAAGTTGTAACGATCTTGGGCAGGGATGATACAAAATAAGGAAGTTGAATTCAGGGATTTCTTTTTCTTTCCTCTATCCTTCTTACTCTCCTATCTAGTATTAGGAAGAAAGGGGGAAGAAGAGATGAAGATAAACAGGGGGGAATAGGAATGATAGGAAAAAAGGGCAGGTTACTGATTCTACTTTTAGACCAAAGAACATTAACAAGCAAAATATTTTTACATTTGGTATGCATTTTGTATATTGATATAGATTAATGTTATATGATGTTACAATATACTATGTTATGTTTCAACTCTTGCTTAAGGTATTATACCTATGTAATTCCTTAAAATGCAATGGTAAGTTCTAGTCCTTCTGAAAGCTTCCATTACACATGATATAGGATAATTTAAAAATCAATTTAGTAGTTATTCAAACTTATGGTCACCATAGGTACTAGCTCAGTTAATTACAGAAATTTGCTTCCCAGGTTGAACTGAGAGTAAATAGCTAGAAACAAACAATTCAGATATGCTGGTGATAGACAGATGGTCTTCAGAAACCTCAGAGACCTACAGAAAATGGCATTTAAAGATGTTTTACTAATGAAAGGCCTCTTTTGACAATGAATCAGGTCTGTTCCTGGCAGCAAAGTGGATGATGAGCATTGATGAACCTCCTTGTGGAGTTTGCTTCCAAAGTGGCAGAAAAATGTCTTTGCTTCAACTGCTGACAGAATGTTGCCCAAACTGAACAAAAAAGACACAGGGAAGCTGACTCCCGAGCCTTGCAGGGAAAAGGTAGACAAGCCCTTCAATATTCCTGCTTCACAGAAAAATGTGTCAGATATTCTGGGCGAGAAGGCCGAAGACAGATGCTCCAACATTGCAGAGAAACCTTGGTGACTGTACAGGCGGTCAGGCCTCGGTTACTTCTATAGATTTGGGAGCTGCTTGCCTGCGCTTCCTGCATACCCAGGGAATATTATTCATTCCCTCTCAGGCCTCTCTCTAACGGGTTGAAGACTAGAGAGTCATAGCCTTACTAAAAGCTAAAGTTGTTTAGGATTTGAGAAAACATTTTGAAGCTCAAGAAGATATTTTTAGGTTGGCAATGCAAGTTATGATAGAAATTGATTTAGGTAGAGAATCCTGAACTTGCCAGGATAGGCTGAATAATAGAATACTTTTTCCAAGTTTGCCAAATCCATATGGACTGGACATTGCAAATTTAACCTTATCTCATAGTTTCAGTAAGTGTTATTACTGTTTATAGTTTAATATTGTAAGAGAAAGAGCCAACAGGAGGAAACAGGGAGAGAATCCTTATGTACTGTGTGGAAGCATCACCTGTCAACATTTCGACTGCAGGCTAATCGACTCCGTCTCTTCGACTACCGGCTAATCGACTCCGTCGCTTATCCTCCACCCTCAAGACCTTCCCTCTTTCCTTGAGACCCTATCTCAGTCTCCCAACGGGGTTGAGACTGCTTCTACCAACGTACTCTAACTCCGCTCCTATAGTCGGTACACCGTGAGTATTTTGTCTTATTTACCCGTTAAGTAAATTTCAAGCTAGTCAGGGCCCATGCTCGAGCTTGTGACCTAGGCACTTATTCATAAATAGGAAGTCTCAGAGACATGACTTCAGGAACTGGGGTGTGGGTGGAAAAGCCCATGACTGCAGATATGAATCTGAGGATAGTCTGAGCTACTGAGTAAGTTCCAGGCCTGCCTGGGCTATATTGTGGGATCCTGGCAGTGATGCACATTGATGCCAAATGTTTCTTACTTTCCTAGCTGCTGAAGAAGAAAGCACAGGCTGAGGTCACTGCAAGTTACAGTAATTAAGACGACATATCCATGCCAGATGACATCCTAACATCCTCTAAACACAGCTTCTATGTTCTTCCAGGTTTCTTCAAAACTCTCAGAAATAACAACTCCTAAACGCAGAACCAACTGACTGCCCTCAAGGAACACAACCATTACTAGCCTGCCGGGACAGCTTGCATTACACTGACCTCACAAGGACAGGACGCAGAGGACAGCAGCCTCTCCACACCTGTCTTGCCACACCTGAGTCTCACACAACTGCCTCCTGTACCAGCCTAGTGCCAGGGACTTGCTAGGAACAGCCCTCACTTCCCCCTAACCTAACTCAGGTTTTCTCCTCACAACCACAAACATACTCCTCCTCACTACCACGAAGTCTCCGGTTCAAAACTCACAGCTGGCAAGCTGGAACAGAAAAGTAGATTCAAACTGCATTAATAGACTCTTTTGTGACTGTCTAAAGCTAAGCACTTACTTACTGGCGATGAACTCAAATGTAAACACAGACAAAAGGAGCATGTCTCCTTAGGTCAATCTCCTCTTAAGCTGAGGGAGGAGCAACTTGTACAGTTCTCCTGTGACAAATGCAAGTGGTGGCAGGGAGTGAGACAGACACAGGCTGAAGTGACTTCTGGGAACCCTCAATGACAGGAGAGGCATGACGCTACAGCCTTTCTTCAGAGGTGTAATTCACTCTATGTCACAGGATAGAATGTATTTTTCAGAGTTAAATTGTAAGCCTGCTCCAGCTCTGACTATGATTATATATATATATATATATATATATATATATATATATATATATATATATATATATATATATANATATCATAACTGTATTCTTCAGAAACATGAACAGCTGTTTGTCACACACTTGTAGGTCCTGGCAGCTCCATTTGAAAACTGCTGATACTGAATAGCTATGGAGACAGAGGCATTTGGATAGATTTTTGCTTTGTTTTAAGAAAGTATAGTTAAACACCTGTCCACACACCCCAAGCTTACCTAAACAAGGCTTAGACTCCCATCTGTCTCAACCAGCGAACGACTGACCCGCTGTTAGGATGTGCAATGGAGCTGGGGTGGCAGTTGGGGTTCAGAGAGTGCTTGCTGCTTGTCTGGAGGACCCGAGTTCAGTTCCCAGCACCCACATAAGTTGCAATAGCCTGAAAACTTCAGCTCCAGGGAGTCTGACCCCTCCCCCTTTCTGGCCCTCATGGGTGTTCATAAATAAAAAATAAAAATAACTTTAAAATGTTTAATAGTCTTATTTCTTTAATCTCAGGGGAGTGGGGAGGAAGAAAAGCCTTCTCTGTTCTTTAGTTACTGAGACTCTGGAGTTCTGAAGTGCAGCACACAGAGAGCACACTGCCCTCCATTGCTGAGACCACATCTCCTCTCACCAGTGCACAGCCTCGATCCTGGAAACCTTCCGAGAGACACTTCAACCACCTTCCGATTCCATCACAGAGACGCACAGGTGGGAAACATCTCATCTGCCACTCTACCATCTCCTCTCCTGATTACTGGGCCCCACGGTGCCAGGCAAGACCCCACTAAGCAGTGACAGGGAACCCTGAGCCACGCCCTCACGTGCTTTGCTCTCACCACGGTCCTACCTGCTGCAGTGACCTGAAGTTAACACATGGATAAAGACAAATGTATAGCCTTAAGAACACATTCAAGGCCTCATTGTGTTACTTACCTGGACTCTTAGTTGTCGGGAACAGTAACCAAGACCCAGCGTCTCCTTCTATCACCCTTGCTTTCTAACCTGTTGCTATCATGCGTGAGTGCACTCACGTTGGCCAGGCTGGTGTTCAGATCGGCGATGCCTATTGGGAGCTCTACTGCCTAGAACGTGGCATCCAACCTGATGGCCAGAAGCCAAGTGACAAGACCACTGGGGGAGGAGATGACTCCTTCTACACCTTCCTCAGTGAGACAGGAGCTGGCAAGCCTGTGTCCTGGGTACTATTCGTAGACCTGGAACCCACAGTTATTAAAGTTCATACTGGCACCTACCGTCAGCTCCTCCACTCTGAGCAAGGCAAGGAAGATTCTGCCAATAACCACGCCTGTGGCCACTACACCATTGGCAAGGAGATCATTGACCTTGTCTTGGACAGAATTCACAAGCTGGCTGACCAGTGCACAGGTCTCCAGGGCTTCTTGGTTTTCCACAGCTTTGGTGGGGGAACTGGCTCTGGCTTCACCTCCCTGCTGATGGAGCGGCTCTCTGTTGATTATGGAAAGAAGTCCAAGCTGGAGTTCTCCATTTACCCAGCCCCAAGGTTTCCACTGCTGTGGTGGAGCCCTACAATTCTGTCTTCAGCAGTCACACCACCCTGGAGCACTCGGTGCCTTCAAGGTAGACAATGAGGCCATCTATGACATCTGTTGTAGATACCTCGACATCGAGCTTCCAACTTATACCAACCTTAACCGCCTCACTGGCCAGATTGTGTCTTCCATCACTGCTTCCTGCAAATTTGATGGGGCCCTGAATGTTGATCTGACAAAATTCCAGACAACCTGGTGTCCTACCCTTGCATCCACTTCCCTCTGGCCACTAATGCCCCTGTCATCTCTGCTGAGAAAGCCTACCATGTTCAGCTTTCTGAAGCAGAGATCACCAATGCCTGCTTTGAGCCAGCCAACCAGATGGTGAAATGTGACCCTCACTATGGTAAATACATGGCTTGCTGCCTGCTGTACCGTGGTGATGTGGTTCCCAAAGATGTCGATGCTGCCTTTGTCACCATCAAGACCAAGCGTACCATCCAGTTTGTGGATTGGTGCCCCACTGGCTTCAGGGTGGGCATTAATTACCAGCCTCCCACTGTGGTACCTGGTGGTGACCTGGCCAAGGTCCAGAGAGCTGTGTGCATGCTGAGCAACACCACAGCCTCTGCTGAGGCCTGGGCTCGCCTAGATCACAAGTTTGATCTGATGTATGCCAAGCGTGCCTTTGTGCACTGGTACGTGGATGAGGGCATAGAGGAAGAGGAGTTCTCTGGGGCCCATGAGAACATGGCTGCCCTAGAGAAGGATAATGAGGAGGCTGGTGTGGATTCTGTAGAAAGCAAGAGGGAGAAAGAGGTAGAGGAATACTAAGTCCATTCCTCTAGCCCCTGTATCCTGTCAATCCCCTGCTCCAGCATTAGCTGCAGGCAGTGATGCCTCTGTGCCGTTTCCATTCATTTCCAAGTGTGATCATGTCTTCTCCGTGTGTACCTCTAAGTTTTCCAAGACTCAAAGTAAAAGCTTTAAGAAAACGAAAAGAAAAAAGAAAAAAATAGAACACATTCAAAATACCTGATATTTTCCTCAGTATCTGGGTCACACTGAAAACCATAAACTACACTCACAAAAGCAAAGTCTGAATGTCCTCATTGCTTTCTGCTGCAGACTTCTAATGGTGCATCCTACTACAAGACCTTGAGTCAGCTGTATTGGTGAGATTATTGGTACAACCCTTGACAGAGGGGAAGGTTTTTTCCAGCTGTGATGATGGAGGTGTTAGAAGCATGGAGGGAGGGTGTGGTCATGCAAGGTTGCTTACTGGCCAGGTCTTAAAGGTGAAGCTGCATCAGAAACCCCTTGTCCCAGCAAAGAGACAGCCAGAATAGAAGGCCTGCCCCTCCCAACTCTGCTACACTAGACACTGGAGGACCGTGTTTTCCACCATAAAACCCTGTCTTTCCTGTCATCTCAAGAATCTGATAGAATAACCCTCTCCTTCATTCCATCTCAGTCTGTAGGTACCAGGAGAAGGGCAGAGAGTTTGCTGAGGTGTCTGGGGGGCAGGAAACACCCTGCACGGCGTACCCCAAGAACCCCAAACAGCTATGCATGAGAGGCCACTGGGCACAGAACAGCAACAGCAACAACAACAACAACAACAACAACAACAAACCTACAAACTTGAGATGGTTCAGAGCACTGACTGATCTTCCAGAGGTCCTGAGTTCAAGTCCCAGCAACCACACGGTGGTTCACAACCATTTGTAATGAGATCTGGTGTGTCTAAAGATAGCTACAGTATACTTATATATAATAAATATATATATAAAAATCTTAAGAAAAAAGAAGAAAGAAAAAACTGTAAACTTACAGCTCTCAAAAAGCTTTCCCTAATACACAATGGGAAACTAAGATGCAAACCACCTTTGAACGGACAGACTTCAAATTCTTTGTTTGGTAAGGTCTTACGAATAGAGATTGTCTATAAATGAAGGGAACAACAGACTGTTTGGCAGACAGTGAGTGCCTCACTGCTCTATGCTAGCTAGCTACCTGTCTATAGGAGAAGACAAGAGACCTAGGCCTCCCCTATGAGGAGCAGTGGGAATGTAGGGTTCACGGAGCCTCAAGGCCAGCAGCACAGAAGATACGTGCAAGTGTGCAAGAGGCCCTCTTTCACGTGCTCCTCTTTCACAATGCAGCAGGCCCTGTAGGGTCACAAGGCCATAGGGTCATAGACACTACTGAGCCACTGGGAAGTACATGCAAAAAGATACACACAGCCGAGCTAAGGGAGGGTCAAACTTGTTCAAGCCTATCAAGGAGGAATCTAGAAAAATAATACAAGTTTCTAAAAGAATGCTGCTCTGTACCCAGTCATTCCATTTGGGGAAGACAAACCCTGTTGTCCCACAGGCAGGCTTGAATGCACACATATACGTGCCCCCCATACACACACACACACACACACACACACACACACACACACACAAACACAGAATATGAAAAAACCAGTTTGAACTGCCTCCAGCAAGTTACTGTGGGCTTTATCAAAAACTGTCACAAAGTCTTAATGCCCCACAGCAAATGTTTTATTTTTCAACACTAAAAAATCAGTTTGCTATGCACCAGAAAAGTAAAAAGATACTTCCAATAATTAAAATAGCAACAATATTCAAAATGTTTACTGTCTATCTGTTTTGTGCCAGACACTGACCTCAGAACTAGAGATAAAGGAACCACAAAGCAAAGTCCTTCCTCCCACAAAGCTGATTTCCTACTGGGGAGGTGCATGTAACACCAAAACCCTAATACACAGGTCTGTGCAAACCATACAGCACCCAGCTCAGGGAAAACCAAAGCAGAAAGGCAGAGAGGCATGTGGAAGACAGCGCTGGAGTGCTACAGGCAGGACAGACAGGCCTCTAGGTCTCTGAATTTCACACAATTGTCAAGAGTTGGCACACACAACAAGACAAATAAACGTAATGTTGTTGTTGTCTCTGAAGTTTCTGGTCAAGCTGCCAGGAAGAACAGAGTATTTATTTGGGGGAAGGGGTTACAGAAGGCAAAGATCTGCAGAAGGAATGATGGCCCGGAGCATGGTTTTGTGTGAGCTTCAGAACCTTTTGAGTCATCTTCTTTGTAATCCAGGGCAGGAGCTGGACAGGCAGGGAGGAGAGAGAGTCCCATCTACAGGTACATCTGACAATCACTAGATACTCTATGCCACCCCACCGAAGACATACAGTGAAGAATAGTGGGGACATGAAAGGCTCTGAAGCCGAGGCCAGACCAAGGCCAACACTTGGAGGAAGAGAGAGAAAGAGAAACCAGAGTGGAGAGTGAGTGGTGACCAAGAGGTCCCAGGAGAGCCAGGAAGTCAGCGATGAAAGCAAGAAGCCACAGGATAGGTCAATCAGAAAGAACGGCATCTGCAGGGAAGGGTGGGGGCTCCTCTGTCTAAGCATCTGATCCAGGCTGGTGTAGACTCCAGGGAGGATGCACACAGAGCAGAGAGCTCAGTCCTGGTGGTCAGAACCTAGGCTGGGATGGAGGTGCTGGGCAAAGGACACTGGAAAAATACATGCAGGGGACTCACTGTGCCACAAGGTGACTGTGGTTAACAATAGGCTGTGAAGGAAAACTGCTAAACGTGGATTAGAAGTATTCCAACCACAAAAATCATGTGAGCACTGCACACCATAATTAGCTGGGTTCAGTCACCCCTAATGTCTGCATACCTCAGAGCATCCTGCTATACGGGATGATACTTACAATTTTACCTGCCAATTTAAATAGAAGAGGCACAAAAACCACACGGAGAGAGCTGTTTCAGCAAGAAGCGAAATAAATGTCTTATCTAGTGAGGTAAATTCAAGTGGTAATGGGCCATAGAGGAGGAAAGACGAGACAGCGGGTAAGAAGAGTGCCAGCGTGTTCTGATGCCCACAGAAGCAACAGAAAGAGAAAGCAGTGCTTGAGGAAGAGAAAGGGGAAATGCAGGTATGTGTGTGCCATGGGGGAGGGCGGCTGCAACCTGTATGTCTATGGGCTGCAGCATCTCACCCCTCCATGAACTAGGTAGCAGCATGGCCTCGGAGATGAAGGGGATGAAGGTTTAGGATGTGAACACTGAAGGGTGAGTGCGGTAAGCTGAGGAGGTACAGAGTCCCGGGCAGGGATTATCTTTAGTGATCAGAAGTGAAAAGACCATCAGGCCTCAGGCTTCCTCCTGGTCTTGGTCTGAGAGGGTAGGAGCAGGGAGGCTCCTGGTTTAGGAGTGGGCTTCTAAGGGAGTAGAGCATTTGAGAAGATTTCCAGAGATTATAAAGACATACTGAGTCCAGCTAGCTAGTTAAGGAGGAAGGAAACACAGAGGGCTGGCCAGAGGTATTCCCACACCCTCCATTACAGGACAGACAGGCATGCCAAGCCTCTAACCTGCTATGCCACTCCCCTGCCACAGTGTTGTGAGGTATTACATGTTAATTCGGAACACACAGTCAGACAGAAGGGACTTCAACAGTTCTAGAGTGTTTGAAATGACTTCTCTTTACAGTTAGACAATCTGTTTGCTTACACCACCACCACCACCACCACCACCATGGTTCCTCTCCCTGAGTCCCTCCCTGGTGAACAGTTTCATAGAGTAAGTTCGTGAGAACAGTTTCCTGCAGTGGCTTTGCTTCCCTGAGGACTATGGAGGCAGGCTGCTCGGCCTTGAGCTAGCCCTGACACCCAAGCTCACCCGGTGGCCCCCTTGCTGGTAACAGAGATTTCAGTCTCCCACAGCTTTAACTGGGCAGATATAAGAGTGTGCCAACCCAACGGCCTGCTATCCTTAGCTACACACAGGGACTAGCCTGATTGTTAATCAAACTGTCTATGAACTTGATTTCCCCAAAGTTAAGAAAATATGTAACTTGTATGCCTTGGCAAGATGCCAGGCAAGCAACTGCTTGCCACAAAGGTTGGCAAAAGGTCCCCAGGAAAAATGGCTGCCACCACAACTACCAGTCTCCAAAGGCTCTCCTCTGCAGTGGCAGTACTAACTCGGATCCACATCACACATCACACATACAGACAGATGGTGAACAAGAGCTACTACCTCAGAAGGGCAATGAGGCCTGTGGTGCTGTGCAGGAAAAGCTGGAGTAGCCACGGATCCACATCACTGTCCTACAGCCCATGCTACCTCAAAAAGTTCCAGCATTCACGCGTACCTAAAAACACAGCCAAGCCCAAAGGCCTAGGCTTATTACCTGGAGCCTGAAGCAGCAAGGTTTACCTAAGACCCAAAGTGAGGTCAAGGTTTACTGAAGACCCAAAGTGAATTCAAGGCCACACTGGGCAACTGAAAGAGAAAAACAAAGAGCAGAAAGCAGATGAGGGAAATGGCCAATTAGTACAAAGCTTGCCTGGCATGGGTGAGGACCTGACTCAATCCTGCCTGAACACCTCCACCCCCACTCCCACACACACCACATACAACACACACATACACACACACGCGTACACACACACACACACACACACACACTCGCGCACGCGCTACAAATAGCAACTCAAAAGCTAACTGTTTGAGTCTAGAAACCAACTCTATTTGCAGAGAGGAACAAAGTGTTCTGTAGATATTTCAGGATGCCCTCAATCCCAGGAAGGAGACCACTCAGTGTACTAACCAAGGCCTGTGTACTGTCCTGTTGAGAACTGTACCCAAAGTGTCTCACCATCATAGCAGAGAATACCATACTGATGATCTTGCTGGAAACATAAGACAAGCTAACAACACAAGGCTCCTGCCAGCTCTCTACTTGAGCTGTGAAGGCCAGAGAGAGACCACGCATGAACATCAAAACACCTGCATGAGGCTTCTAATGGCTGCGTCTGAACACTTGCCTACTGCATAGCAGCATTAAATACAACTTCTCTTTCACTTCTACTGTATAGTTGGCATATTGTTCTGGCTTATTTGAAATTCTGGAAGTAGCTTATTTATCTATGAACATTCTTTAGAATGAATAGGGGGGAGGGTAGAAAAGCTTCATTTTCTACAATCAGCAACTTAAACCAGGCAGAGTGGAATGTGCTTGTAATCTGGCACTCAGGTGGCTGAAGGAGGAGGAGCCTCAGTTTGAGGTCAGCCTGGACCAAACCAGAAAACTTTTTAATTTAAAAATAAAGAGAAATGTGATCCTTCTAAATTACTTGTGTTTATAAAGTTTTAAGCAATATAGTAACAAACAACCAGAGAGATTTGATACTCTGTTGTCTGAAGCACCTGAGATGTAGAAAAGAGACATCTGCCCATCCTTGTCCTCAGTGTGAGCAGCAGCACAGGAGGGCACAGGATGCTGGCCCCAACAGGACAAGCTCACTTCTACTCCAGAGTTCACATCTGCCTGGTTACTGTGTAAGGGCCAGGGGAGGAAGGGAGAGAAGTCTGAACTGGTAGGTGGGAGGACAGCATGGAGAAAAAGCAGGAGACCATGAAGGACCACTGGCCAGTAGGGTACACACCCACAACAGAGAAGGAAGAGGTGGGCCTGGAGCAGAGGCGAGGGACTAAAAGGCACAGCTCCTTTGAGAATCAGCAGCCACAGGCTCACCACCACCAGGGTGTATGGTCAAAATTAACACTTGCCCCTGCGGTGTACAAAACCGCAGAAGGAGAATTTTATTTAAAGTGGTCCCAGAGGACATACTACATGAACCCTCTAATAAATCTTGGCTTAGCTGTTGTGGGACAACCAAGCATTATGTCAATGTGATGTTATAAGCTCCCAGGATATACAGCCCATTGGTCAGTAATGATGAATACCAAACTAGCCTTCACAAGGTGTGGGTTACACTCACAGATGTAGTAGGTGAGAAAGATGGAGGGGGAATGGGGGACAGGCTGGTCTGCCTCTCATGTCTCCAAGCCTCAGTTGGTAGTGACTGCAAAGGCGAGAGCTAGAGCCACCACAGGCATTCACACAAAAGGTATTCAGGATAGCCTCTTGATGAGAGCAGGGAAGAACACTCGGGGCTGTGATTTAAGGCAATCACAGATATATGCTACTCTTCAAGCCGGTGGACCTTGCTGACAGCGGGCAGGGAACAGTGACAATGACCCAGTTTTACACAAGTCAAGGCACAAAGTCAGCAAAGGAAGAAGGGATGCATCTGTGGGCTAGCCTTGTCTAAATTCTGTTTGAAACCACGCAGACAGTAGACACATTACGGCTGATATCTCAACAGGTCTAGTTGAGGAGATAGCAAGCTGAAGAATTTAGTACTTGGAGAAGATGTCACTATCTAGAAAAGGCATGTATGTCCATGATCCCACTCTGAAATACTCCAAGGAAGCATGAGACCAAGATGGAGAGTGATGGGCATGGAATGGTGGCATAATGCGGTGGCAGCATCTGTGCATCTGTGTGCAGACTGTACAGTTCTGCTCATGAACATGTTCACAAACAACATTTATAAGAGAAACTTCACAATGGAAAGAATGAAACGTGGCTCCGGTGGCTAGCACCCAGAAGGGATCACTACTTAGAGATGACAGCCCAAGCAAAGACCTTCTAAATACTCCTTCTGAGGAAACCAGCTCAGAATCCTTACTAGTCTGCATGAAAACACTTTCCGAAAACAAAGACCTGTCCTCAGATAATCCTCAGAAATAAGAGACAAAGACAATGCCCATCAAAGCTGGAGAAACTGCCTGGTGCAGTGATTAGAAGAAATACGTTAATCTTAGATAAAAGGGTCCAAAAATGCTAAACATATACCTAAAAGAGTAAAGAAACAAACAGAAGAGTAGCAAAACATAATACATATGTGTGTATGATATGGGTGCACCATACATACATACATACATACATACATACATACATGTACACACACATATATACATATACAGGCATGTATATACATACACACATACATATTAATGGAAAAGACAAAGACCAAGGATGCTCTGGAAAAGCTTTTACCAAAAATGATTTTTCTTAACTAGATGAGCTGGAAGCGGAAGGTAAATGGTTTAAGACTGGGAAGGGATGAGGTTAGGAGGGACAAGGGACGTGAGCAACAGCAACAGCACTTACACACATGATGGGACATGAGCAATGGCAACGGCACTTACACACATGATGGGACGTGAGCAATGGCAACGGCACTTACACACATGATGGGACATGAGCAACGGCACTTACACACACGATGGGACGTGAGCAACAGCAACGGCACTTACACACATGATGGGACATGAGCAATGGCAACGGCACTTACACACATGATGGAGACATCAGAGCCACTAACATGGACAAGTCACTAGTGTTAATACAAGAGTAACAAAGTGTAAGTTCAAATGCCTCAGCTCTGGGTCTGACAAAGATTATGCTAATGAGGACTGTGAATTTATTTTAATACAGTTAAAAATGAAATAACCAGATTCATAATACTTATGTGTGAACCAATTTTACAAAAACTTTCTAACTTTTATAATCACATACAAAAAAAATAAAAAAACAGAATCACAAGTTAAAATCTCAAGAGTGAAACAAAGGATAAAAATCAAGAACTCCATCATTTGCTATGGCTTTATGGGCACGTCTGCAAAACAGACCATTCACTTCAAACAGCACAAACTCTTCCAGGGACATAGAAAAGAGACAAGTCTGCAATTGACTTACTAAGTGCCCAGACTCCAGCTCTTCTAAAAGACCATTACAGCTCAATCTCACTCACGAGTGCTTGTGTAAGAAACCTAACAGATGTCAGAAAACAGAACCAACTGCGCGCGCGTGCGCGCGCGCACGCACGCACGCGCCCACACACACACACACACACACACACACACACACACACACATACACACACACCTGCATACAATGTATCTTGAGGATGGTTCTTCCAGAAGAGAGATTCACACTGCAAAGACACTCTCATTTACTCACACAGCACAGACACTCTCATTTACTTGAGACTAAGAGGACCGGCCTGTCAGTCCCCCCACAACACACTGTGAAAGGCTGGGTACAAAAAGGAAAAGAAAGGAAGTCAAAAGGTAAAATTTGTATTTTTAAAAATTAAGTATTTTTTAAATAACAAAACCTATGAAAATCAAATGATGTGAAAAAAGCACAGCCCTCAAAAAGAGCGTACACCTGTCACCCAGGAAACACAGCAGAGGACTGAACTCATCACACGTACATCACACACACACACACACACACACACACACACACACACATACATATATACACCACACGTACACAGAGACACACACAAATACAGACACACACCTCATACACATGTACACACTAAAGACACCACACATATACACACACACACACACACACACACACACACACACACACACCACACATATACAGACACATAATATACCTAGAGACCAGCACTTGGGAGGCAGAGGCAGGAGGATTTCTGAGTTCGAGGCCAGCCGGTCTACAAAGTGAGCTCCAGGACAGCCAGGGATATACAGAGAAACCCTGTCTCGAAAAACCAAAACCAAAACCAAAACCAAAAACCCAAAACACCTAGAGACATGCACGCTTTCACACCCATACCCACACACATCTATATGCACACACACACACATATACACAGAAATTTTGATACACACAGACACGCACACTTAACACACAGAACATACACTTTCACTCACACAGACACACACTTTCACACACACAGACACACACAGACACACACACAGACACACACACAGACACACACACACACACACACACACACAGAGCAGTGGTGAGAAAGGGTAATTTTTCAAAGAATACAACTTACAACAGCAACAAAAGAAGAAAGGCCTGAGGCTCTCCCTGGTGTTGCTGCTGACAGTGTGAGAGAGGAGTGAGAGGTAAGGCAGGGCAGGAGGCTGGGGAAGGGCAGGAGGCAGGGCTGCTCCTTCCTTCAGCACACAGTGCTGCTGTGACTCTGGCCTCATGTCAACTCCATGTCACTTTACACCCCCCCACCCCCCCACCCCCCCCCGCCAATTATAAAACTATCCTATCACTCAGTTTTCCCCAGGGCCTTGAGGACTGACTCTCACTCCCTAATCCCTCTTACACACCACACCCAGCACTATTAGCAACCTCCTTCCCAAGATGCTCCTTGGGTTCCGTGGGCCAGCATCCTCCCTGGCCTGTAGCACAAGAATCTAGTTGGCCACACTCAGAGTCACGTGTCCTGGCCTTCCGTGGCTGGGATCAACTGCACACACTGTTCTGATTGGTTTTCCACTGAAGAACTAACTATTCTAAAGAAAAATCATAAAGCAAGAAAACACACAATTACAATAGCAACAGAAATAGACAAATTTATTAGGGAGGAAAAAAAAAACAGTACGAAATGAAAAAGGTCAGGCTAGGCATGGTAGGTCATGCCTACAGTCCCAGCAAAGGGAGAAGAGGACGTTCCAGCCCAGTCTGTGCTACACAGCAAAACATAAGAAAGAAAATTCCAGAAAGAACACTGAGGATGTGCAATTAGCACATACCAAGCAGCAGCAGAAACAAAAGAAACAAACATCAAACAAACAAAAACTACTATAGAGGAAACCAGACAGAAAAGAAGGGAGCCGGGAGCGAATTCAAACAGCACACATCAGAGAACTGAGCAAATGACAGAGGCCGCCTCTCCAGGGAGGACAGGGAGTACAGCTGCACAATTTCTGGATCAATCCAACCATTTAACTGGCGACTTGAATCAAGCAAATGGCCTTTAGTGTGGGCAGGCCTCATCCAACTCCCAAGGCCAGATTCAAACCGACACAGGCTGAGTGACTCCATTCCATTTCCGACTGCACTCGCACCCACACCAGGGCCCTTCTGGGATGGTCTCCTGTCCACACAAACTTGGGGCCTGTCACTCTCCATCCTTTCATCCTGGTCATCTTGTTTATCTTCTGTGTACACACATACAGTAGACCACAGCAAACACATGTGGAGGCCAAGGGAAACTTGCGGAGGTAGCTTTTCTCCTTCTACCACAGGGGTCCCGAGAGACTAAGCATACATCTTCAGGCTTGAGGCATGTACCTGCCCATCAGTCATCTCCTTGGTCCCACCACCCTCGGTTCCTACAATCAAAAACAAGAACACACACACACACACACACACACACACACACGATATTTATGATTTCTGGGGAGCCCACCAAAATGCACAGAATTTTCATAAATCAATTTTAAAACTGAAATGAAAAGAAATCAAGATTAAAAGACAGGAATTTATAGCTCAGGAAAAAGACTAACAAATTCAGACCCACAGCTTTTTCTCCCAGAAAACCATGCCTAACACTGAAGACAGGTAGGAAAAAATGCTTGTGGTGGGTACAAAAGGAGGTACCCTCCACGGTGGACCATCTGGCAAAGTCCTTCTCTCATGTGAGCCCTGGGGACTAGTGTGGATCACTGGGCTCAGGCAGGTGCCTTTACCTGCTCAGCCAGCATACCTGCTTCCAAAACAGGTGGTTAATTAGTCTAATTTCAACCAGAAACACCATGTGTGTGGTGGCAGGACAGTCCCAGCACCCAGGAACCAGTGGCAGGAGGAGGGTCAAAGGTTGAGGCCAGAGACCCCTCCTGAAAATAGGGAAGAGGAGGGAGGAGCCGGGCAGGACAGGAAAGACCCAGCAACTGTTTACTGTAGTTCACGGCTGCTCTGCTGGTGTCTCCCTTGTTCTACAGCTGAAGGGACCCCATGTTTATAAGTGGATCTCAGGAGAGTAACAATCCAAGGCAACCATTTTCCCATGGTGAGGTACTTGCCATCCAAACTAAAAAGGTCAAAAGGCCAACCAGCACCGAACTGTCACATGATCTGCAACCCCTCTCAACCAGGCCTCTCTAGGTGGAAAGGCACCTTTGGAAAGATTTTGGAACACAAATGTGAAGTGAGCTGACACTTGTTCTGCCTTCCGCCAATCAGTAATGCAAGCAGCTACTGAAAGCTCTTCTTCCCAGTCCTCAATGGTGGGGAGACAAGGGAGGGAGAGAGAGAAGTGCAGGGCCTTGTGGGCAGATTTCCCAAGTTAGAGGACAGCCTGGGCTACATAGTGAGGTCCACAGAGGAAACTCTGTCTTGAAACACCAAAGGGGAAAAAAAGCACCTCAACCCCCACAGTACCTCTTAAAGGGCAGGAGGACGTTCAGAGCGCCAGCAGCCTCTGAACAACACAGCCCTGCAGGAGAACACAGAGCATGTGGGCAGCACTTACCTGCTGTGGCTGGTACCTCTGCTGGGACTGCGCTGCCGGCTGTAGGTACTGTGCCTGGGGCGGGAGGTGTGAGGGCTGCGGCTGCTGGTTGTAGTATGGCTGCTGGCCTTGCTGGCAATAGCCACTCACAGCTTGCTGTCCGTACTGCGGTGGCATCTGTCAGAAAGTCACATAGAGCAAATGAGGAACTGAAGAGGTGTGGGAACTGAACTCAAATACAGCTTTGACTCCATCATGTGAAAAGGGTTCTGGGTTCCCTGCTTTACCTCTGTCTTCATTAGATAAACTGACTTTCTGCCTCTGCTCACGCACTCCCCATGAAGTCAATGGTGATGTGGGGTTGCCTTCGAAATGCTACTTTATCAGGTATCAAGTATTGATAAGTCATGAAAGTCTAGTGGCAAGGGGTTCATTCCCTGACACTGACATTTCAAATGTTCCTGCTATGAAAGCCATCCCCACACAACAGGCAAACTCCAGTGAGTTCCCACAGACCGGGCTCACTCCCCCACATACTGTGGGAAAGCTGCGGTTGGATACAAGGCACAGTGTGTGGGCTTCTGGGTCAGATCACCCCAACCCTGTTTGCAACAGATGACGGCAGAGGATGACGCCAGCACTTGCACGTAATAATTTGCTAAGAGAAAGTGTACCCCATTACCACCAAACAAAACCCCTTGATCTTGCATGTACCTCAGAGGTCAAGTGCAGGAAACTTTGTGATCATAGGGGCAGCCCCTCGGCCCCAGTCACACTCATTACTGTTGCTGTCCATGCAGTAACAAGGGTCTGTGTCACGTGTTCCCACCATAAAGGGCTGCCCGTCAAGGACCCAGAGCTGCAGGACTAGCCTGTGCCCTCAAAACTGGGAGCCAAAGAAACTGCTTTCCCACTTGAGAGCATTACCTTGGATCCTGTCATAGTAATGGAAAGCTAACACATATACCAAATAATACCTCCCTAAACATGTTCTTGAAGGATAAACATCTAGTAGAGAGTAGTTTTCTTAGTTGATAGAGTAGGTGTCTTAGTCAGGGTTTCTATTCCTGTACAAACATCATGACCAAGAAACAAATTGGGGAGGAAAAGGTTTATTCAGCTTACACTTCCACACTGGGGTCCATCACTGAAGGAAGTCAGGACTGGAACTCAAGCAAGTATAGAAGCAGGAGCTGATGCAGAGGCCATGGAGGGATGTTACTTACTGGCTTGCTTCCCCTGGCTTGCTCAGCCTGGTCTCTTATAGAATCAAGACTACCATACCAGTCCAGAGATGGCACCACTCACAAGGGGACCTCCCCCCTTGATCACTAATTGAGAAAATGCCTTACAGCTGGATCTCGTGGAGGCACATCCCCAACTGAAGCTCCTTTCTCTGTGATACTCCCACCTGTGTCAAGTTGACACAAAACTAGCCAGTACAGCAGGTAAAAACAAAGAACTTGTATTACAAATACCAGAGCTAAATCCAAGCCAGCAGAAACCAGCCTCTCACTCATGCTCAGAGGACAGCCCTCCTCATGCAGGATTACAGCCCTGACAGTGCCCTCCTCGCTTCTTTCAAAGTGACACCCCCTCCATAATCTTTTTGTGCCCCCCCAACCCAATTAGGAGAGCAGGAAAGAAAAAGACAAACAAGAACCAGGCTATGATGAGTGTGCCCTGCTGCTGCAGATGAAGGCCTCCTGTTAATGATACCACAATACAGGCCACGAGAGAACTCCAGGAACCTGGGCCCAGGAGCCCACACACTTCACAAACAGGAGGACCAAATCCACACCGAAGAGCCAAATTATTTACAAAAACACTGAGCAATGAAAAAGAAGTGATACTAAGTGTTTCCGTCTAGGATAATGCATTAGTTCACAGCACACACAATGAATCAAAGGAGAACAGTGCACAGGGGATAATGGTTCTCTCTCTTTCAATCCAGGCCAATTGTTCAAAACCTCCCTGCTACGACCACTGAAAGTATGATCAAATAGTTTTTAAACAGGCTTTTCACCACACAGAATGTAGGCTGCTACAAGCAGGCAAGTTAAAAAAAAAAATTAATAGCACTGCTGAAATCTTTGCTTTATTTATTCTCCAGTTTGATATTTCACAATGAATGAAGTCAAGGCAAAGAATGCCCACGAAGTGTAAGTCCGCATGCTAGAGCAGTGTGCACGCACTCCCAGCCAGCACCTATGTCTGACTCGGTAACTAATGCAGACTCACATGGCAACCCTGTGTGATCTGAGGCAGTGAGAACAAGCCTGCTGGAGCTGAGATGTCAGGAAGCCTCAGCCAACACAGCAACTCCCCTAGGAGCTGAGCTCTCCCAAGTGGACTCCATGGCTTACCAAAACTCTCACACCCATACAGAGACGTTCTCTGAGAGAGGGGTGCTCTGTCTGCCAGGCAAGACAAACTGTATGGCCCATGTGTCACTGTCATGCACATACAGCTGTAAAACTGGGGTCCGTCGAGATTTCACACTGATTCTGGCAGCCAATCTGGACTCTAGGCAGGTGCCCACACCAAGGCTGATGTTCCTTATCAAACTACAAGCTGCAGTGTAGCAATACCTACCCTAAGCACTGCTTTAAGAACCAATTTTTCAATATAGTATGTAATGGCCTACTGCTGGAACTAAGGGTCAATTCTTTAATGGTTAACTGGCTTTGTTTTGACCAGTTTAGAAACACCCACCACATGCTTTTTCAGACTTATTAAATGAAATGCCACTATTATGAAACAGACCACCTCAAGAACCCAGGAGCCCACTGACACCACCTTAGTACTTGGCCACCAGGTACTCAGTACTACCTTACAGCCCACCTCAGACTTGTTTAGCCCTGGTGTCTGTCATTCAGTATATCACTTCTGTGGAGCCAAGGCAGAAGTGACGAAGGCCTAGAGACATCCATGAGGAACATACTGCAAAGTACATGTGGGCTCTTCAGAGTCCTGGCAGTCTCAACTGTTGTAATTGTATTTGGGATCAACAAAGACTATCAGACAGTAACATGCTTGTGAGACTGACAGTACCATGTGTCACATGCTAAGATCTAGGGCCATGGGTACTTCTGCCTCAGGTGTCACCCTGGCACAGAGTAGGCAAGTTCACCACTATCCTTGTCCCCAGGCCTGACTGACTCATTTTACCACAGGACAATGTGGCCAGCCTTGGGCTGCGTGTGTATCTGCTCCCACACCAAAGCCATGCCCTTGGCAGAGGACCTCCCAGCTAAGTTATCTGATGAATGAGTGTTGCCCAATGGGTCAGAGAATCAGCATGTGCAATTGAAACTCGCCAAATGCAGTCTCCTGTTCTGAGCACTAGCCCTGTATCCAGGTTCATTCCATCTACCAGCGGGAAGTCAGCAGCGCACCAACACCGGAACCCGCTAGCCATCAGTCATTACTGCAACTGCACGCATGCCCTGTGCTTCCATCCAAGGCTACTCTATAAAGAGTGTCACCAAACTAGGCTAATGGGAAATCTCCAGAAAATATCTGGGACCTAATGTTTTCTCATGACTTTTAAAAAGAATCCATTTCAACAATTTCTTGACACTTCTACATTTGAAAACAACAACTTCTCTTTTAAAAGCTGAGTGTTTCCAAGTATTCTATTGGAGGAGGAAAGTGTGCCTGAAGGTCATGCTCCTTCCTCAAGTGTTCTCTCCAGGAAAGCATCCCTCTAAGGGACGAGTCGCAATCTGTGTCACGGGGGGACACTGGTCCCCGTGTTTCTCTTCACCATACCCTGGTCTTTCTCTCATATTCCAAAATGAATGAACCATCCAGGTTCTCCTTCTCTATCATTGACCTCACGACCCAGCAGGTCTCCATATACAAGCAGCTCTGACATACTATGCAGCTCTGTCGGGTCCTATCCAGATTGTCAGGAAGAAGCACTCTTACTGGCATGCAAGGCCAACAGGAAAAGGCAACTGAGTTTTGCATTACAGTTGGAAAGGTGGCATAAAACACACAACACTGTCAAAACACACATTTCAAAATCTTTCAAAACTAAATATACTGTGTTAAGTCAAAAAAAGCAAGAAAAGGTTACAGTGGCATCAGGCCATTTGTCTGTGGTGTGTATTAGTTCTGAACTCACAAACAGGAACATCACAAAAGCATCCATCTAAAAGGAAACGCTGGCTGCACTCTGTGAAGGGTGGGGTAGGATCTCCGCCTTTACAAAATAGATGAGGCAGAGAGGGTGTCTATCTCAGGAGTGTCTGTCTACCCAGCAGGCATGGGGCCTGGGTTCTATTCCTAGTGGAAAAAGAACAGAAGGAAAGAAAGAGCAGAGAGGGTAAAGGATGACTGTGAGTGGGCGGAACTTGAGGAGGGGAGGAGGGATATAGATGTGGTAAAATTCATAATCTCACTGTAGTTACATGAAATGTTTGTTTTCATACGGTTCTGATCTTGTTCTTATGCTTAAATTTCTAATTTTACACTTTAAGATCGAAATCTTGCCTCCCAACTAGTTCCCTTTCAGCCCTAAAAAGAAGAGACATAGGGACAGCCGCACACTCAGGCTGGGGAACCTAGGAGGGTCCTAGAGCCCTCTGGAAAGGATTAGCATGGGGCAGGGGCCCTCTGTGGCCTCATCCACTAACAGGAGCCCTAAGGGCTGCTAAATCCCACGCCAGCTTTTCCTGCGTCTCCTACACAAGATACCAATCCTTCAAGGCACTTCAGGAGATCAGCTCTAAGGTGAACAGTTTGATCCCCCAGTGAGCCTTGGCCCCGAGCTAACAGGAGTCCAGGCTAAAGGCCCCCTAAGCAGCTTGTGAAACATCTGACAGAAATATGGCAGCCAACTCCTGTGACCTTCGGCACACTGATGCCGAGACAGTGCCCAGCTTCCGCTGAGGACATGTTGCCTTTGCACATCTGAATCGACCCGCCCCATCAGTTCATGCGTGTTCCTGCAGAAAGACAACTTGCAAGTGGACAGAAGACTTACGACTGTTCCACACCTATCACCAACAAACGCAATTCGCTTAAAAACCATTCCCACCTCTGACCTGTAAACAAGCTCAATACTGTGGTCTGAGATGAGTGAGCTCTCTTCAATCCACACAGATCCACTCCTCTCTTCCATGCTAAGATATTCATAAGACCTACATGCTGAGGAGTCCGCTGTGCAGTGACACTCCGCCCATTCCAGCTGCTGTAAGACTGTCAGCAAGGCCTGTCCTAGCTTGCCTACTACTTACTGCTGGGATTAACATCGGGAACAAAAGCAACAGGGGTTGGGGTGGTTTACAGCCGTGAAGGGTGTCAGGACAGGAACCTGAGTCAGGAACTGAAGCACAGGACACTCAGGAACACCATTTGCTGCCTTGCTCTCCACAGCTCACTCAACTTGCTTTTTAACACAACCCAGGACCACAGTGGGCTGGGCCCTGCCACATCAATCATTAATCAGGAAAATCTTAGGGAGGCATCTTCTCGGTCGAAGTTCTCTCTTCCCAAATGATACGAGCTGTGTCAAGTTAACAGAAACAAAGCCCTGCAGGCAGCACGACGTCCAGTCCATGTCCATCTGCAGACATCACCACACAACCGCGCCTCCTGCTCTCCCCGACCAGCTCCTGCAGCCGCCGCTCAACACTCAACTCTGCATGCCTGGACGTGCCTGCTCCTCTCATGCAGGTGGCCACACACTGTTCTGCAGACTCTGCTGGCTTATCTCACTTCTGGGCAGGGTTCTAAAGGCCACTGGAAGGATACAAGGCCATTTATCCAGAAACTCTTGGGTTGTTCCCCATCAGTGGGTTTATGCACGGTGCTGTTCTGAACAAGGCCTTAAAAGCATCCATCTAAACCCTATTCCGTTTGCCGAGGCGCATCCGGCGTGGACTGCCAGAGCCTCTCATGATGCTGCTTTGAATCCTCAGGCCCTGCAAGCTGCTGTACGCTGTGCTGCGGGGCCTGGGGACCCAAGCTGTTGGGCGTGTCACTTCACCTGCTGAGTGGCCACTGGGAAACACCTGCTCCCATGCCTTGTCCCCTTCCCACGTGTGTGGGTTTGTCACCCAGGGTTGGAGGACGGTGCTAAGCATTGTCAGACACTGCAGACACTGCAGACACTGCAGACACTGCAGACAGACACTGCAGACAGACACTGCAGACAGACACTGCAGACAGACACTGCAGACACTCTCTTGCTGTGGCTCTGCTGCTTCCTTTCTTCCTGCCCCGTAAGTTTTCATTTTTTGATTTTGTTGTTGTGGCCCACACTTTAATGGCCATGACACTGCTCCTGTGTGTTCTCCAGAGGGACACGACTTTCCTAGCCTGAAGCTTCTTTCTTGCATCTAGGTCTGTCATCCACTCAGAGTTCATTTTTGAACATGGGCATTTAAGTCAGGTGCAGGGACCGATCTCATTCTTTGAAAAGCATCTGTGCCTACTGCTCTTACCCTATCCTTTGGTTCTAAGAAGTACAGTTCAGCATTTACACTTTAAGAGAGAGGTTTAAAGAAAAAGAGTAGAATACTAAATGCAGGCCCACTCAATGCACCTATGTATGAGGTCCAAGCAGATCACAGAAACCACACTAACAGCCATAGGACAGGAGAAACTAAAAGGGACACAAGCGCTTTCTAAAAATGATAAAAAAAAATTCTTAATTTGTGAATAGTTTCATGAATACTTGGACTTTGTCAAAACTAATCCAATTGTATATAACTTAAAATCTGGGCATTATAATAATCATACCTTAAAATATTATGAGAATACACATCTATATCTAATAGAGAAAAGGAATCGAGACTGTAGCCCTCACACTTTTACTAACCCATAAGGTATTTTAAAACTCATATTTAACATATTCAAGCTAGGCACCTAATGGTTGTTTCTCAGGTTTTTACTTCACATAAGAAAAATACAGAGCAACTGTGCATACTGGATAATTACGACTTCTATTCAAATAAAAAAGCAAGTCTCTAAGCTAGGTCACAGTGTGTATAGAAGCAACATCTTTTTTTCCTTGAGTTCTGTCTCTAGGTATTTATCTTAAAGAAAAAAAAATGAACCAACTAAGCAAACATTTGCACAGCTGGGCGTTTAATGCTGCATGTTGAAACTGTAGAAATCCAAATGTCCAACATCAGCAGACTCACTGAAGGGAGGAGGAGTCGAAACCTGACAGAGCCACGAAGCACACTGGGTCCCACTACAGCCGCCATAGGAGCCCTGTCCATGCACCTCTGATCCAGGACTTAGGGAAACAAGCTTCCAAGAAATAAGCAATGCTGTTTCAACATGAAAGCGTGGAGGGCACACGTATAAAGAATTACTTATCTACAGAATACGCCAAGCTTATCAACCTGTAGTCTGCTTAAAACTTTTTTCATGGCCCTAGAAAAAAAAAGCAATTCATTCATGATTCTTTACAACTGCTGTCTGCTGAGTCAACAAAAAGAAAAAGAAAGAAAGAAAGAAAGAAAGAAAGAAAGAAAGAAAGAAAGAAAGAAAGCGAAAGAAAGACTGTAGCAATTTACCTTTAATAGCAGAAATCACTGCAATTTGTTTTTCATTAGTAGATTTAAGTCCTTCCAGGTAAAATCTATACAATTGAAAAACAAAAAACAAAAACAAAAACACAGGAAAACAAAACAAAAAACTTAAGTTCAACAGTTCCACTCAGCTAAGACTAATTCTGCTGGCCTTTAAGTTCACAGAAATATCGAATATTTCCCATGCATGAGAAAAATAGTGAGACATTCAGCTCATCAGCTGAGGGAGTGCTGAGGCCAACAAGCCCACCCTGAAGGAGGCTGCTGGAAGGCAAGGGTTTCCTTCCAAGCTGTTCGATCCAACCCCAACTGAGAAGATGCGGGTGCTTTGTTCCTCTATACTTTTAGAGAGGGAGGGAGAGCGAGCACGCTCCTGTCCTAAGGCTCAGCTAAAGAGAAACTACCCCACAACGTCCTGGAACTAGTCCCTTATGCTGGAAAAATGAGCCCTCAACAAAGGAGCACTGTGTTCAGCACGCACGCTGCGCACATGCATGTAAGTCAAGCTTGTTCCATCTTACTCCACCTAGATCTTCAAGAACAGGACCAACACACACACACACACACACACACACACACACACACACACACACACACACACACGCACGCGCACGTGAACGCGGGGAGGGGGGCAGCATGTGAGCAGGGGCTAAGAAAGGGTTGGCAAAGCACCCCAGGGCTCCGGGGTCATTTCAGGGTCAAAGCACAGCCTTGCCTCTGATCCAGTAGGTAGCAGTGCACAGGAGCTCAAAGGTGCCTCAGGCTGCTGTAGACCCTCTGTCCTCTCTTTTGTCCTCTGGTTCCCAGCAGCTTCACCTACACCACAAACTACTCAAAAACAAGTCTAGAAGGATTTAGCAAACCAATACCCTTCTACCCCTCACCAAGAAATGTAGGCTTTTCATTGTAGTAACATAGATTTACATTTTGATTTGTGAAACAATGAAAAGTTCTTTTGTTACAAGGGCCTTTTTTAATGGCAAATTTGTTACTAAACTTTCTTAGTAAGGTGCACTCAATAGAAGGTTTTCAGATAAAAACAAAAAAGAACAGGCATCATTCTATTGCTTGGCTTCTTTCTGGTTCTTCCTGGCCAACAGAATCTCTCAGAGCTTCCTCCAGGTCCAACTGCTTCTAACTTAGCAGAGCACAGACCAGCGCTCTTCAGAGTGAGTGTTCTTTATGGCTGTGGGAACTAAACCATAGTGTCTCTGGTAACCTCCATTGCCAGGAGTCAGGGATCTGTCCAGAGCAGCCTTTATTTACTCTCATTAAGTATTATGAACCTGTTATCCATGGGTTGATTTCGATTCTTACACTTACCCGTATTTCCAGCCTTTGCTACCTCTTTAGGACAGTGATTCTGCAACTGCAACATTATTATCCATTTTACAAAGTGGTAAATCTTCTAATTTTCATAAAATTAACTCTGTCAAGCTTCATGGAGTGTGCCCTAACTCTCATGCAACTACAGATTAATAAATGTATGGTCAAACAAGAAAGGCCAATGCCTTTCCTTAGCTGAGCTGACTCCTGCTCTCTCTAGCCCTGTCTCCTGACTGACAAGTGCTTCCAGTGGGCCATTCTGGACAGCTGCTAAATAGCATGAACGACTCCAAAGCCTGTGTGCAAAAGTGGGGTGACCTCCTTGTTACCTTTAAAAAGCCCTCCACCAACATTCTAGTCTCTCTGCTATCACCCCAGTGTGCAAGGTCCACCTTCTGCTCAAGGTCAGCCAATTTACCTCTCCTGGGCATATACCCAGAAGATGTTCCTGAAAGACTTAGAAATTTCAAGGAATTCCTCACATTCTGACTCCGGAAAGGAGACACCCCAAATCACTCACGAGAAACAATCTTGATGCAAATTGCAAGAGGATTTTTATTATCAGCCAGCTGAGGAAGAGCTCCTTTCACAGGAGCTCGACCAGGAGCAGCAACAGTAGGGGGCTTTTAAGGAAAAAGTGAGAAATTGGGAGGAGTTAGAAGGAGTTAGGCTACAGTTCTTCTCTGGGCAGGGGGCTGGGGGGGGGTAGCCTTGCTGAAGGAACTCTGGGTCTCTGACACAGACAGGCAAGCTGGGTCATCTTGCTAACAAAGATCTTCTCACTGGCTGTATTCTTAGAGATCGGGGAAACAGGCTTTTGGGGGAGCATTTAGGGGCTGTACATTTCAGGGAGAAACACTTTGGGGTCTCACATTCCAACTGGTAATAAGGACACATGCTCCACTATGTTCATAGCAGCCCTATTTATAATAGCCAGAAGCTGGAAAGAACCCAGATGTCCCTCAACAGAGGAATGGATACAGAAAATGTGGTACATTTATACAATGGAGTACTACTCAGCTATTAAAAACAATGAATTTATGAAATTCTTAGGCAAATGGATGTATCTGGAGGATATCATCCTGAGTGAGGTAAGCCAATCACAAAAGAAGTCACTTGATATGCACTCACTGATAAGTGGATATTAGCCCAGAAACTTAGAATACCCAAGATACAATTTGCAAAACACAAGAAAATCAAGAAGGAAGACCAGTGTGTGGATACTTCATTACTCCTTAGAATAGGGAACAAAATACCCATGAAAGGAGTTACAAAGTTTGGATCGACTATCCAGAGAATGACTGCCCCACCCGGGGGTCCATCCCATAATCAGCCACCAAACGCAGACACTATTGCATATGCCAGCAAGATTTTTGCTGAAAGGACCCTGATATAGCTGTCTCGTGTGAGGCTATGCCAGTGCCTGGCAAATACAGAAGTGGATGCTCACAGTCATCTATTGGATGGAACACAGGGCCCCCAATGGAGGAGCTATAGAAAGTACCCAAGGAGCTGAAGGGGTCTGCAACCTTCTAGGTGGAACAACAGTATGAACTAATCAGTAACCCCCCAGAGCTCGTGTCTCTAGCTGCATATGTAGCAGAAGATGGCCTAGTCAACCATCTTTGGAAAGAGAAGCCCCTTGGTCTTGCAAACTTTATATGCCCCAGTACAGGGCCAAGAAGTGGGAGTGAGTGGGCAGGAGAGCAGTGAGGGAGGGTGGGGGGGGGGGTTAATAAGGGACTTTTAGGATAGCATTTGAAATGTAAATGAAGAAAATATCTAATAAAAAAAAGAATTCATAAAACACAGACCTTCGCTGGTGGTGAAACACTTTCCATTACAACCCAGGTTAAACAGGTTTTACTGTGAACAAAATTAATATTCAAGTGTAAAATTAGGGTTTTTAAGTTCATACATATGTATGAAAATGTATGTTCATAAGTATGAACACGTATGTTCATACATACATATGTAGTTTTATGTTCAAGTACCCTAATCATACATGCACTTCCCCAGCTCCTTCTCAAGCATCCATCAGGGACATTTAACACATGGTCTATAAACTCTACAGAGTGCTTTCAGATAAAACATAGCACAAAAGGAAGAAGAGTCTGCTTTAGAGATGAAGTATATGTGTAACATAGGGTAATGAATTTTACTCTAAACATTATGTGAAGTTGGCATGGCGGAGAAAAGCAACATTACTAACTCAGACAGCCTGCTGGTGAAGAGACACCCAGAAGAGAGCAGTCTACGATCTTCCTAATGCACTGACAATGCCTTATGCCCTGTGCCTGGAGAATGCCTTATCTATAAAGGAAAATCAGCTGGAAGAAGATTGTGACAGTAAAGAGAGCCACTCTAAGCGGAAGCCTGGACATTTCTGCTACCCAAGTTAATCCTTTACAAACTTTCTCCCCCTCCCCAAACATGGGCAGTCATTTTGAGAATGCACGAACAGGGTTCCACAAAGCCTTCTCCCATGGAAGCTATCAAGTGGACTGAGAGAGAAAGGGCTCCAGGTAATCTATGCAAGCATTCCCAGAAGCAGCACCTCCTCCTCCTCGGCAGGCCTGTGCCACCTGCACATGGGAATTCTCCATCTGAGAAAGCAAAGGCTGCAGAGGCCACACAGATGAGCTCATGTACTGGGACTGAAGGCATCTTACTGGAGAGCTTCCTTATTATATTATTGCCCAAACTCCAGCATTCTATAGATACTTCTGAATCTATAAAGCAAGACGTTTTGTTGTTGTTGTTGGGGGGGGGGGTAGAAAGCCCCAAGTAAAAGCCTTGTAACACCACCACTCTGCGCACACCAAGACAGCAGGGGATTCTGGGAGGACTTTACAAGGAGAGTCAGGCTGCACTTGCCCCACAGGCACAGCAAAGACTTCACTCACTGCACTGAGAATCTGAAAGCCTGTGACCACTGGGGCAGGGATGGGGGTGGGGGGTGTGCTACAGGGGAGCCGTGTGCCTACCTACCTCCTGGCAGAGATCCCATAGTTTCACTGACAGAAGGAGGAGTGGAGAGCTTTCCCAGTTCCCTACGTAAACCTGGCTGCGAGCATGGATGTGCCGACAGGGGAGTTCTGAGAATTTTCAAGAGATAACCTTTGCTGAGGCTGCAATGTCAGCCTTGTAGCTGCATGACGGGGTCACGTGCAAGGAATATTCAATTACAAAGGCTGTTCTCTCTGAGGTAACTAGTGAGCAGAGCTGGAGATGCAGAAAGCACTGATCTTAGAAGAGCCATGGAGACAGCAGCAGGACCTTCTTCTCCAGAAGGGAAAGAAGCCAGGGAACGGAGGACAGACACAGGCGTGCACATCGTTACCTTCAGGATTTCTGGTCACAGGGCAAAGGGTATGTGTCGGTATCCGTGTGTGTGTGTGTGTGTGTGTGTGTGTGTGTGTGTATGACTTGAATATGTATTATACAAGTGGGTTTTAGATATAATCTTGAAATTATTCCATGTTTTCTATTTTTAGATGATACAAAAAATTATAGAGTTACAAAGTCCCATTTGATGTTGCTTTTAATGTTATTGTTGATATTGTTTTATGGGAGATCTGAAGATAGGGACACATGACTGCAGCCTGCAGCTCACTCAGAGGGTGAGGAGTGTATAGTCTTTATATCCTTCTTAATCACCCATTCTCTCCTGAAAAGAAGCAGATAGGTATACTGGTAAAGACACCATTAAAATCAGGGGAGGACAAAAAAAGTATACCACCTCAAAACTGAAAACTCCTAAAACTGCAGTTGGAAATACGGTCTTTTAAAAGTCCCCCATCTAAGGACGTCACAAGACTATAGAGAGGTGCACACTCAGTAGCCTGCCTCTCCGCCGATACGTTAGACATGATGGATGAGAGGATGCATTCATTCATGGGAAGAATCAGCAGCACAGGGATGATCTCAAGAAGACCCAGACTGGCCCTGAGCCTGGCGGCTCCCCTGCCCTGGGAATGAAGCAGCCTGCAGGTGGAGCACAGGCTCAGGATGTCAGAGTGAGGCAACATGAAGCTGCAGGGGTGGCTGGGGCTCCGTCTGGGGCAAAGAGTAGGAGAAAAGGTGGTAGAGTGGGAGGAGCCCTGGCTCTTGGCTCTCAGAAAACTAAAAAGCTCCCAGGCTTGAAGTAAGGGGTGGGTGTCCACTGCCAAGCTGGTCTCAAACTTAGTATGTAGTCAAAGGATGGCCTTCAACTTCTGATATTGCTGCCTCTGTGTCCCAGGAAGTGCAGATGACAGGCCCCCATCCACACACGTGGCTCATGCAACACTGGGCATCATGATACTACACATACACTCTATGTAACCCAGAAATACAACTAACTGAGCTGGGGGCTATAGGTATGTGTGACCCCATCCAGTTTGGGGTTTTTGCCTCTTGCTTTTTATAAGTATATGGAAGAGATCCGAAATCAGGTCCCCCTTCTTCAACAAACACCCACAGAGACATCTTCCACCCCATAAAGTAAAATTTTTTAATTGAAAAAAACAAAACAAACAAACAAACAAAAAAACTAGCTGAGGTGGCTATACACAGTAGAACCTGTAACCCTAGTACTCAGGATGCGGAAGCAGGAGGATTCCACAGTTCAAGACCAGCCTGAGGGGAGGAGTATGGCCTGCTGTTTAAGGTAAGTAGAAAGGAATGGCTGGGGCTTGTTTGCTTTTCCAGACAGAGCCCCCAAGAGCACCCAGGCTACCCTCTGCCTGTGAGGATGCCTGTGTACAGCCACCTGACAAGCAGCCAGGAGTCTTCCAATCTGCAGCAAGCAAGCCCTGCTTCCTTCAGAACCTTCTCCTGATCCTCCTGTTACTCTGCGTTAGAAATAGGAGAAAATGGTCTTCAGTTTAAACAATTCCTTTATTCTACATGAGCAAATGCTTACCGAAAGCATAAAACTTCTGAAACAACAAAAAGCCACCAATATCTCCTTATGCAAAACTTAGAGTAAGTCTTTAACAATCACTCACATTTCTTAATGTACACAGCACTGAAAGGCTGCAGCCATTAGGCTGGGATACGACCCCAGGACTCACTCTGTGACCCCACGACTCAGAGCCTGACCAGTACTCGGCCAAAGCCTTGTTCCACACAGCACTGCAGCAGTACAGGACCCCACACAGACCTGCTAGGAAGCCTTGGGGAACACTCACACAACACTTGAGACTTTTCTTTCTCTTTCCATTACTACATTCCCATTTTCTAACTTCTTCCTTCTTACACATGCCTCCTTCCAAATTCTCATTCTCTTCCCCGCCCCTTAGAAAACACCTTTTTCTTCGCTCTCATTTCTCTCCTTTCTTCTTCTTCTTCCTCTTGATGGCGTCAGCCTGCTGCTCTGTTACCACCTGGCTCCATCTCACAGCTCATATACCCCCTTGGGGGCATCTGGGCTCCCCGAGGCCAGCAAGTCCCCACTGGAACAGACTTCTGAAACTGAGGGCTGGCAGGAGCCTCCCTGATTACAGTTTGCCATCTGCTGCAGCAGAGAGGGCTTGAGATTTGGGCTGTTGAATTTTTGTTTTGCTTCTCTCTCAGGCATGAAAGAACTGACTTCGTTTTCCTGTGAAAGAGCAAGTGTGGAGCACAAGAACACAGAGTGTGGATACACACGCACATGTGTGCACACACATACCTGCACACACAAACCCTCTGCAGTATACTCACATGCATAGAGCATGTGGATATAGCTCGACTCTCAGTGAGAACTGGCATAAGGCTTGACAAAAACAACAGGGCATAAGCCCTCTTCTCCTGAAACAGAAAACCATGCCACGCGCTAAAAGATAAAACTGTTACGTCTGCAGAGTGTTCAATGTGATATGAAAAAGAATCCACTAGA